>MU172928.1:667853-737600 GCA_016695475.1 Suillus decipiens | reverse complement strand
AAAAAAACAATGCCACTGCCATCATTTACTAAAACAGCTGTAATGTTGCAACAACAATTTGCACAGGGGCTAAGACCACTTAGAGATAAACCTCTAAGGAAACCATCCATGAGTGGATGTCAAGGTGTGTTCCGATAGAAAAAAACGCTGTCATCAGCAGGTTTCGAACCTACACAGGAAAGAGAAACAGATTTTGAGTCTGTTGTGGTAAACATCAGGCTAAGACTAGTTACAATGAACCGCCAAAGAAATCATCACGAGTGAATATCAAGGTGCGTTTTGATAGAAAAAACCTTGTCGTCGACAGGTTTCGAACTTGTACAGTCCAAGAGAAACAGATTTTGATTCTGTTGTGGCAACCACCAGGCTAACACCAGCTGCGGTGAACTTCCAAAGAAACCACCCACGAGTGAACATCAAAGTGCGTTCTGATAGAAAAAAATCTTGCGGCAGGTTTTGAACCTGCACAGTCCAAGAGAAACAGATTTTGATTCTGTTATGGCAACCGCCTGGCTAAGACCAGTTATGATGAACTTCTAAATAAACCATCCATGAGTGAATATCAAGGCGTGTTTCGATAGAAAAAAAAACTTGTTGTCGGCAGGATTCAAACCTGCACAGTCCAAGAGAAACAGATTTTGATTCTGTTGTGGCAACCACCTGACTAAGACCAGTTGCGGTGAACCTTTAGAGAAATAATCCATGAATGAATACCAAAGTGCGTTCCGATCGAAAAAAACTGTAGTTCAGCAGGTTTCGAACCTGCGTAATCCAAGTGGCAACCACACTAGCCAGGAGTCTTTAACTCTTCCACTTGACGACTCACGAGACTTCCTAAGTTGAAAACTTATGGGGCCCCTGATTGACACTGCCCGACATGGACAATAAAGTTCGAGTCTAAACGTTTACGAGACAATAGAATTGCTCAGACGAGGGACGAAGACTGAGATAATTCTAATTCACCATCATAAGCAGCAAGTTCAATATGAACATTACCACTAAGTATACATGGAATTTCTGAAAACACAGAAGGAAATGAGCAGATACTAGAAAACGAGGACAATGAAACACTGTCACCACCTTGAAGGCCAGATATGGAGGATTGGAGACGGGAGTCTCATCTTCCCACAAAACGGTGGTCACGCAGCAATCCAGTTCATCTCAAACATAACATCGAGACCGCACGCGACCTCGAACTCAAATCAGTAGTGAGAGCACGGCAATGAATCACTGAGGCCATGGGGATTTCGGCGAAACGCGAACTTGGGCCCAAATGGCCGAGCGAACGAGCAATCGAATAAGACGAGAAAAATACGATTCAAGCACAAGAGCGCAAGACGCAGGAAGACGATATTTGAATGATGTCCTAGTGGTAAAACACGATATAGCCCACTCCCTTATGGTAGCGGAAATAAATCTACACGACACATTAGAATGGTCGCACAGGGTGATCGGAAACCAATGGAAGCACTTACCTTACTAGGAAAGTTCTGAGAAGTGAAAGCCTTGGAAGTAGAGCACGGTGGTCTGGTTTTCCATAGAGCGGCAGTCTTCGTACGAATCTCTGCTATCTTCTGTGCAAAACGGGGGTAATAAGGGTCAGTGCAGATGCGGACAATGTTTGCAAGCTGTCGTAATAATAAGACAGTGGGAATATACTTTAGGCTAGATAGACCGGTTGAAACGTCTGTTAAGAATTATATCAACTGTTGATAGTAGGAATGTGCATAGAATCGGATGTCAACTCCACGGTGACCCCATTATGATTTGAAACAAAACGCAGCACAATGCAGTCATGCAGGAAAGACAACAGTGCGGAGAAATCGAAATCTCGACTCATTGTTGACATGAATAATAGTAGGAATATCAGCAAAAGGTCCAATGAATTGGTAACAATTAAAGGCATAATCGACGACTAAGATCAACATACGCAGTGCGAAACACAACACTCACTACTATCATAGCGGGAATGAAGCACTGCGCAGCCTGCGTGAGTGGCATATCCTGGAGGGTAAGGGTTGCTCAGTGAGCTCAAAGAAGGAACCCGAAGGATAGATTCATTCGCCACTAGCGTTGTAATATTAATGGTAACGCTCGCTGGCAACTGCGGATCTACCTCAGTGGGCACGGCACGCAGAGTCGCTGCCGACTGGCGTAGGATATTCATGTGACAGAACCATAGTCGCATCGTGAATAGGTAGTATACCGATAAATTTCGGAACAAACATTGGTCGGACTTCAAAATAAGTTGCGGCATATCGGCAAATCGATCCGTAGCCTATCGTTCACCATAATATCATACTTGCATAGGATGTACTCGAGCTTCGTCGCAGACCAAACTGCTCTGATACCATTTCTATAAAAGCTGGGTGAGTGGGTCACAGACTGTATTATTACAGAACACTGTAAGGCTTGGTATGAGTTCAGCAAGGAATTCATCTACGATGATCTATGTACATACTACTATTTAGCACACAGTAGCACATTAACGGCATCACTGAACCTCATAATTAGTTATCATGTCAAGTGTCCTCTAGTATTCCCCTACACCTATGAATTATGGCCAATGTCACATCTCGGCTGCATATCAGAACACTACTAATAGCTAGTTGGAAAACGACTCGGAGACTCCGCTCAGATGAAGCTACTTAGACAGGTATGATGATATTCCTCACACCCCCATCAGCTCTCTTCAAATCCACTGACCATCCCTTCGTCTCATCTATAGTCGCCTTCAAATTCTCAATCCTGATATCCAGTACCTCTAGTGCATCTAAACCCATAGGCAACCGTTTCGGTATCTTTCCTCCCTGTACGACCTCATACACAGTCCTTGCGAACTTTTGCGCGTCTCCTTCGAAATCCTCAGTCTCTAGCATATGACGAAACACGGATGTTGCAAAGGACTCGTCGGCGTATGCTGGATGCTGTGGTAACATCGTTGCCCCTTTGATTACATTTGTGTGGAATCCTCCGGGTTCGATGATGCAAATCTGTTTCTTGTCGTAAGTGCTTTTTTTTTGGAGAAAAGATCAACGTGCATTTATGTTCCAAGAATCCGGAAGCTCTTTCGCAAGGCCATCTGAGAACCCCTCAAGTGCTGTACATCAAATCAATCATCAACACCTTCCGCGCATCAAGGTTCTTACCATGTTTACTGCGAACCTATCAGCATGATCTCAGTCCAATTCAAACCGTACTCACGTCGCAGCATAATAACCCAGCTCGGGGGGCGCATAAAATCCACCGACTGAGCTGACTTGAAGAATGATCCCCCCCTTGCCCGGCTCATTCACCTCCCTAAAAAACTTTACCGCAGCACGACTGACGTTTGTTGCACCCCAAAAATTTGTCTCAAAAAGTTCACGTGCTTTATCAACGGGCGTGCCTTCTATTTCCGTGATAAGTGCATATCCCGCATTGTTGAATACGACGTCGAGCCGCCCGAAGGTCGAACGCGTGCGCGCAAATGCTTCGTCGATGTCTTCCTGCTTTGTGACATCTACTTTGAGCACGAGTAGCTTGTCTGCAGAGTATCGGGCTATGAGATCGGATAGGACTTGTGGCTTGCGGAGGGTTGCTACAACGATGTCACCTTGGTTGAGTGCATACTCTGTCATAAATCTTCCAAATCCTGAGGATGCCCCCGTTACTGTGCATAGTGCTTAGTATTGGTAAATTACTAGTGAGCAGAGGAAGCACTTACTAAACCACACTTTGGGAGAGGACATTGTAGCTCGTGAGTCGTTGATGAAATGATGGACTTCCTGCCTGGCTGTGGCTTTTATGCCATTCAGGTAGACACATTGGTCAGATCGATCAATACGTGAGCTGATAGATCAACCGTTCATTTTATGTGCAGTCAAAGGTACGTCACTTCGGTATTCTACTTTACGGACACTCCTTGCCTGGTTGTCTCGGCTACTTACTCTGCTCCATTAATTTTCAAGGAGCTGACAGATATTGCAACGCTCCGGCATCTTTCAAGAACTCCTTATTGCCAGTATTTATTGTCTACTCGACTCATTGCTGTACTCCATAGGTCTCGGAATATACACAACTAACAATCTTTGGTGTCAAGATATGACTATCCACGTCACTCTCGTACGTACTCATCCTTTTTTTTACACACGCAATCACTCTTCGATACATGCTTCAGACACGTTTTCCTTGACTCTCCGTCTTAATCAGCGTATTAATACCTCTCACCGTCGAACATCATTCGGTAGCCTTTTGACCCAATGTGAAGTCTTCGTTCTTATCTGCACCCCTAGTCCAAGGCTCTTCAAATATTAAGATTTGGTCCTGATTCCTGCTCAAGATATCTAACCACTTCAAGCCGTACCAACTAAATTGATAGCTTATCTCCTCGACGAAACTTGGCACCGGTCCCCAAGAAGGCTCGTAGAAGTTGTAGAAGTCCTACTCAGAGAATGAACTTCTTCGATGACCTGAACTAGATAAGCAAGTTCAAACTTCATTCAAGGCCCTCGGATAGCGTGCAGACCCATCATCTGTGCTGAGTGCTCAATGATAATGAGGCGCAGGCTTCGAAGAACAGATGAGCTATGTAACTTGACTTGTTTCAGTTTATTTTTCATGTTGCCCTTCATAGCCGGAGTACTTCCAAGTCACGTACTTTCCTGCACCTTTTTCGCCCTGTCTCCAAACAGTATCCTCGACTTTTGTGACTCAAAGCAGTCCCCATATCAGCAATGACTCATTGGGGTAATGTTAGCCCCCAGGCAGTGAGTCTGGACAATAGATTTCTGTGGCACAGTGGCGTATTTGACTTCATTAAGAAGTACTGCGATAGAGTCATTCAGCTTCAGGAGCCCTGCGATGGTTCCTCCGCGAATCCAATAATTTATCTGTAGAACCTTACTGCATAATGTCTACCTACCACTGCAGTTCTCTGTCCAAGAACGTAGTGAGTTCATCAACCCGTGGGATTGTTAAAGCATCTATTAAAGATAGGCTAATTGAAAGTTAACAATCAACCAGAGGGCCTGTTTCGGCGAACAACGTGTGGTGTAGATAGTAGTATGTGTCCCCATGACGAATAAAATAATGGGGGAATAATCATGAACCCGTGCAACTAAGCTTGAAGTTTTAAAGGCTGAAGTTGAAGGCCTACACTGGCACGGCAGTATGTATCAAAATAGCTACGCCCTGAGTTATGCAAACTCAAATTCTGACTCCCTTGCTTGGTTAGTCTCGAATCACGTGCTTTATCAACAGTGCCTTCTATCTCCGTAACCATGTCCCGCATGCCACACACGATCCAGACTGCAACACGATACCCACGAACACAGAGTGGCAAGCAGATGATTTGCTCATTGTGACTGCCGCCGATGTTGCAATTGAGAATAAGAACTCGGTCCTTGCTAGTTCTCCGTGCCTCTCCTCCTACGTTTCCTTGATCACTGATCATGTCATCATATTCATATTCGTCTGGCTTCGGTTCCGGAGTTGTCGTCGACGGTCCAAAAGATGTTAATGCGCTCACCACGAATTTTATTCCTCCATGCGACTTCTACAGTAGCTGGTACTTGGACAACTGTCGCGTCTTGTTGAGTCCAAGTCCTTTGCCATTCCGTTTGCAGTGCAATCCCTACCCCAACAGCCCACAGGCGCACTATCTCAGTCCACTGCCTACCGCCTTGTCTCATACAGGATCATGACAATGTATCCTCAAAACACCTAGGACAACGTTGCCGATTTTGAATGATACCTCTCGCTCTTCGTTAGCCTCGTATACGTATCGAATGTCGACGTCGGCACGCAACTTCGTGACAGCTAGTAGACGTTGAATGTGCCAGAGCAGCTAGGATCTATACTGTTGAGTTGATGGTAAAGGTATCGTTTGATGATGATATGTTCTTGCTGCATGCGAGTGAGCAAGCTAGCTGTCTCGAAGTGCTGTATGCAGCGGCTTGGATATCTGGAGACGATAGGTGTGTTCTAAGTTACTCTCTTCCGAGATCTGAACGATTGGCTCCAGCCAGAGATCGTGTCTCTGATTCCTGATGTAATCATGTATACAACAACTGACCACGAAACTCTTTGGATGTTGGGCTTCTGAAGTGGCAAAGGCAGTGGACAGATGGTAATCAACGCACAGTAAGTCACTACTATTGTCACAACAACTATAGCTTACCCTATCAATGTCTTAGGAACGTGTGCTCCCGGGTGGCGATCTCAATGGAAGCCTACTAGTGTCTTCTCAACGTGTTGGGAGAGCCTCTCGAGTACTAGCGAAAGAAAGAGTTTTTTTTGTTATATTTGATGTCTTTCTACTAGTACTGATGTATCTTTGTTTGTATTACCAGAACAGCCGGTAAGTATTCATATGACTACTCTAGCCCTACATATGTCATAGTTCCTATATCCCCGAGTGGGCTCAATGCACAACAATAGATACTGATAATGGAATTAGGGGAATTATCTCCTCTACGCTGCAGAATTGATTCCCTTACTGAACATCGGGTGCTATGAGCAGACAGGAATAGGGTCTGCATGCAATGAGGTGCGTGAGAATCAAAGAACTCGGTTCACGCTATGCCACTGGGCGCCATATAGCGATCCATTACCTGCTGGAATGTGACGACGATTTCCAGGCATGGCAAGAGTACTTACTACAATTGTGTTCATCAGCGGGTTGGATTGTGCTACAGAGTGCTTCGTAACACTCTGTAATGAATTACGTCCCTAATGTTGGGCAGAGCGTTAGTAGATGAGCTGCCATTTTGGGGTACTTTGCGTGATGAGCGGAACCCTTTTGTTTGTCGAGTTCCACAAGTAAATTAAAGTGATGAAGGGAACAACTGAGTCTATCGATGTGAAGTGGCGAAGTAACTGGAGGATATAGTAGTGCATGGTGTGGAGAGTAGCGACTTCCGTCACCGCGTGTTTTTGACGTTGACGAATGTTGCGTGGTGTGGGGTGGCGAGCAGCCATGTGGATGATCGATGCATCAATATTTCAATGAGCATTACGGTTGTAAGCCGTAAACCATTTGAAAGCGCTCTTCAACTTGCCAGATTCAGAAGCTCCGTGTCCCTCGTACTAACTTGAAGATCTTAGTGAACGCTGGTATGAGATCGCCGTGATTAATCGATTCCTTGCAAAGTTCGCATTGCTCAAAATCAACAGGTCTCAGGTTCAGGAAATGAAGTCCTGAACATGAATGAATCTGGGACCCCACTTTCGTACATAACGAGTACCTCCGTGGTGCAGTGACTTGGACTACTTAGTAGTCTATTAAGCTTGTATAGCCAACACGCGACTGAATATGTTTCACAGTGGATTGATAGAACTTCGACATTTCGGCGATAGCATAGAATAACGGTGAGGTGTGCGGAATTGTACGAACACGGGAGAAATACATGATCTTACATTGACCTACGATAGAAAGCCGGGAGTAGGCCCTCCGCTCGAATCATTAGGTTATGTCCAACATAGGATCTACACCACAAAGGACAATAACATTGATATTTTCAAAAGAAAAAAGTTAAATTGGGTCTAGTCTATTAACAGAATGGTAAACGTAACCACCAGTGTCGTAGCATGAGGCTAGATCTTTAAATTGAGGATTCGTGAGATTGGAATTTCCCAGAACGTCGAGTGCGGAGATACACGACGCACGAAATAGCACAACATAAAACCACGTGTGATATAGGATACGATGGGATGTTTCAAAAGTAAAAGAATGACTCAACCAAAGACCTGCCGAGACACCAAACAGAGATGTGTTTGGCGGGTAATTAAAAGATAAATGGTAGCGAGCAACGAGGACGCGTAGAAGGAACGCAAGCCCCTCACTAGATCTATAAATATCTAGAGGTGGGAAACCACCAAGGTGGCAGGAATGTCGGAAATCGTGCTGGTACAAGGCATCGCGGGGGTGAAGAGCGTCACGGTCAAAAATCCCCGCAGAGCTTCTTGAGGACCTCGCAATGATACACATGGTAACAGTACTAGTGGTTGTGTGGGTACTGAGGGTTGCGACCATGGGAAGGATGACAAAGGTCTTCCTGAACATCCTTCCCGAGGGTTACGAGGGGATCCATGGGAGTTGCACAGGACGGCATAACGAGGCTCAGTAGAGAGGCTCGCGAGCTTTGTGTATGGATGGGCGATGCTACTACTGAGCATGACCCGAGCTCGACGGTGGAGCAAACCACTCAGGCTGTAATAGATCAGTAATAATTTTTTGTCAGGCGTGGGGTTGTCAGACAATAAATGGACAGACTCTACGCCATAACAGAACAGCGATTGCTCCGGTGAGCAAGGTGGGAGATCGATAGAGGATTAATACAAGCTGTTTAGTGCTGTGTAAGGAGTACAAACAAATGCCATTTTTGTCGAGCTGATCACACTGCCCAGTGCCAACTCCTCAATTGCATTCACGTGCAGGCTATAGCCACTTGGGCTAGTGTAGAAGTGGTACGGGACTTCGGGCTGAGTTCTGACCGAGTGCCAGCACAACTGGCGCTTGCAGGTGCCTTGGCAAAACTCCCACTGGCAGGCACGTTGCATCAACGTTTCACAATGGTACGATACTCTGCCGTACTGATTAGTACATTGACGAGACGCCATAGTCAACAGAACCTGCACATCCCAAGTGACAAATCTTGAACTATCTTTGAAATTGGTGAATTTCACCCGCTGAACATGATCTCCGAAAGCTGCGTTCCTTGTTCCGAGGTCGTACTACACTTTTCCACGTACTCGGGTCTTTCCAGCTAGGGATCAATAGCTGATGGGAATCCTGCTCAATCCTGTCAAAGGCAGCTGCAATCTTTTCCTCGTGGTTAAGTTTCTAGGGCTCTCCAGCTTGTTATTAACCTGACTCTGGCTTGCTAGTGGAGGTGTCCATACAAAATTTCCATCGAGATCTGTCGCCAGGCCCGTGCCGACACCATAAACCGTTCCTAGCATGCATATATGCACATGTAGCTTCATCAGACAGGTTGGCCAGCGAGTACACACTGGTAGATATGATGGGGATAGGTTTCTGAGGGTTTAGAAAGTGCAGGTGTTCCCCCAAGATCCAAAATACATTTTAAAAGCGGATTGATAGAAGATCTTCGAAGGAAATCTGTAGCGGATCGTCCAAGTTACCCCGGGCCTCTGGCAGGTTTGCCACTACTCGGGACCCTCCGAGTTCGCCGTTGCCAAAGTGGGTGGGGCGCGATCATCGGCGCAGCATTGTCCACAACGGTGGAACTTCAATTAACAATGTTCAAGAAATTCCTTCCTGATCTCATGTGGACAAATTGAGGAAGTTGAGGTCTGATTAATGATGACGGGATTTCAAGTTAGGTATGCCTCTGCGGCGACCCTCCCTTCTAGGTTCAACGCATCACAAGTCAGGGTATGTGTTTCAGTGATGATTTATCCAGATTCGGATTCATCGAAAAACCCTGATACAATCACTACTACAGGTGGCATTCAAAGTATCTGTCGGTGACTTTCAAGCTCCGAGGGGCATCTGTCTCCTCTCCAAAGGTTCACGGATACTTATCGCCAAATCAGAAACCAGGGGCACTGTTGCGATCGATTTTGAAAAATTTATCCCTGCACAATTATCTATGATGCATCATGTAAGTATGCAGGTTGGAAGGCTTTTCCACGTTGTCACAAATCAAATATACCTATAATCTCCCCTGGCTATACTTACTAACTTTTTATTGGGCTTTAATGTAGGTAGGGTGCGTGATAGAAGAAGTCGGTGAAAAAAAGGATTAACGGTCGATTGCTTTCGGCATACCGAAGAGACTCAAACAAATCCATCGAATCCTGGTAAATGGGAAAGTATGGTCAATCTTCCTTCAAGATACATAAAACACTTTGCCCTTTCACAACCCCCCATTGGTGTCACACAACGAGGTGGAACGAATGAAACGCGGCATTTAGAAAGCAATCAGATAATGGCTGGGGGACCACGCAAACGAGGATGCCATAACTGCTGATCGACTCATATCTTGGCAGGCATAACTTGCATATGCGTGCATTCTTCGTGCGTGGGGTGGAGCATTATCCCACGTCAATTGTGACTGTGCACCGACGATCGATGTGCCTAACGAACTTGTCCAGTTACACCATCTTCCTATCATGAAACCTGGGCTGTTAAACACGGGGAGTTTGAATTTTACTTACGTGAAAAGTAAGGATGCTCCAAATCACGAGTGCTGAGCATTCTGGGCGAAAAACAGGCCCTCCACCATGTTTTCGAAGTTTTGTAGGCGCCTTTCTGTCTTTAAAACATGGGAGACAACACATTCATACCACCTCTATAGCCATGGAAGTACTTGTAAGCTCTTTCCGCAAGATCGCTGCATCTTGAACTCACTGCCTTCTTCAGAATGCTCACGCACCTCGTAATGAGGCTGAGCAATCCGTGACCCACATCGCTCCAGATGACGGCGACCAACTTCCTTTTGAGAGGTTTGTCCTGAATCGATGGTCGGGACATGAACACGGTGACCCCTTGATTGATGGGTTGCAGACATATTTGTTGCAGCCTGCATGCGCACTGCCTGACGAATATACTGATGGCAATTTAATGGGCTTCCCTGTGAACAACCACTTTCATCAGAACTTGATGCGTAATGGAGAGCATCATGGACCCTCACTGTTGCCATTCAGCAGTGAATGGTTCCAGCATGTGTACGAGTCCATTCCAGGACTTGATCTCAACTTCCATGATACAGAAGGCAATCAACACGTCCATAGCTCACTTTCACCGGCGAATGACGGGCAAGGTTAGGTGTTCTAGTTCAGACTACACTGAATCTAATGATGGCTATCATGCAGATGCCATGACCGTTTGGGAAGATGCCCATGCGAGTGCGAATGACCCCCACCATCCAGCCATTGTCAGCGGTGATGTGATGGACAGCGAACCGGTGCCTCCTATGCCATCCTGTAGCCTTCGCTGTCAACACCATGATATCCAAGATCAACCCTGCGGGGTGCTGATCGAAGGCGAAATTGCCGACATCCTGGAGCACTTCGCCCGAGTGCACGTTCGTCCCTGCATTTCCGCGGACGCAAGGTCCGATATTCCCTCAAAGTACTGGGATTGTCGCTGGGGCGGCAAATGTGATAGCTTCATTCTCAAGGAGGGCTTTAGGAGGCATGTTCTTGGCCATCTTGCACGATGGAAATGTTCCACTTGCTCGTCAACGTACTCCCGAGACGATACCGCCCGGAAACACGCCAAGCATTGTAAAGATAGCAGGATCTTCATGCAGCCGCAGTCAGAGGTTCTGGAATTCTTCCAGTTGAAAGTTCCGGTATATTTACTATAGCTTATCAGGCCTAGGTTTTTGTGTATGACTCATATGATGTGCACGGACTCTGCGCTTGTAGTACTTATTACGACTTACGTTCAAGTTGTTTGCTTCCTAATTCTACTTAATGTCCATCTGCAGCTGGATTCTGCATCACAAAATCAGCCATGAGTCACTTGCGACCTCAATTTGGCGACAAAGGCTATGAGACGGTGAAACAGCACTATACCTTGACAGTGCATACAGAACTTTGATCAGATACAGTATCTGCTGCATCGACGAGATTTTCTTCTGTACCCGTAGTTGTAGTGGCCGAAACTCTGCTGCTGGCAGATGTCCAAGCAGTCGACTTTTGGCCAAGCGCTTGGGCTTATTACGCCTATTTTGTTGTTCCGGAACCGTTTTTGAAGGCAATAAGTGAGCAAGCTTGTTTTGCATGAGATTGAGTATACAAATGATGTTCTAGAGCGATATAAATTCAACTTACTTCTTCGTTCGTGATTTCAACGACATCAGATTCATGATCAGAGTCTGATGTAGCATCTGACTGCAAGCTCGAAGCATAGTCACTCCCTTCATCCTCCAAGTCACCCTCAACCATAGGACCATTGAAGCGGTTCTGGGCTGTTTTTGACTTTTTGGTTCTCCGTGACTTGGACTCAGTGGCACGAACATTTTGACTACCTTCAGAGGCTAGTTCTGCCATGATGGTCTCAGTCAAGCGTGTGTAAGGCTGGCGGTGGTTTTGAAGGGGAAAAGAGAACAGAATAAGGGGGGGATATGAGAGTGGTGAGAGGCGACAGCGACAAGGGACAGATTGACGTAGGAAAGAGTACGAGTAGGACTTGACTTTCTAGACGAGTTAGCAGACGAGACGCTTTAAGGACTTTCTAAAATGCTTTTTGAGCGAGGAATCTAGGATAGAATTCGCTGGCAAGTAAGGATTGTACATGAGCTACTTATACTGCGAAACGGTAAGGGTCCTCGGCGATGGATGAGCCGAACGATTAGGTGAAAGTGGAGGCAGAAGAGAATGGCCTCGCGCTTGACAGGGTAGCGTAGGACGGATAGGACCGAGAATTGAATGAGCGGCGATATAAATGACACATGTATGGTTTGGCAGCAGAATAACGAGAGTCGAATATGATTTTGAGAACGGCGAATTGAGAATAGGGTGACATTAACGAGAGAAAGGGACTGAAGGTTGACAGAGATGACGAAGTTGTTGTAAGGATAGGGACCTGGACCTATGGGTTGACGACGGCAGGTAATGAGTATAAAAGAATCGATAACTTTCAGTTCAATAACCAACATCATCCAGCCCTATCCTGAAGTGCAACAATGAAGCTCACCAATATCACTATGTATGCCGCAATACTGGCGCATACCGTTGCATGTTATCTACATCCTCACAGCAGCACTTTAAACGGGCCTTTTAAAACCATTCCACTTCCAAATCCTCAGCGCAGGTGCAACACATGCTCTCGTCATCCTATTCGACTTTCCCTTTGCTCTGTGTGGCGGCTACCTCTTCAATGTCCAAGGCATGGGTCAAGTGGTAGATTTGATTGCTTATGGCGGGTACAAGTTTGTCGGGTGACCTGATGTTCTTCTCAACCTAGACCTGTCGATATACACTCTCGTCTTCTTCAACACGTCCTTTCCTATACTAAACTCGTTACTGACTCTCACCTGTGTAGCCCCACTCCCTTCACTCAGTGGTCTTTTACGACTCACCCGCACTCACCAACGTAGGCACAGTCAACCCCGCATCGTATTTTGTTCCAGGAGACTGCTTTGTAGGTTGTGTATATGGGCATTTAGTGAGGGTGAGTACTTGGAAAAACGCACTTAGTCAATGCCCGTGCTGCACTTGGTGGATCCGACCTCTCGGTGGTCTGCATTTTCAGGAAAATATCCACTTTACGTTCTGCTCCAGGCTTGCCAGCTTAGAACAAGAATCAAGTCAAGTCTTCGTACTTATCCAGTACTAGTCTATGTTTTTTGCGCAATGAAATTATACATGGAATTTCGACAGAGTATCTATCAAAACACAGCAAACCGTGAGTCGTATGACCTATATCCTGCTCTACCCTCTGAGATTTCCGTAGGATCCTCCAAGGGCTCGATTTTCCTCATCGATGTGAGGACTGACTCATGAAAGAGCTGTCGCCAAGAGTATGAATGCGCAAGCGGTCGAAGTAACTTGTACGGGGCCTAATTATTTGATGGATAGTGCCAAAGTTGTTAACAGTGCATTTAGGTTTAGTGTCAAGTATAATTTAGCTGATATACCTGGAAGTTCTTCGCAGGGAAGCCTGCGACATGATGTCGAGTGATCAAAAGCTAAGACTGAAAAATGTGTTCAGATCTTTGATGGGATTCGTGGAAATAATGGGTCGCACCCATATCGGTGAACACGTCTTTCGGCTGAGAAAGCCGAACTCGAAGTTCCGCGACTTTAATACCAGAAGTGTTGTGAAAATGCCCGCGATCGCGCCTTCTTCCTGTGCAGCTGCTGCAAACTCGTTGGGTCTAAGAAGGCAACGGAATGCCAAGAGAACAACATTCGTAAATAATGGACGACAGTGGGGATGTTAGATGCGCGTGAGGGCTGTTACCGCTGACCATTGAGTTGCATAGCTAGGAGCGTCCATGCTCCGATTGAGTCCCTGCGCAAATACAGCATCCTAGCGATAGCACCGTTTTGCAGCTGACAAAATCTCCATATCAAAAGAACGTAAGATGCTGTCAGTAACTCTATAAAGTAAGAATTGGGTGCGAAATAGACACACACTGGCTTATCATCCAATTATCATCTGCCAGAACTGCGCTGTACGCCACTGGATTTGATGCATCAGTCAGGTGCCTCTGGGGTAAAGACTCCGGTTTGTGGCTAACGTTCATCAGATGGTTGGTATGAGCCAATTCCTGTAATAGGCAAAGTTATGAGACTCCTAAACAGCATTGGCCAAAGGTCAATCAGATGTTCGTCTTCCAGCTTTAGAACACAAGGAGATGGCTGACTGAGTCAGAACGCTTAGCTTACGCGCATTACGGACACTTACGAACACTTGCAACTTCAGTAGCACGCTCATCCTGGAGTGTATGATGCTCTCGTTTTTTAAAGAATGATTTAGTTGAATGAGTTAGATCTATTAGTACTGCTAGTACTAGATATTTTAAATATTCATGGTGCGTATTAAAGCCAACACTAAGGCTCTGTACACTTTAGGTGAGCACGACCTGATCTATACTAAATCGAACGCTCAAAAAGCTGCTTTTCGAGATGGCCTCATTACCTGATTAATCATGTGATCAGTCCACTGTGTTGGAAATGAGCAAGTACACCTGCAGCCGGGGTGCGTGATTTCGATCGTTCACTAAAGTCCAGTGACTCGCATATTTCATTGTCTGCTTTTGTTATTTGTTTTTCTTTTGTACTTACAGAATACGTTGATCTCATGGGCCAGCGCGCGCAAGCTATTTAACTAGCCACAGATTCGGACTGTCACCTCAGTTATTTACCTCAAGTAGAGCCTCATCTATTTATATCTGGTGAAGAGTTATTTACCTTCAAGCAAGTGCACAACCATCTGGCATGCCGCAACCACTACCGGTGTTATGCCTATACATTCCATGGCACTTTCTTATCTTTATCTTCATCTTTATCTTCATCTTCATCTGGATCTTCGCCTTGAAGTATCAGCGCTACGGCTAATTCAAGATGAAGATCCAGATGAAGATAAGATAAGAAAGTGCCATGGAATGTATAGGCATAACACCGGTAGTGGTTGCGGCATGCCAAATGGTTGTGCACTTGCTTGAAGGTAAATAATTCTTCACCAGATATAAATAAATGAGGCTATACTGAATGATGTCCCAGCGAGTTGGACAGAGCAGTTTCGGCTCTATCGCTACTGGTCGAGGTGACAGGATAGAATCATGATTTCAATTGAAAAGTTGGAGAACAAAAAGGCCCAAAGAGACTGTACTAGTAATAGAAATAATGCAGTCCTGAGCGTGGGACTAACAATAGTAAATTAAACTGGTCACGGTCACAGCCACACTGTGTTCCTTTCTCTCATTGAATCTGCAGGCGAGTGCTTTTGTATTCTTTTAGACTACTGTGATCCTGATTAAAGTATTTGTTGTATAGGGCGAGTAGTAACCATCAATATGTCGATAAGACGGCCACCCCCGTTTAGTACGACTTCATGAGAGGATATCCCGGTTGAAATTCATATTGCAAGTCTTCTTTACAGTCCAATTATCCTTGAGCTTGTTGCAATCATTATCGTGCAATCCCTTATCCTCGTTTCTAACCCCATGACATATCTATACGGCAGTCTTCCGATTCAGGCCAGTGCTGCTCTTTCTTATCATAAGAAGTTCTCCGCGTCACAAGTAGGTCCACAGCTTTGTGACAGGAGTGCCAATGGTTCCTTCCGACAGTCGCTAGAACTTTCCTTCTTTTGTTTCTTTATATTATTGGTCCGTTGACTCCGTAATTTTGACTGCCTTGCTGGCGCCGAAAAATTGTATAAAAGGCCCATCGATTAGTGATTGTGTGCACGACACGTACTACCAGATACTACCCTCTTCGAATTTTTAGCCGTGATCATCGTTGCTTTTTCAAATGTTGACCTCTTCTTCCAGCATTGACCCTAACCCGTCTGAAGACAATGGCGTCGGGCTCTCCGACTCCACTTTGTCGCAACATCGCCGGAAGATGCTGGACTTAATAAACCGTCTACATACGACAGGGCTAGTTTTTCCTCCTTGTCATGTTCTAGGGCTCATTGAGCCGATAATAGAGTGCAGACGGACATGGACTTGCCCATGATCGCAGTCATTGGCTCGCAGAGTGCGGGCAAATCGTCTCTTATCGAATCTATTTCGGGAATCACACTCCCTCGCTCAACTGGAACGTGCACCAGGTTAGTGCATGCCCGTTTTATTTTTGGAAACGCCGCATCTAACCCTATTGAAGGTGCCCAACAGAATGTAAACTTTCACGCTCGGAAGGCGCCTGGAAGTGTATCGTTAAACTACATATCACCACCAGCTCGACAGGTCAACCCTGTGATGTGGTCAATGTTCCTTTTGGGTCACCCATCACCGATAAGGCAGACGTGGAAGATAGGATCAGGCGTGCTCAAAGGGCGATCCTCAATCCTAACATTAACGCCCAGAAATTCTTACATGAACTTGAAGACCAGACAGATGAGCAAGCTGAGTTATCCTTCTCTAAAAATTGCGTCTCTCTAGAGATAAGCGGCAAGGACGTGGCGGATCTCTCATTCGTGGACCTTCCTGGACTCATCGCGAGCGTGGGGAGTGCAGGAAAGGCCGGGGATATTGATCTCGTAAAGGGTTTGGTAACATCTTACATCAGGAAGCCCAGTTGTGTGATACTGCTGACGGTTACTTGTGAAAGTAAGTGAATTTCGCGTCTCAGTTACCTCTCTTATCATCTCGCATATTACTAGCCGACTTCGAGAATCAAGGAGCGCATCACCTAACGAAGGAATACGACCCTGAAGGCAAGCGCACTGTCGGTGCGTCTGTATATTCATGAAGCCTTCGGAAGCAATGATTAACTTCTATGTCCCAGGCGTGCTCACAAAGCCGGACCGCATCCCTACTGGTGAGGAGAGTACTTGGTTGAAGTTCATTCGAAACGAACAGGAGCCGCTCGTGAACCATTGGTACTGCGTAAAGCAGCCTGGGTCTCAGACGCTCAAAAACGGGATCTCCTGGGCCGAAGCAAGGAAGCAGGAAAATGACTTCTTTGCTTTGACACAGCCCTGGTCAACCGTAGAGCCGCAGTACCAGAAGTTCATGCGAACGAGCAACCTAACGGAGCGGCTGAGCACGATTCTGTCCGAGCTTATCGCGAAAAGGTCAGAATTCTTATCTTGGCGTTTCGTGATGCTGATGTGCACGTAATAGGCTTCCGGAGATCCATAAGGAATTGTACAATATTTTGCACAAGACTCACGACGAAATGAGAAAGCTTCCAAAAGCGCCATCTAGCGATCCTGTGGGTGAGGTTTGGAGTGTAGTCGGTCAATTTTCGAGCCACTTGTCTCGACGACTCGAGGGGACGCCTGATGAAGACGGTGTACTGCAATCCATTAGGCCACACCAGGTGGAATTCAAACGTGCTGTAAGGGCAACGGCCCCAAATTTCATCCCATGGAGAAAGGGCGACACCCGTAAACTACCTGTGGCTGAATTCTTGGCGAACGAGGAGGATGAACCACAGGAGCCCGAAGTAATGGTCCCTTCCGTGCTGATTCCGAGGTCGCCCATGCCACAGTCGGAAATTTACATTGAGGATGTTCTCAATCACGCCCAGAGGTCCTTGAGATTCATCCTTGTGCTGTAACAAAAACTGACCAGATAGCAGGGCTCGTACTCGCGAACTTCCCGACAACTATCCCTTTATTGTGCAACAGACGTACATAAAGGAATTTACTGAGAAATGGGCCATACCATCACAGATACTTTTCGACAAAGTATACGACATTCTGAAGGAAGACTTGCGCGCTCTAGTCGAAGAGCATTTTGAGAAAATGGGAAGGGGTGGCACACTTCACAGCGTGCTGTATGTGCATCCCACACCATTCGATACCTCCGTGCTGATGCCCCCATTCCCGCAGGATGATAGTGAATGAGCACCTTGACAGCGCCGCAAAACAAGCAAAGGAAAAGATCGATTGGCTCTTGGAACTTGAGAAGGCACCGACGACTCTGAACGTGCACTATTACTCCAACTACAAGACCAAATTCCTCGGATATTACAAGGGTTGCAGAGATCCCGGGGAGCTGACCACAAAGCTGGAGAACTATCGTGCGCCTGCCACCATTCACCCAAACCCAATCCATGGGCAAGCATTCCAGCAAGCCGTCCACAAGGCTCTGGCTGGACTGACTGAGGCTGGTCTTTCCGTGCAAGCCAGTGATCTTCCAAGGCTTCTGCCCGTGGATCCCATGGAGCCTGCCCTTGAAATAATGGCGGGAGTAAGGGCGTACTTCCAGGGTATGTTTTTGCACGGAGCCGTGGCTTCAAAACTGAATGAGCTCCTTCGTAGTTGCCTATAAGCGCTTTGCTGATATGATTCCGTTGGCCATTGACTATGAAATAGTCCGCGGTCTGCATAAGGGGATGGAGCAGGCACTTCTCGATGGGTTGAGCCTGACAGGGCCTGATGCACACGCGCGGTGTCAGCTGATGGTCCAGGAGCCCAGTACTGTGGCCTCGAGGCGCATAGAGCTGCAGAAGAAATTGGATAGGCTCCAGGCTGCTAGTTTAGAATTACGCAAGCTCTTTGTATAGGATTTCGTATGTCGTATCTAGATCGATTTGAGCGTTTGAATGCTTCTCTATAACAAGCGTGCGATTACACAACGCGGTGGTCTGTGCGTGGGAAATGTGCTAACCAAGGAAGTGTGTGACTTTTCACCATGAGAGTGACGGTGTACCCGAAATCGAATCTGTAGTCCGGCTGTCTACCATACGCTAATCAAGGCCTAGGTCCTACTTCGCACAGGATACTCAGATAATGGCCCCTTCACCGTTGACGACGTCGGTACCCCTTTCAACGTCGTCCACAACATCCACCATGGCCTTATCAACATCTGAATCGCCTGCTACGACTGCGAGCTACTCAACCGGTGATCATATCTACAAGGGTAAACATACAAACAGATCATGGCAACAGCTCCCCGCAGAGCTCATCAGGTACCTCTGCGCCACTGCATGGCAGTTTCAGTTATTTCTAATTAAATACGCTTGCACGACAGACATATTGCATCTTTGTACCTCAAGGATGTCGCTACGCACCTATACTGTCCGTTCACTTGGGAAGTCAGGGAGGTTTGGCCCTCAAGAATGGTCTATGCGGCTTTATGTCAGGCCATAGAACTCGAGAAGTTGATGAATGTCACCCCTTCTTGGTGGACCGCTCGTGTGTTTACCTACTTTATCTTATCATCGTGACGCGCTAATTTACTGTACTAGTCAAATCCCATCTATTTTGGAATCATGCATGTGCACTCCTGGATCCTCATGATATACTCCACCAATATGCAATCGTACGCCCTCAGGCTCCTGCAGATGGGGCTGCAGGGGCTGCAACTATCGCGCCACAGCCTTACCGTTTACCTCCTTACACCCATTTTCGCACTATGACGTACCATTCCTGCATCATCTGCCGCCTCAATTCACCTTGTTCGTCCGTTGGCCTGGGAGCCGCAAAGCGAACACATGTTATCCCAAGGTTGGGTGTGATATCCGTTTGTCGCGAGCATCGCAAAACCGCATTTTGTGGTGTATGCCTACGTGAGGCTCCCGCCGCCGAGTGTGATCCCCAGTTTGATATCCAGAGTAACATGCGTCTTAGCGGTTATAATCAACTATACAGCCATGGAGCTTTTAATCTGGCCTTGGGCGGCTATAACCCGTATACAACTACCCTCAATCCTGCCTTGATGGTATTGTGTTCTGAAAATGAAGATGATGAAACATGGCCTGGCGTTGATGCAACGTGTCGGTCATGTCGTTCAGAAGGGCTCTGGAATCGCATCAAATCAAGTGCTCGTGACCGCGAGGCGATTGGTGGTCCACGTTTCGTTCAATCCTCGTCCTCCTCACGCTCCTCACCCGCAAGCCCGCGGCAACTCGCATCAGCACGTGTTCCACCCTGGAAATATGCATCAGCAGATTGGGAGACGCGTCAAACGGTTGATGCTTTCATAGAACTGGGCGAAGGTTCAATTACAGAAGTCCTGAACGTTGCCCGCGAAAAGCTGTGGTTACGGTCATACACAAAAATGCCCGAGTTGATGGAACAAGCTGTCGCTGCTACCCGTTGGGCTAGTGAAGGCATGGGGACTGACTTCTCGCAAAATTCTTACCATCATCGTGAACCGGAGAGTGTAGCGCCGCCGCCGCAAGATCATATACGCACTACAGAAGGGGGGGACTCGTATAGCCCCGTCAACAGCTTGTCTCCTGCACGTCGTTCGCGCTCACCGTCTCCACGGTCAGCGTACTCCTCAGATTATGAGGGCTCAGAGGATGAGGATGATCCCGACTTGCTTTCTATGACTGAAGATGCTGGCGGCGTGCGTGACCTGGCTATTGCTGACTGGGCTCGGACACGAATTCTTGATGGACACTGGTGCAGTCCTGCCGACCAGTGGTATGGTTACGCTCGACCAACTGGTGGAGGTGTCAGGGATCCTGGCGAGGAACCTGACTACGAGTCGGAAACTGACGATGATGAACCTCTTGAGAGCGGACAGTCTCGCCGCCGCATCAGAGTTCCTGCTACACATCCTTGTCCGTGGACACTCTCGAGGCCATCGTCCCCGTCATCTCTTCCCTCACCCACGGACGACTCACATCCACGTCTCTCGACCGTTCGTTCTCAGGCTCCCCCGTCGTTCGGACTTTGTGAGCAGGCTTTTCGTGCTTTTTCAAAACAGTTGCGCCAGATCCTCTTACCTGGGATGAACAATATTGTCCGGCGGCTCGTTATTGAGTCTGCGAATGGGATAGGAGGCGCTTGGGTAGACCCTGCTGTGCGCGCATCGAAGATGAACCTTGAAGATGTGCTTGCCGAGCTGCGCACACCTGGAGTATGGTTTGATGGCGTTGATTGGGCGGCTGGTGGCTTGGACATTGGCGGTAAGCGCGAGGACGATACTTTGAGTAGCACCAGTGCGTCGACGAGAAGCGATGGATCGCACACGACGAGCCCTGTTCTTTCTACTACAACGCTACATACCACACCGTCGCCTCCACCCTCACATCCAGAGGAGAAAGAGCATGAGCCCACAACGACAACGGCCACAGCAAGGCCGAAACCGCCACAAGTCGTTATCCCCATTCCCGTGTCACCGGTATTAGATTCACCCAAGCTTTTACATCCTATCCCTTATGTACCGGTTACGCTGGCCCATATGGCACAGTACAGTCTCGAAGCGTTCAAACAGGTGAGTTTCATTCTGTGATACGATACTACCTCGTCCGAACCAACTACATTAGGTATGGCGCGAGGCATGTGCACCACTGTATCACTGCCGTTGCTCTGTCTGTGAACGTGCTATGATCAAGGCAAATGTTGCCGCTGGTAACCCTGTCACCCCTCAAGTGCGGCCCGCGCCCCAAAACGAACCCCAAGCCCGAGTATCACAGCCTCAACCACAGCAACCGCCAGAATATGAGAACCTAAGTGAAATAGTTCTAGAAGAGGTACGTGTTCCAAGAAGCAAAGTAGTGAAGGAGGAGGAGGAAGAGGAGCTAGAAGAAGAGGAAGAGCTGTATGAGGACGAGGAAGAAGAGAGTGAAGAGGAACAATATGAGCTCACGAACCCACGTTCCCAGACGCACACTGTCACACCTCGGAAACGCTCTTCTGGAGACCTTGAGGCAGAGAATGATTCTGCTGGTGATCCCATCGAGGTCCCTCGTACCTCGACTCCGCCGAAGCGTCCTCGAACAGACTCCAATCGTCCTGTTGACGAGCGAGCGCGGCGTGGAGAGTCCGTGGCGCCAGCCCCTACGCCTCGCCAACGAAAACGCTCGTCGGAAGAGCTGGATGTTGGCAACGACTCTCCGTCCCGTAGTGATTCCCTACAAAAGCGACTGCGCGTTGAGGAGTCCTCGCCGGGCTCCCGCTCAGCGCCTCGCACACTCAGCGTCTCGCCTCCTGTGGTGGATCGCGCGGATGGGTATAGCAGGAAGGGCTTTGTTGACGCTGGGGATGGGGATTTTAGCTGTCTACGAACGGGCCTGGTGAATGGTGGCGAGCTGGACGGGTTGTACGTGTTCGAGGAACCGTAGGTTAATTTAAAAGGTGGAATTGTGTTCAGCATTAGCATGCTTTCAACTCTTGTATTTGCATTCTGTACAACTATACCATATCTCCTTGGTTTTTTCTAGAATAACGACGCTGACGTCCGTTTAAGTGAATCATTGTGGATTTGATGGCAAAGGTTAATGACAAAAAACCATCGTGCCCGCTGGCTGGATTGAACAACCGACCTCATCATTACGAGTGACGCGCTCTACCACTGAGCTAAGCGGGCAACGATAAAGTTCAGCTGTCAATTTTACAAAATATCAATGATGTCTAGAACCCCATAATTCGTTGTCATTGACTCCATTATTCCTCCACTCAACCATGGCAGAGACAAGCCCAAAAATCAAGATTGTGCGTGCACGAGTTATAACTTGGAGCCTCCCACGATAACCCTAAAACTCTCCCAGATGGCGGGTGCCACGCCAGACCTATCTGCGGCTACATTCCAGATTTTCGACGAGTCGCATACGATTGGAAATGCTCTGCGATGGATGATCATGAAAAAGTATGTTGTGTTTTTTTTTCGTTTGATGTACGTTGAGTTGATGGTATTGGAAGCCCGAAGGTAGAGTTTTGTGGATATAGGTTAGTGAATGGTGCTGGCTCGTTGTCTGCGATCCGCGATTTTGCTTTATTCTCCTCCTGGTGTTGCTTGGTCCTGGCTGAACAATGCCCTCCGGACCTCGTCACCGCGAAGAGATACTGAGATACGGTATAGCATGACATCACTTGCTTCATATATGACAATGTGTTTCGATTTGCTGATCTGCTGACGCTTGCAGCGTACCCCATCCTTCCGAAAACCTCATTCAGCTGCGAATACAGATGTATGGTATGCGATATTCGTTTGTTCACATTTTCCCCCTGAGCCTGATCCGACCTGTTTTCAGACGGGCTCTCGTCCTTGAATGCGCTCCTTGAAGCACTGACGAATCTCGATGCTGTATGTGAGACCGTCGAAAACAAGTACCACGCAAGTCTTGCTACGAATGACTATGAGCGATGGGAGGAGAGGAGCTAGGCAGTACTCGTTTGCGCAACAATCGACTTGCCATATCCATGACGAGCTCACTGTTGTTTTTTCGTTGTGCTATGAAGTACCGACTTCTCAGTGGAGTTTGGGAAATGCATTTTTCTGATGTCTGACAGAATGTGTGTCTTGCACGTAACGATTTGTCTTGCGAACTTGTTTATCAAGTGAGTATCATTGATCAGCTGAGACGTTGGCCAGCCTTAGGCTCCACGGGCAGTGCTAGTGATGGCGGTGTCGAGCCTATCGTGACACTGCTATTCAAATTGGTTGGTTGCTGACTAGGAGGACTGCGTGGTTAAACCCGGTGCCCACAGCCGAATAAGAAGATTTAATTAATAAATCCAGATAATTGGAGTTCTTTGTATACGTATTGCGTACTTCTCTTACCACCAGTCGATGTACTAGGTTGATAGTCATGATCCTGACATCGGATAAGCTAAGTTCTGCAGAAGTGGCAGAGCCTGAGACTGATGTACCTCCTGCTTATGACACACTATCAATCCACAGGGGCGTCCCATCGGTACCCGCCATCGCTCTCACTCTTGCTCACGATGATGCAGCTCCCACGGGCAGGACCAGTACTATTGTAACGGACGTGCATGAATTTGAGCCTCCTTCTCGGACTCGGTTGTGGGTACGTACGTTGCCCAGGAGCAGGAGCAACATCGACTTTACAACACAAGTTACACAACCTCAAAACAATGCAGTGATCCCGCTTGCGGGCGCGGACAAATCGCTCTCAGAGCGCCCACGGCTTGATGCCTGCAAAACCGTTCCCGCAGAATCTCCGTCCTCCTCCCAGAAGCGCAAGCACGCTAAGGCGCGTAAAGCAAAGTCTGGCCCAAGCTCATGGCTTTCTATCCTCCCATTTACATCCTCCAAAGCTACGAAACACGTTCGTCAGTCCGTACTTACACTTATTCATGATCTCGTCGTTCCTCCGCCAACCAACTCCGTTAACTTGAATCCTAAATCTCCTCAACTGGCCCTCGCAGATCCATACGAAATCCTAGCATCCTGTGCTCAATCCTGCTCCGCGAAGAACCTGTCCCTGTCTACGCTCCTTCAAGAGCCAGCTGTAGCGGGTCATACTGCCATCTACTGGGCTATCGTCAACTATCAACCTTCCCTCCTTGATGCTTTGCTCAAATACGCCTCCCCTTTAACCCCCGTAACACTAAGTGAAATGCGGAAGTCATGTTTAGTGGCGAGTAACCAGGCATTATTTCAGAACCTTAGACGCAGTGTTGGGTTGTGCGCGAGTGGGTTGAGGAGTGGTGAGTCTTGAGTTGAGAAGCCAGATTGGGGCTGATCTCTCGAGTTTTCAGCTACTGATGGGCTACTTCTTGGCCAGCGCCCACCAGATGACGTACGTATTGAAGAGGGCCCCAATGGTGCTTTTGCTGCAACACTGGATATTGCAATGTGGCAGAAACGTATACGTGCGGTTGGAAGCGTGAGCGTGGAATTCATTGCCTCTGGTGAATATTTTGCGCAGCCCTTGCTTGCATTCTCATTCGTGCTTTGATTCTTCCTCGGTTCCACTACTAATGAGAAAACTAACTAATATATTTTTTTCACCTGTCAGGCCGTATATTCGCATTAACATTCTTCACCACCGATCGTCCGCAACCCAAGTCCAGGTGCACCAAAGCCAACAGAGCAATAGGGCCATTGCACGTCTCACTCTCCCTCCTGGAGCACAGCCTACCGACATACATGAATGCAGCTGTAGTTATCGACCGTCCTCCCCTTCATTTTCCAAGGCCTTCCCTAGGTTCACCAGGAAAAGGATCTTATTCACCAAAAGGGCACGCCCACAGTGCAAGTTTCTCAGGCAGAGAGAAAGGCTATAGCTTTGGGAACGGAGTGGGGTTTGGTGGTTGCGAAGCGGGGAAGTGGGACTTCAACTATGATGGACAAGCGCGCATGCGCTTGCCTTCTCCTTCCTGGCCCAGCTCTCCTGGCCCTGCAACGTCCTCAGGTGCACATATACCTGCACAGAAACATGTACAGAAACAGAAACTACCTCCACCTCCCTCGCACCCCCACCGCGGGCTAATGCAGGCTTGTTCATCACCCTCGCTCAAGCAATTGTCCTCGTCCCGTTCCTCGCATGCGTTAACATCTGTATTGGATAGTAAGGCCGCAGTTCTCACGCCCAAGAAACAGTTCATGAAACTGAAGAATGCCTCATTGGGATCGTCAGCCAGTGGGCATGCTCCGGTGGTGCTCCGTTTTAGTGCGGGCGAGTCTATGCTTGCTTATCGTACGTGGAATAGAGGTAAGGTTTTTTCAATACTATTTTTTTGCCATGACGTGAGAAGCTTGCTCGTGGAATGACTCTTCGTGGATTTTGGCTGTCTATTCATCCTACATAGAACAACCTGACCAGTGGTGTCTCAGCAGATCCACACGCTTTACCTCGCCCTACCACCAGACCTGATACCTGGTCCGAACATGGCACGTGGTATGTCTCTGCGATCGTAGTGCCGCTGGGCGAGCAAGATGGAGGCGGGTTGATGTTTGAGTGAGTTTTTCCACGTGCCCTCTCACAATATACAACGACGAATCGGGGAATTGAAGTAACAAATACTAACGTCCGTTTGCAGCACATCTCCGCATATCGCGCCCGACGGTAGTTTACGAGCAAGGCTAGAGGCGAGGTTGGTGAAAACTGAGGAAGAAGGGAAAGAGTGCATCATTTGTTAGTTTGATACAGGGCAGCGGACTTTCTTGATGTGGTACTGTGGTCTGGTGAATGTTGTATAGGATGGTACTCAGACATGCTAGGATTCTGGCGTAGACAGGCAGGTGTGCTCACTGCTGATCATATAGTTTTCTCCTTTCACTTTAGTGTTGGCCCCGTGGATGGTCGTGATTGCACTCTGTTAAGGAGAGACGGCGGGAACGTTTAGTTTATCCGTTCAGTTGAGTGAAATCATATACGAAAACTCACGCTTGTAGTATGGAGAAGAGCAAGCTGACCTTTTTGGCACTATCCGGGTCCTCCCACTCCAACGAAAAAGAATAATTAGGGAGAGGTCAAAAGCGCATACATCATACCCGGGACCGGAACATTCCGCTGCAGTGGTCTACTAACCAGCGACAAGCATCTGATACAAGGAGTGTCGATGTCAAAGTTGACGAATGAACTATAGGACAACAAACCACGATTAACCAGCTTGCTCCAAGAACAATCCACGCTGCCACATCTGAGAACCATCCCCGTGAATTGTACGTCAAAACAATGTAGGTTTTAGAACTTCAAAACTGTGGAAGATGCGACTTGGGCGTGTCCGTCAGGTACCGTAGAATGGAATAGACGAATGAAAGACCATCCTTTGCTCATACTAAAATGAGATATGTACACCCGTTATTGCACGGGCGGGGTTGAGTTAAATGTCTTGCATTTCGATGCTATTGTTACTGCAATCATAATAAGGAAGGCCCATTATATGAGTATTATCCGGCACGAAGAAACTTGGATTAAACGAGATCCTCTATACGCTTTAGTAAGTGGTGGGTGGTTATGGTTGCTACCTTCGGGTGTTAACTTACAATGAATTCCAGCTGTCTGATGTGCTCTGCCCACGTGCACCTGTTGGAACAATTCGGGTCAGTGTGAAAGTCAGCAAAAAATATAGAAACAGACGAACGATTCACGGTGGCGATGCTAGCTGTCCATCTGCTCCTGCTCTCTCGCCACATGCTCGCGCTTCTCTATCGCCTGCAAGAATAATGCCAGTCAGGGTGAGTATGTTAATGTGAAGAAGCAAACAAACGATTGCAGTACAAACGGTGCACTCCCCATTGCCCTGTAATGCCCAAAACTGACTATGGCGAAATTTCAGATGCGCAGATATCTGAATCAAAGCCTGCTTGCAGAGCGGCACATCGTCGAAGGAAAATTTGTTGTAGCCTATAATAGCATCGAAAAAAGCAGGAATATGGAATATAATTGCGGGCAGAGGAGCTTGGGTTATCTGACTGTGTATCTGTAGAGTTCTCTGTTTGGGGCACATAGGCTGGATCATCCGATTCCTTAGTCTTCTCCAAGTACTCCAATGGCAGGTCGGTCGACCTCATAATATGCCCAGTACAGCGCACAAGCTAGTACCACACCAAGTGACTGGAGGTTGAGATCAGTAGCGAACGCATGTGTAGCCTGCTTCGCAACTTGTGAGGATAAAATGCCATTGAGATGGAATTGATAGTGTTTAAGCCCTGGCTTGACTTCAACAATCAGGATGACATGTTATTCAAGGAAACGGGGCGGAAATCCCCTGATCGAATGGCGCGCCGGAGACTTGAACAAAATCTGGTATCAGGATACCAGTTCTCGTCCAAGATGCCGAGGCGGGGGAGATATTTGCATACGATCACCAGTAGATGATGACCAATAGCTGGACGGTGATATAATGTAATCATCATAAAAATCGTACGTCGGCAGGAACGAATATTGATGGATTGTTGAGCAGGCTGGCATTTGGTGTTGGAGTGCGCAAAGAGATATTGGTGCAAGCAGATGTTCTAGACTGCATACCAAAGACACTCTAGTAGTGGTCGTTGACGGTAGTACTGATAGCGAGATGTAGTGCAAGATCGGCGTTGGGGGTAGTCATTGTATTTGTAGGACTTGTACTGAAACGACCTTGTTCTTAAGTTGGAGTTTGTTTCCAACTGACATTTGTCAGCTGGATGTTCGGATTTTCCCACTCGTATACCTTCACGGTTAAATTTGTCTAGTGTTTCCTGCCATTATCCAAGCGAGTTTCCAACATTCCAACATTGAATATGTCTTTGACAATAAATCCAAAGCCTCGATGGAGCAATGTTTAACATGCAGGTCTTTCCAGGTGTTGTCTGTTGATATTCCTTTCACCCACTCTTTCTTCAATAGATTGGTGAAGCCGGGCAAGACAAACAGCGTGCTTCTGGACGTACCAAACGGTCCAAACCAAATTGTATCATACACCATGCCGACATTTAAACGAGTCGCTGTCGATGGAGCCTGTCACAGAAATTTGTTGTTGCACCCTTGCCGACTTACTGGCAGAAGGCTAAAACTCGCTACGATAGGAAGCGCAGTCATCGCGGCTACATGACATGGGAACTATTTTGATACGCCAAATTTGAGGATGTGACAGTCTTCGTCGGCCAGAGACCGTGGTAGCTCCATGAGAGGGCGAACTGAGAGGGTGCAGATGGGTGCAAGAAGTACTCCGGTTATGAAGAGCAACATGATAATCACTCAGGCAAGTCAATTTAACGTTCTCTGAAACCCAAGGCTCATTCTTATTGTGGTATTCAACACGGACGACGGGTTCTGCGCGCCACCCGAAGTTCGAAGTTGCCGACCCACTCGAAGCCGTTTAGCTTAGATTGTTAGAGAAGTTCATTTTGTGAGTAGGGCTTTTCCAACTTCTACGAGGCTTCTTTGTGACTGGCGGAGGCTACCCTCCGACGAGAACGGGTGAGTCTGGGATGGCTTGCGATGGTGCAGGTCTCTTCCTACAACGAAACCGGATTGAACAGTAGTCTCGTGACCAGCCTGGCTTAATACCGCGGACAAGTCCAATGTCCGATGATGGAATTGGGTGAGAACAATGCCTGGAGGACATATACATATGCTCTTAGGGTATGTGTAAGCGATCGGATAATGAACGACCATCTCATACACGAAGGTGCGCTACCAACTCGTCGCACTCCATGTTTTCTTTAGCATATCAGCGCACTTCTCAGCCACCATTACAACTGGAGCCTGGAGATGAGTCGCGACTACATCTGGGAAAATGCTCGCATCCGCTATCCTCAGACGAGAAACTCCATGCACGCGGAGCTCATCGTCAACCACGCCTGGGACTGCATCATGCTCCGGAGCCATGCGACAACTAGACGAATAGTGATATGTTGTGCGAACACCCTGTCGGATGAATGTGTCCAACTGCTCGTTACTATCTCCGGCAGGAATCAGATAATCCTCCATTTGGTACCCATTCGCGCGCATCTTTTCCCCTAATTTCATTCCAAGGCGCAGAGCCTTCCTGGCAACCTCGAAATCTGTGACATCTGTGAAGAACCCGAGGTCTACTTTCGGACTTGCATGAGGGTCATGGGAGTGAAGCTCGATGGTACCCGATGATTTAGGTCGGAGAGGAACACAAATGAATGAGAAGAAGCCTTGAGACTTCTGGGATCTGACGTAAGTAGCCTCAGAGGGGATGGGCATGATTTCAATATCGGGGAACGCTTCACGGTTGGTGTGATCAAAACTAAACTTGGCATCGCTTCCCAGAGTGTCCGACTTGGCAAAGATTGACACCTGCAAGGTGGGATACGTGAATAGTCCCCGACCCCGTATCAAATATTTCAAAAATTCCGTCGACGCTCGCGTGAAGCTGTTTTCAAGCGAGTGGAATGAGTCCGAGAGGGGGACTTTGTACGTGATTATGATGCCAGCATGATCTTGCTATGGTTCTTGTCAGGAAACCGACTGGACAAAGTCTCTCGACTCACCAGGTTGTGTCCAACACCTGGTAGATCCTTGATGACTTTGATACCATGCTTGGATATATGATCTTTTGCGCCGATCCCGCTGCACAGGATGGAGTGAATTAAATATAAATATAATGTAATCTGATTGCTCACCTTGACAGTAGCAAGTGGGGAGTCTCGATGGCTCCACAGCAAACAATAATCTCCTTCCTAGCCCTCGCGTAGAATGTCTGCTCGATCGCGGGGGAGTTGAACGGTTTAAAGAATACCCCACACGCAACGGCTTGAATACCGTCAGCTTCAAAATCGATTTTCGTGACAAGAGTGTTAGAACAAATATCGAGCCTTTTCCTCTGCCTGATGACCGATGGAGGAAGGAATGCATCGAAGGTAGACAGGCGTTTTCCATCTGGTGTCATTGTGACGTGAAGTTTTGCGCAGGATACGCAAGGGCCTTCTGGGGCGTTGACATCTTCGGTGTATGATATACCCAAGTCATGGGCAGCTTTCACGGCACTAGTAGTATGATTAGCCTCCAGTTAAAAGGATAGATGAGAGGAATACTTAGGAAATGGACTGAAGTACAACTTGTCGAAATGTTGATTGCTCCATGGTCCTGCAGGTCTGAGTGAGTGCGCAAGTTCCTCGCCACTTGGTTGGTAAATTCACCTGCACTGCCATGATGGTTTCCCGAAGTGCTGACTGCATTCTCAGATTTAATAAAGTAAGGTTCAAGATCAGCGTAACTCCAACCAACGCGTCCCTGTCGCCCCCATTCGTCATACTGGGCAGCGCTACCTCTAGTGTAAAGCATTGCATTGAACCTTGATGCACCACCCAATACAGTCCCGGTGAGAATTTCAAGGACACGCCCGTTGGCAGCAGTCAAAGGCGTGGTGTCCCACCGCACAGAAGGATGTTTCTCCTGGTTAAATAATCCAGACAAGAGGGGACACCGCATGACGAACGTATTATGAACGCCACCACGCTCGAGAAGTAAAACAGAAACGTTGGGGTCCTCAGTAAGCCTGCTTGCAAGAACACATCCTGCGGTTCCACCTGGATGCTTATCATTACATGAATGATTTTGTGGTTAAAGGGCAACCAAACGTACCCCCTACTATGATATAGTCATATAAGCCTTTGCGAGGTGAGCTCGTGTCCTGAAATCGAGTTTTTGCGCCGACATTGGCGGGGCGTCGGTGTATTGGCATTTGTGGCACAATTGTCGTTGGCCGGTACAAACGCTTTTTATCCTTCTATCACTGGAAGGGTTGACCCGATCAGAAGACTAATCAAAGGCCAATTGACGCACTGCTTCGTCGCAGGACTTCCGATTTGGAAGTGAGCGAGTTACTACACGACCCACGCTGTTACTAGTAGAGTCATTGCTTTAATTTAGTGCAAATCATAATGCCTTCTGTTATCCGGTATTCGGTACACTGGACCTTACTCGGTTCTTTCGAGTTTCCCCAAACTCTACATAGAAAAAGTCCGAACACCCTCACGGCATTCACAACGGAAAGCCTTGCCCCAGACTATACTCGATATGTTCGTGTTAGTTTATTGCAGCCATCCAAATTATGGTAGTATGATAGAGAATATTCACTCCAAGACTTACTCGCTTCTCATCGACAGTTGTATCAACAGTTTTGCCCAGTGCGAATACCCTTTCGACGGCACTCAAGTGGATATCTGATCAGCATTCAACCTTTGGTGAGCGCTTGGTCACTTTCACTACCGTCAAAGGCATCTTCTCTGGTTCCTTTGCGTTTATCATCCGGCTCACGCGCTGTCTGATGTGGTCTATGGACACCAAGATGCACTCCAACAACCAGCGTCCCGAAGATTCGGGTCACGCCAGGCCATCCTGCGCACTTGTTAATAGCCTTCGACGAGACATCAGAGGAGCAGAGGAGTACCGGAGCTGTGTCTATGACCGCAGCATACTATATACAATTATATCACTGCATACCGAGTCCGAAGTCATGACTAGCGAGTTCGACGACTCGTTAGTTCCAGTCTGCTTCACCCATGTTCCCATCTCGCAGTCTCAGTACTCTCAATGGTGCACTTCGTCGATGACTACATAGATTAAATAGAATAGAACACGTCTATCGCCTCGTCGTTTTGACCACCGTACTTGGGCGCAACTTGAACCTCGACCATCGACCAACCCAAGACAAGAGATGTTGGGATTCTCAGTAAGCCTGCTTGCAAGAACACATCCTACGGTTCCACCTGGGCACATATTGCATGGGTCGGCAAGGACTCAAATCGAGTGCGCACATGGCATCGATACGAAAATTGCAAGTCGCTCCATCCTTACATTATGTAGATAGGCCTTTTCGAGGAGATCTTGTATCCTGAAATCAAATTTCTGCGCAGACATCAGCAGAGCATTGGTGTATTGGCATTTTTGGCACAGTTATCGTTGGCCGGTATGAGATCTTCTTATCATTCCATAAAGACTGGCCCGATCAGAAGATTAATCCAAGGCCAATTGAGGCACCAGCTGCACGTCGCAGGACTTCGGAAGTGAAGCAAGTCACCACAAGCAGACTCGAGGGACCCACGCTAGGATCATTGCGTACGAATCATGGGTGTCCTCTGTTATCTTGCTGAAGTACTTCGGCACCCAAATGTTGACGAAACAAGATACATGCGTTATCTAAGATGGCACTTACAGCTGTTTTAATAAATGATGGCAGTGGCGTCATTTTTTTTGTAAATTACACGGATTAGAAACTTGGTCATTTTACTATATGCTACTACCATGGTGTTCCGCAAAATCAGTGATGATGTCAAACGAGCCTCCAGGATATTCTCGACTGCTGCGGATTCTCAGAACGGACATGGTACCGAATCATGAAGCTGTGGAGAGACACAGGTGATGTTATCAACCAGCCAAGAACTGCTCGTGGTCGTGTCCGTCATCTGGACCGTGAAGACATTGATTATCTTCTGCAACTTGTCCGTGACAACCCCGACTACTTTCTCGACGAACTCGTTGACCTCACCCAAACCAACCGCTTCATTTCTGTTCATTTTACTATAATCTTCAATGAGCTTGATCGTGCTGGTATGAGCCGCAAAAAGCTCAAACGCATTGCTTCAGAACGAAACGAGGAGCTGCGTGCTGCATTCATCGAATCTTTGGTGGTACAACAGAGCCTGTAGCAGAGTCTAGTGTTTCGAGTTCTTCTGATTCATTATCGTCGTTGTCTGTTTGATCAGCGTTGGGATCATTGTCGACTTCCATGAGTTCTAGCTCATCGAGAGCATCAAGAATAATGCTGCGGTGGTGTGTCATTTGTGAGTCGCTATCGATATCATCATTGAGACTGTCAAAACTGTTCTGTCTTGCAAACATGAGAGGTTTGTGTATTGAATAGAGTTAAGCACTGATATGATCAACGGTCAAATTTGTTCTAAGTCCTAATTCATGTAATTTACAAAAAAAACAATGCCACTGCCATCATTTACTAAAACAGCTGTAAGGTCGAGACCTCTTTATGTAAGCATCGGGCGCTTAGTGTTCCACAACCTGCAGTCTCCCTCCGATACCTAACGCTGGCTCTACACTTATTTAACTTATTCTACTCAGTCAACCCCGTCAATGAAACAGACGATATGATCATTGATCCAAGAATCTGCATGTACCTTGACTTGGGAAGTTGAAGTACTTCGTTGTGACTAGATATTACTTTAGAACTGGGTGTTTTTGACAAGCAAACTAACATTTGACGGCGATGATTACGGCTCCAGGATTTCAGAACATAGATTTAGATCAAGAAGAATGTTCTAAACTTTGCAGGAAGTCATCCAGCGATTCTTAGAGTTCAAATAGCTAAGTTTCACCTGGGATCCGAGCCATGCTAGGGTCACCAAAACCTATCTCGTACTACCAATTAAGCCTTACGGCGAGGTTTTCTAAGTGAGGTTTGGTATGAGTACTTCAAGAGCTACTGCTTGACGTTTGCATAAATACCGGTGGCCATCACGTTATGATGACAACCAGGGTTCAAGCTTCTAGTCCGACCCCAACGTCCCATCCATTGACCGCCAGGTTGAATATTTCTATATCAATATTGCTGCACATGCACAACTTCGTCGGTAAGCGCCAATCTGACAGCTGAAGAATCCACGATACAGTTACGATGCGTGCATTCTTACTACTTACCCGTACTCTTCCTCGTTTAGTTAGCCTCTCCAACACGTACGGCCGTCAACGTTGATCAATGATCATAAAAACCGAGTTTCGTCACTGATAAGTATGTTTCATAATTCAGTGATCACAAGCAAATCACCGTATCATGATGATCCATGCACCGTCTCGTTTTACCAATGGACGGATATGTTATCATGTAGAGACTCCATGACTATACTGTAGAATTCCAAGTCTCAATGTGAAGTTCTTTGCGCTTTTATGATGTCGATACCTCGATCTAATACAACCGTGACAGCATTTGTTCTCCTGGGAACAAACTATCTTGCAATTCTTGAGTTTGCTATACCGTTTTTGCACATCAAGCGACGCCGTCACCCGATATTGTTCTTGATATACTCGGAGTCGTTTCTGGTTTAACAGAGGGAGCGGTCAACGATCAACTTCGATGTTTGATGCTCAATGACTGTTCATATGTTGATGTGACTAGAGAAGGTTCATACTATGTTATCCCCAACGGTGGCAGAGTCATACCCAGCGAAGTAGCTATTTAAAATTGAGTGCTGTAGACAAAAATCACGAAATAGTGGACCGTCACGAAACGAGCGTAAGGGATAGTACATACAACAATTTGTCAATACTTTGTACGACGTGAACGCCATAACCATTACCTAAAGCGGCACAACCGTGTCAAATTCCAAACTCCGCGCCTGATGACATCCTAGAGATGTAGTCAAAACTGGTTACAATACCCTACAACAATCCAGACTAATCATACAACAATCCATCTATAATTACCGTAATACCTCGCCTACACGGGACCTCGACTATCACACGGAGAGAGAAGCGGGGGTCAAGCGCCGACCAGCCAACAAGCCGCACACTGACCTCCACCCGAACCAACTCCAATAGATCCCTGTAACATTCCGCGAAAGCCGACGAGACATGAGTACCATCAATGCAAGCTAGCACTTATCACACAGTCAAAACATCTGCACCAAACGAAGTGCCCGTCTAAAACGGTCGGCGGGAACGGCGGACTGATGGGGAGTACGCCTCACATCAGGGCATTCGCGACTTCGGAATCACAGACAAAAAAACAAAGAAAAAAACCTGGTTACGGGTTTAGTACACATAGGCAACTTCTGCCTTTTCTCTGACCTGACCACTGGCTCAAATGTCGTACAGTTCCGTCATGCATACTTATGTAGTAGCCGTTCTTCAGCCTAGATTTTCATCATGGCAAAGGTTGGAACCATACTCAATGTAGTAAGGTGCACTGACGAGTTACTTTTTCAAGTCTACCAGTAGTAGAAGTCCTGCATTTGGCTTTCATTGGTACGGTCGTTCAGATTATTTGTCCCGAACTGACTTCCGACTTGGATTTTCGTTATCGGCAACTGACACCAAACTCCCTGCAGCCTTGTTCCATATCTAACTTTGACAATGTAGTTCCTCCTGTTCTGAAGCAGTTCAGCGCCAAGAACTCAAGGTAGGCGTTGGTAGAGTGAATCAAGATCTCAATCACCACTCATCAAGTATATTTAGAAGGAAAGGCTTGTCACTTGTTATCTGACACTGCTGGAGTCGACCTTCTTTGTGCCCAGGTGAATCGCCTGTTCTGATTCTACTCGCTGATCGATACTACTACTTCCTTTCTTAAGGTCCAGAACATTCCTTCATCCACGTTCCCCTCGAAATTCTAAACTCGTCTGTTTAGGAAACTGAGCTTTAGCAATATGGCTGCGAGCGACTCGGATCCCATAGGAAACTCGATTGGATAATCAGTCTTTGATTCTACGGTTGACTGTATCCCATGGCCGAACTGTACTATCCTACTGTCGAACTCGATCCTCTGCTGCAGCATACCAAACTTGCATACGAAATCGGTAGTACCAAACCATACCTACACTTTGCTCTTGTCGGACTTCAAGATGCTCGGAGTCGCAATTCTTGTTATGGCCACCTGTCCTCTACGATTCTTGCAGGTTGTGTTGTGAGCGAGCTATTGGAGTGCCAGGACATTATTAAACTATAAAAGACATGTAGCTGAGCACTCGTTTCCGTTCATAGCCGTCATGTGTATTACCCGATATGATCTTGCCAATCAAGGAAAAGGTCACTGAAACTGCCCCACCGGTGTAGAAAAGTCCGGCGCAGAGTACAGCGCTACATCTGTTGTCCAGCTTTGCCGCTATTCTCCACCAGACTTGCTGTAGTACGCGCTGGACTTTTCTGCGTTGGAGAGGTGGTTTCAGGGATGTTGTCCAATCAAGTATCCAACCTATGTTGTAATCAAGACACTGATGAAATAATTATTTATATCCATGGTGCAGATAGCAAGATCATAATACATTCCTTCTACTTCTCGCACAGGAGACCATTTGCGTTAAAAATGTGATATGCTCAGGTAGATCTAAGATGAGTATGACTATATCTCATGTTGCAGTATTCTAGTTGATTTTGCTCATTGCTTATTGTGTACATTATAATTTACATATCAAATATTGGGTTTCAGTGATACCGGTGGTGACTCAGATATGTCGTTGAATGCTAGCGTACTCCGAGGACTCTTGGGTCGGTTAAGTATATTCAATTTAGTTTCTAGTTATTTCTGTACGTGTGAAACGGACCACTAGAATTAGTAAGCTTGGTGAGATATGATGATACGGCGGTGGCGTGATCAAGTTGGAACGTTGATCTTCTAGCTCAGCGCAGTTTGATCATCCTTGTTAAACATGAACAGTTCTATTCCACTCTGAGAACGTGCCACATGTAGTAACATAATCAGTCCAGTGAACAATGTAAAACCTCAGAGTTATAACTTTCGTGCGCGCCTCTCCGCCCTCAATCCACCCATTTTCTTCCATGTCGGCGGTAACTGGTGTCGAAGAGCTTTCCTTACAAGACCCTACTGAGAAGAAGGATATTGAACTCGATGTTGAACAGGGGCCTATTAGGACAGAATCAAATTCAAAGAACTATTTGCATGGCGTTGAATTCATTCTCGTGTTCTCGTTAGTGTCTGAAACTATTCTGTATATTGCCCAACTGATACATTCGTTGAACAGAGCCCTTCTGCTCTCGATATTCTTGGTTAGCTTAGACCAAACTATTGTCAATATTATGCCTCGAGCGTGCTTGATATATCTTGATGCAGTTTTCCCTCAGGTGGCCACCGCCCTTCCTCGCATCGTATCCGTCTTCAATTCTTTGGATCTTGCGACATGGGTCGCGGCCGCATGTTAGGCAGTTCAATCACTGCTTTGAGTTCTGCTAATTATTTTTTTGCAGATTTTTTGACTGAGGCTGGTTTAATGTTATGCGTCGGTCAACTCGTTGCGACACTGCCAATCAAGCCCGTCTACCTCGCATCAATTTTCTTATTTGAAGTCGGTTCGCTTCTCTGCGGTGTTGTACGTATCAGGTACCCGTCCGAAAAACTGGTTTGACTCAACTGCTCAGGCTCCTTCAATGAATGTGCTCATCTTTGGGCGTGCAGTAGCTGGATGTGGAGCCGCTGGGTATGATGCCAGTGTGCAATGTGTGTCCATTGCTTATTTAAGTACAGGATTACAATATGCTCCATTGCCACAATAGCAACTGTAGGCATAATTACATAATTATTACATACTCCCTTGACGTGATGGTTAGTTCACCCGACTAGAAGACCGACCTTTTCTATTTGGAATATTTGGGGGTTTGGTGGCCATTTCTAGTATAGTAGGCCCCCTCTTAGGTGTGTATTTGTTTGGCTCTTGATACGATCAGCAATCTCATGGCAAGCACAGGCGGCGCATTCACTGGTCTGTCTGACTACATACTCCGATATGTTTTACTGATCCGTCACAGATCGTGTGTCCTGGAGGTGGTGTTTTTATATTAACCTACCGGTGCGCAGTCACTTTTTCTCACTATCGATCATCATTGACATCCTTCTTTAGTTCGGAGTCCTCAGTGGTGCCGCGATGTTCTTCTGGCTCCCGTATCGCGCCTCAGTTATGTCTCTTTCTGGCCATCGTCTCTTGACGCGACTGAATCTGTAGGCGCCTTCTAAAGTATACAGTCCGTGTGTTGACCCTTTACACAGGACTCTTGATTGGATGGGAACTGCCCTATGTCTCGCCTTTTCTACTTGCCTTTTATTAGGTTTGGAATGGGGCGGGTCCGTCCATCCGTGGAAGAGCGTGGCTGTAATTGTACCGTTATGCATCTTTGGCCTCCTTGTAATATTGTTCTTGGTGTGGGAGTGGCACCGAAAGATGCAGGCTCTAGTACCATTTGAGTTCTTCAAACGGAACACGCAGACTGGCGCATGCCTAGAAGGGGTAAGATCGTAGGATATTGCATGCTCTTTCCATGGCTTACATTCACGTTCAGTTCTTTCTATTAACGACGCTCATTGTTTCAGTCGTGAGTCATCCATGAATGTTGTTTGACTCCATATTCATTTCTTGCAGTACTATCTACCACTGTGGTATTAACCAAATTCTTCGCAAAAAGGTATTTGTGATAACGCTTGGTCTTCAGGTACCAGATCAATGGCCGGAGCAGTGTTCAGTCTGGCATCGATATTTTGCCCCTAATGTTGTCGTTCGTTATTTGTAAGTTGTCCTGATATTCTGATTTTTGTCGTCCTAATATGATGAACTAGCTTCAGCTGGTGCTTCGGGAGTCACTTCCGTGCGTGCCCTACACACGATGCCATCATATCACTTGTGTCCTAATTGATTTCTGTTAGGGCACTGGACGCTATTGGCATCTGCTACTTACTCTACCTCTCATCTCCGTAGCAGGCGCCGCACTACTGTTCACAGTGGAAGCCACAACTGCTTCTTCAAAGCTTCTTGGGTATCAAATATTGCTCGGTGTCTGTACAAGTTTTGTTCAACATTTCTTTCTTAATAATAATTTCTCTTAGGTCGGTCTTGGTGAGAAATCAGTCTGTTGTTTTCTTTTACGGCCCATATCAACGTTTTCTAGGAGGTTCCTATCAGTCAACTTACGTTGCGGTTCAAGTGCGTCACGTCTCCAATTTAAAGTGAACGTGACACTTATTTGAGCAGGCAGAGTGGGCAGACAGGCCAGATGATGTAGCTCAGGCCTCCGCTATCTTGGTGCGTTTATAAATTCAAACAAGGGTGCATTGCTAAATAAGTCGTTAGACGTTCGTGTCGTATTTCGGAGCAATCATTGGACTAAGGCATACGCCATTTTTCTATCAATGTGATCGATGATCTGACGCCCATATTTGCACAGTATTGCTGGCGCAATCTTCAACAATGGCCTTAGCACTCAGCTGTCCCGCGTTGCTGGTCTTTCACCGGAGGTTGTTTCTGCTGTCAAACAGAGCGTGACTGTCATCGATTCGCTGCCTTCCAACATCCGGCAGGAGGTGATGAATGCGGCAGTGCTCGCCCTGCGGCCTGTTTTTATGATGCTTCTCGTTTTCGCTGCTTTAGCCTCGGTATCATCTCTGTATGTATCACTCTGTGTGATTCACCACATTTGACTAACTTTTAATTTCAGAATGATTCGCGATCACAATATCAGGGAGAGAGCGATGTTAACTGAGCCTCTAGATTAAGAATATGGATATCCATGTCTACCGCTTGTTTACATTCCATGAACTTGACAGCTACTTTCATATCGATAAACCGGATTTCATTTTGTTCGCTGCAGTTTACTTGCGGAGCTCGACATGTAATAGTGGTACTAGCTCTCTGAGACACTCATTTGTTACCTAGCGCAGTTATTCATAAACAAAGCACAGAACCTGGTGAAGATCAGCCTCAGAAGTGGACCTGAAAGACTGCTGCACATGATAAATATGGCTTTTGGATAATCGCCTGTTCAAGTTAACGATCTTGTGGACGACCAAACAGCATTTTGTGTGCGGGACGTAGTTGCAAAGCGTGACAAAGTCAAGGCTTGTGTCTGACATTCGTGCCATCTATCTACAAGTATGAAGCACGAATAACCGCCGTCGGGCGCAATTGTGTCTACCACGGTAGTGTTTTTGCGGCTCCTCCCGTTCATGCTGTGACTCATGCTGTGCGATTGTAGTGTTTTTGTTTTGCCGAATACTGCGAGTAATGGATTACCTAATCACGCAAGTACATACTGTGAGCTTTTGGACTTATTGACACCTCGGTGAGCAGGGCAGCCGACCAAAAAAAGTAGTATTAAGGACCGCCACCTACAGACTGCTATTAATACTTACATGTGTAGGCTTGCGGTGGTTCGAAGGGGAAAACAGAACAGAATGAGAGAGATAAGAGACGTGTTAGTAAGTAACACGAAGAGAGATAAGGCTAGGCTTTTATAGGACGAGGACTTTCTTGGGGACTTTCTGTCATACTTGGAGCGGGGATCTCACAGTAGGATTCGCTTCGCTGCGCTCGATGCGCTGTGTTTCGCTGTCCTTTGTTTCGCCCTAGATACGAGAGTACATGGGTGGTATACATAGTGAAAATAGTAAGGGTCCTCGGTGATGGATGAGCCGAAAGATTATGTGAAAACAGAGGCACCAGGGAGTGGCGTCGCAACTGACAAGGTAAAGTAGAATGAAGAGAAAAAGGGTATGAAAATTTGAATGAGTGACGATAAGAGTGACGAGAGTTGCATAGCATGTGGTCGGTCTCGAACATTCTTGATTTGAAGCGTGGTCCAGGCGTAGAGGATCTCCGGTCCTTACACATGTAGGTATTATTTGATACGTCTCACCGAGGATGATGCTAGTCGCAATCGAATTTACTTGCTCTCAATGACAATGATTAATGATACTTGAATTGAAACTCACCTGTATGCATTCCAACGTTTGACCTAGTTAGATAAGCCTTGGGATCTACATAGATCTCAAGGTACCACGAAATCGGCTTGAACGACAGTCAACATTGCGGACTTTGTTGGAAACCTGATTGGAATCACTGTTGACACAAAATTCATACTCTTTTATTATCTTGGGATGTGCAGTCTCTGTTAACTATGAAAGGTGTCTCGTCAATGTTAATATCGTTATGAATTATGAACCGTTGCCATATCGGTGCAGTGCGCCTAGGAGTCTTGCCCCCGATACTAGAAGGTATTCGGACTTTATCTGTGCAGGGTTGGTGTAAGAAGCGCTAAGGCTCTGGCTGCGAGTTTCGTAGGGTGTGAGACCTGATAAAATAAGGATGCGCTGAATAGTTAGACGAATCGTTAGCGATAGTTATGCAATAAGAAGAGTTATAATTCTGTGACGAAAGACGACTGATAATAACGAGCGTGATACGAGACGAGACTGGACTGTGAGACTGATCTGATTGCCTGTAGAAACGAGTGTACATGAGCTATTTTATAGTGTGAAACACTAAGGGTCCTCGGGTATGGAAAGGCCGAACGATTAGGTGAAGACGGCTGCAGAAGGACGTGGCGTTGAGCCTGACAGGGTAGAGTAGAGAGAAAGGAGAAAGAGTACGAAAATTGAGTGAGTGGCGATATGAATTGACAGATTCAACAAGAGTTTTTGCTTGTTTTTGACAGATTCCAGACGACTGAGGGAGGTGATGGTGACGAGAGACGAACTAAGGGCCAATATGCGATGAAGGGATGACGGCGAACGACGACGGACATGAGCTGAGGCAGTGGTCGATGATGGTAGTCAAGGTAAGTGGTATTTCGGCTATTTCCGGCCACAGACGCTTGGTAATTACTACTTGGAGAAATTCGAGAGAGCCAACTCAGTGATAACAGCGTACCGTATCAGTGAAGTCTGACCGGGATGATAATCAGCCAGGTGAAATTGACGCAGTCCTGCCACGGGTGTGATGTGCCTGTGACGCAGCATTGACGCGACCTATGCTCCAGCTCTAGTGTCCCTGACATGTTCTGATAGGTTGGGCTGGACCGAGTGTTAACTCGCAGGTGGAATCAGCAAAACCTAAGATTCCTTATTTGACTTTGAGCGGCTTTAGCTGCGCCCTAATGCCGCCGCATCCGCATGAATTCACTGAATACTTGCGACAGTTCAATCAGACCAACAATGACATACTTACCTTAAAACAATGCAGTTCGAACATCATCAAAATTCGCCAGACCACATACTTTACGACGATTCATGACCACCATGCAATCAAGTGAATTGGATCCCTATCATGATTGGGCAAGTCAGGTTGGCTTCATGCTGTCGATGTACAACCATTTCGAAATTTCTGCTGTTTCTGCTATCCTTATCCCAGCTATATAAGGCCTCGATCTGGAATGATTGCATATTCTCAGTGACTGGCATTTCTACTGACTATTCATTCTTGTTCGCGTTACGATATGGACGCTCACGTCGGACTACCGATCTTCATATGTGCTGCAGTCTTCTTCTGCAGGGTTTTTACCATCAAGCCGTTAGTATGTCGTAGCACTATGAACCATCATCTATTCGTACTCATTTTTAAACAGCCAAATCTACCTATTGCGGGGATAAGAGACCCGTTTTTATCGATGTTCACCTGCATTCACTTTCACTTTCTCTCCCAAGTGCAACGAGCAGTCCAAAAATCATATATTTGTGTATGTCACATAAAAGTGCGGTCTATTGCAAAGTTAATGTGTCTAGTTTCGCGACCATTATGGTGCATACCAGCTACGGCTGATAGGAGAATGGAGAGTCGTCGCAATCGGTCAGGAAACTGCCATGGCTGTCTTGAGATCCCAGTTATTCCCCGTCCTGCCATTTGTTGCGGAAGTAAGTGATAAACATATCTATTAAACGACTTCGATAAATATCAAATATTCTAGTTTGGTCAGCTTGGGCTCAACATCCATCCTTCCCTGGCGCATGGTTATGACCTTAGTCGCCCATATATTCGACAGATGATGTTAGAGCTGGACGACCATCTTCCTCAAATCCTGTCTGAAATAGAAATATCATTGAGGACCGAATCTAGAAATGGTACTAGTAAGTCCCTTCAAAACGACAACTCGCGCTTGTGCTACACAGAACCTACAGGAAGAGTCAATGTCATGGGTGCTATGTCCCGCACTGTTTTTCGGGCGCTCAACACCATCATTGTTGGGCAGAATCTCGGTATTATGCTTCACTGCTCATCTTGAGGTATCTGTCAACATTTTTCGAACAGTTGGAAATCCTAACTACTGCGAGCAAATGTTGAGGGGCGTTCCTTTCATTTTTATCACTGGATCATTGCTGAAGGGCGTCCCGCAACGGTTGAGATAGTGAATAGCGTCCTGTGACTTTGAAAGGACCCAACTAATATGTCCGTAGCATCGCCCATAAACTGTTAAGCCAGGTTTTTCCAACCTGTTCCATGGCTCAAGCTATGATTATCGACGAAATTAGAAACAAAAAAGCTGCGGTGAACAACTTGGATCAGCCCTGGAATCCAGAGATTGTACGTTTTTGCGAGTATTATTCTTCATACTGAACGAAAAATTTCAGTCCGATATTCTATCGTGGGCTGTCCGACAAGGAAAACTAGCGGACAACGAGGATGTCCTAGCAGCACACTTGGTATTACTTAATTTGGCGAGTACCTTAACTACCATGGTGGTGTGTTTTGTGCTGAATGCCGCGAAACGTCTCCTGACATTTTTTCTAAGGCACTGACCCAGACCGTCATCGATCTCTTGGTTAGACCAGAGTGTTTGGAAAGGATTCAGTCCGAAATACGGACTGTCATGAAAGACGGAGTCGTAACAGTAGAGGCATTGAATCAACTTCCTCTACTGGACTCTTTCATGAAAGAGTCGTGGAGACTCTTGGATTTTGGAGCATGTAAGATACCATACTTTTTTTAATGACATCATTCTAATACCCTCAGTCACCATAAATAGAGTGGCTAAGGTGGATGCCACATTGCCAAATGGCATAACGGTGCCCAAAGGATTCACCGTTTCAATCCCAACTTATCTCACTCACCGGAACTCGAAATTTTACGATGACCCGACGACATTTGATGCAAATCGTTTTATAAATGATCCTCGTATGAGGGCCGGATACCTTGCGGATGTTTCCCCAGAATATCTATTCTTCGGATATGGCAAAATCATTTGGTAGGCACCAATTTCAATCAACGTTTCTCCATATCTCATTCTGATGTCTTTGAGAATAGTCCAGGTCGCCACATTGCCATCAGGATCATAAAGTCTGTGATAGTAAAAATGTTGCTGACCTACGATATCGCGCTATGCGACGTGACGCGTATCCCGACACCGTCCTGGTATGGGCTCTTCTGCGTACCTGATCACCGCGTGACGGCTTCATTCGAAGAACGACACATAGAGGTGCAGTGACATTTGGAAGACGAGGAAGTTGGTGTAAGTGGCAGGACCAGTGCGAAATCGAGCGGGGACCTGCGTAGAGCTTTGGAAATGCAAGGAAGCGCTGTGCGCATTAAAATTGCAGATGGTGTAAGACATGTGGGAGAATTATAATGCATTGAGTGGCAACAACTTATCAAGTTCCAATTGTTCTGGTTTTGTGCATCTAAGACACAAATCAAACTATTGGTTTTTGGTCTGTTCTGTCTTTGACTTTCTGTGCAAGTGATAAACCATTGTCGGTAATACCTGGCCTCATTGCAAAACATGCTACCGAGATATACTAGCATCGGTGGTCTGTGCAATGTTATCCTGTCGAACTCCTACTGGGTACATCTTGACAACTTCTGCTATTTCTCAGTAACTCGACCGCTAACTCAAATGTCGTACAGTTCCATTATGCATACATGTAGCCGGCGCTCTTCAGCATATCCTCCGAATTTTCTCGTTCAGGTCGTGGTTTTAGTCCTTTTCCCTGAACTGCGTTCCGACTCGGCCTGAAACCACTAAGTTTGGTAGGGGCAACCGAGTTTAGTCTCTCGTTCAAGTATGTAAGTACATTAAGAAATGAATTCCATTTTCAGCAAAGTTAAGTGGTTCGCTTGTGCTCGAACCACGTTGCTCGGCTTCTCTACCTCGTGCCTTGCTTCTCGAGTTCTTCCGCCATCTCCCTCTCTGCTTTGTTTGATGTGTGTCGGAGTCAACAGATCTCACGGTAGATGAAGTATACGTAGGCAGAGTGAATTGTAAGGACTGTATATAGTATCCTCTACGCGCGGACCGAACTTCAAATCTAAACGCTGTCGTTCACGTAGCCTAGTGATGCATCTGACGTCACATGGGTATATATACCTTCTTTATCATCTTACCTTCTGCTTACTCTTACTCCGACCGTTCATTTTATTATCACCATATGCCCTTATGCCCATAGTCAACTACCCGATACCGCCCATGTACTCTCGTATCTACAGAGAACCTGATACGTTGAATTCCCCACTCAAAGCTCGTCCGAACGCTCCCATGAAAGTCCCGAAAGTCTAGCTCTACTATATCCTAGCTACGGTGATCTGTCCTTTGTCGCTATCACGATCTTCATCACCATTCACCAAGTTTATCTGTAGGGTACTTGTTATCTGACTGAGTTGGACCTTCTTTGCGCTCCGGTGAATTCCTGTTCTGCTTTTGCTCGCACATCGACACTGCTTCCTTTCTTCAGGTTCAGAAAGTCCCCTCCTGGTCCACGTTTCCTTCAGGTTTTTAAATTTGTCTGTCTAGGGAGCCTGGCTTTCAAGACAGTATGGCTGGAAGCGATCCCATAGGAAACTCGATCGGATAGCCAGCCTTTGATCCCATAGTCGAACTGTACTATCCTACTGTCGCATTTTATCCTCTGCTACCGCACTCCATGTCCTGCAAATCCACGAAATCTGTAGTATCAACCTACGCCTACTACATCTTGCTCTCGTTGAACTTCAAGACGCTTGCAGTACTCGTCCCACCTACCAGTGCGGTCTGTTACCCGATATGATCTTGTTTACCAAGTGTCACCAAGGCACTGATGAAATAATTGCTTACTCATGGTACAGCAGGAAAATATATTCCTTTTACTTCCCATACGGGAGATCTTCTGTGGTAGAAATGTACAATGCCTCATCGTCACTTGAGATCAGTTTCATTATTTGCCACGACATAATTCATGCGACTAATACCAAATACGATGGTCATAGAGAATATCATGATATAGGTAGATCTTAGATATATATGCCACTGAAGTTCTGAAACTATATACCTGTCTGTGCATCCAATATCCAATATTAATACATTCATTCCGTCTTCGGAAGCAGTGTTGGCACGAAATGGACCGTGGCACGACGACGTGGTGGCCATCGCTGGCGGTGACTGGACTTCCTATTTCCTGAGCGTCTCCCTTGCTCTTGCCTTTTGCGTGTTAACCTTACTGCCGGGTACGAACTCATGCAAACCCAACGATCATCTGTACCAACTTGCAAAATATGGAGTTTGCACGTGCCTCAGTGACTATATGGCAGCATCAGGTACATTTCTTCACTTTCTACTCTTGGCCTACCTGTAAGCTCACTGAAAACGATGCTCTTGGGTTCCAATTAATGGCCAGATGGATTTCTCGTGACCATCCTAGTTCCATGGCATCAGTCCAATAACACTCGCATAGAACGACTCGGCCCTTCCGTCTGCGTCGTTTTCAGCGGTTTGTATTGTTTGCATCATGAATTATACATCTTACCCACCGTCGGCGATGAGGAGATACCCGATGAAGTCATCTACCGCGCAGCTGTACTGCAAGTGTTAGGATTTGTTGGCGTCTGCGAGGCTGCTTGTGAGTTCGTAAGGGGATGTTTCGAGGCAAGTTGTGAGACAGGCTTCGTTATAGCGCAAAGGAAAAACAATACACATATGACTTCGATAGGACTTCCTGCATGATTTGAACGGAAAAATACTGCGTGATATTCTGCTATCGACACGAGGGTACATGAGTTCCCTATATATGTTGTAGAGTGACTCATTAGCCAGAATAAGCACAAGAAAATGGTAAACCGAGATATTCGTTGCGAGAGTGCATTGGTGAGGATGAAAGGGAGCATCAATGACAGAGGGAACAGACGACGACGGTGGAGGGGAGATTATGAACAAAGGGATCAAAACGACGTCGAACTTCCCGAAGTCGTTTGGTGGCGTGACAAAGCGTCTAAGTAGCCGGCGTAAACAAACGGAAATGTATCGGCGCATTTCGGATGCCACGCCGATCAGTGAAACGCACGAACTTGTTATTTTGAAGCTTAGGTCGAGACGTAGAAAATACGATATCTTTACACGTCATTGGTACGCTGCGGGAGGTCGACGACGCTGTCGCAAAAATCGTCAAGGCTTTCTGCGAGGGTTTCAAGGACTTGAAGGATGGTGTTGTCATGAACTGTTAGAGGCGGTCCAGAGATGCCCGAGAAACAAGTGTAGCTCGAGTCAAAAATTGTTTTGATTCATACTGGTGTGTGGATTAAGTGGCCGATGAGGGTACCGGAATGTTATGAAGATGATGATAGATATTCTGATAATGTGCTCGCTCACAATCGGTTCACTTGCTATAGACAGAGAGTTGATGGAATTTGAATCCACCCCATCAACTTGGACGATGATGTGATAAATTTGGGTGTTGCACATCTTCAGCGACGTCAGGGTGATCGATGGCATACACAGGAACAGAAAGTCAAGTTAGCCCAGCCTGTTCTTCGAAAGTTGGCCTCATTTTGTTGTAGTATTCAGTGTGAAGGCGGCATGCTGCGAGTTCCTTGAGCAAAGTTGAATGATCGTAGAATGGTAAAGGTAAAGTCGGAAAATGGTGGGTACTAGTAGGATCTCTGTGTACAGCGGCACGTCACTGTTGACGCGGGTTTGGTAACTATTTCTCGTTTCCGCAGTGATGCTTCATTATCCTAAGTAGCTGAGCCTGCATGCGCCTACATGTAACAGAGTCCCTCTTGACCGGAGCCGCAGTGATGTGCTATGTACTGGTTCCGTCCTAGTCATTCCCACTGTCATACTGGGCGCAGCAGTTAAGCGCTTCGCAGCCTCTATCATCAAGTATATAACTTTGATTCTCTTCAACGCGTCAAGTAATGCCAAGATGGTCTTGCTCGACAAATACCTCGATGACAACGACAATGAAGCTGACTTACCTCCCTCTTACGATACTATCACCTCTGAGTTTCCTTCAACCGTCATAGATGAGAAATCGAGTCCTTCACCAGCGCCACCTACCCGTCCTACAGCTTCTTCATCATCGACATCCTCAACATGGTTCTCCCTACTTCCAAACCCTCGCACAAAACAAGCACGACAAACCGTCATCTCCCTTATCCGCGATCTCGTTGCTACATCCACCACTGATAACTCGGCAGCTGCCCCAATCTTAGCCTCATGCGCATCTGCCCTATCTCCCTCATCCTTCTCTGCTCTCCTCCAACAACCCGCCCTTGAAGGACATACTCCCATCTATTGGGCCATTCTAAATCATCACACTCACATCCTCCCTGATATGCTCAAATATGCAGGTCCCCTCAACAATTCATGCATTGCAGATATTCGCCTTGCCTGCCTTGCAAGCGGCGATCAACTTTTGTTTGGGAAGCTTCGCAGAGGGGAGTTGCCGTTTATAACTACTCTCAGAGCAGGTGAGCATGCTGTTTACTTTTTGTGCTGTTTGTTGGCCTTACGCACAAGATCCAGACGCCCTTGTTCTAGGTTCCACATCTGCAGACGATATCGACGTCCGTGAGGTCGATGGTGAAGCTTCCTTTAGCGCATCCATCAAAATTCGTCTCTGGCAAAAACGAATGCGCGTCGCTGGTTTGGTAGGTGTGGAGTTCATTGCACGAGGTGAGTTTCCTCTCATTTCCTTCTCTGTCGAACTTACGCCCTTGTAGGACGTATATGGTCACTCACTTTCTTCTCCTCTCCTTCCACTTCTCCCCGTTCTCTCTCGACTCGTGGTGCAGGGAGTGGACCCTGGCAAGTCGCACTCGGCCTCATGGAACATAGTCCGCCTACATTCGTAGATGGAAGACTCGTCATCGACGTTTTTCGTCCTCTTTCATCCTCAATACCAAACTCGGTCTCTTCTGAACCGTCTTCACCCGCACGCCCACCTCTTCCTTCAATACAAGTACCCACTTCTCCTATGCGTACAAAACCGTCTGTCGTGATACCACTTCAGTCTACCACTCGACTTGCCCATCGTACGTCGGACGGGTCTGTGTTTAGTGCGCTGGAGCTTGGACGGGGCGCTGTTAGTGGTCCTAGGTAGGTTTGTTCTTATGAGGTATGTTGTACGGGCTGACGTGTTTTTGTCTCTTCGTGTACTCTCTCATTTGCACCGTTTGTTCTCTGTCGTCGTGCACCGTTCATTTACCTTGCGGTATCTACGCCCTGCTCACAAAGACCCTGCAGACCTCCGCAACCAACTGCATGGTCCGAAGAAGGAACGCAGTATACAAATGCATTGATTGGTGTGTTGAGTGATGATCTCGGGTGGGAGTGAGTGTTTCTTTATCTTAGTTGGCGTTCTTATCTGCTGCCTTACCGTTCTCTACTTCGCTCCTTACCGTCATATATTTTGTTCGTTCCCTCTTATCTTCTCCATTCCTTCCATACATGTTACTGCTGTCCGTCCTTACTGACCAACGCTAACAATCCCCTCCCTACAGCAACGCACCTTATCTCGCGCCCGATGGCACCCTCCACGCACGACTGGATGCACGACTTGAGAAGGCGGAGGGTGGGAACTGTATCATTTGTTAGCGGTTGCATTAAGGTGTGTTGCTGCTGATATATAAAGAGTGCACCAGGTTTTGGGGGTTGTTTGTGAGAGTCCCTCCTCTAGCCTGCCCTATTCAAGTTACCTTCTTGTTCGTACTCATGCGCAGCTCATTGGTACTTGTTGGTCTCTGTACACGTTCTGCATATGCCCGCGTCCCGAGTACGTTTGAAGTAATTGAAGAACCGATTAGTTCTAGTACTCCAGATGCATGAGGGACAGCGATGCTCTGCTCACAGGCTTGTTGTCGTTCTCTCTGATGTAATAGCGGCGTTGTCTCCCATGGAATACGTTGAGTCGTTTCAAGCTATCATTTAGTTCATCGTTGATGTCTTTTCATATCTGGAAGAAACATGATTAGATCCTACAATGCAGCGCAGGGAGTGGCAGACATATATCTATAGGATGGCGAGAGTGACCCAATCGATATGTCTACCATTTTCCCAGATCGAAATCGTACAAGTGGGACATGAGTTAAACACGGTCTTGCTTCGATATCAATCTATCAGCACGAAATTACTTAACTTTTGTCCCCCCATATTAACGGTGACGCCTTCGTGACATAGGTTCCAGTAACTTCACTAAAGGCATGACACAATTTAGTCAAACGCACGAGGAAGGACGAGGATTTTTAGTTCGCTTGAAGCCGGATTTGTTATTGTAAGTTGTTGGGTGACTCAAGAATATCAGGAGTTATGTAGGACGTACTCACCTCGAGTCAGTTTTCTGTGTTATAGGCGACCACAGGTGGTATCCCTTTACATACTAACTAGACTATGTCTGTCCTTCGTAGCCAAACTCAAAGTGCGCCTCTGACCCCTCCAGCCTAGCAGAGAGAATCAGAGCACTCGGAGTGGGGCTTTTTGGTGCATGATGTCACCAGGAAGCGGTGTTCCATGTGCAGTGTTCCGAAACCCTGGAACCACGTACGAGCAGGGGTGTAGGGCGATATATATGACGCGGGTGATGCTGTAATTCCCTTGCGATGGACGCGTTGAAACGTGGGCAGAGAATTGGGGCGAGGTAGGGATGATGAGGACAAAAACAACCCGTGGTTTTAGAGTGATAGTATAGAGAATGCGACTTATTTGGGACTCACCGGGTATTGCTGACCGGGACGGTGGACTTGTTGGTTACACATGGTCGATCCCTGATTCTAGTTGGTTTCTTTGTTCCCCCCATCTCCTTTGTACTTTTCGGGTTCGTTTTGCCCGTTTCGATTTGTCCATCGACAATGATAATCAAGTAACCAGCCATAAATGGTCAAGTATCGCAGCAGGCACTAAGATTGTCATGAGGGTTGTCTTCTAACGGGAGACGACATCATTTGGATACTACAGATGTCATTTTTGCGGCACTGTGAATCACATTGCTTTTGGGCATATCGCGCATTCGCTTGTACAGCAAACTGGTAATTCGATTGACTGGTATGTTTCTCTTTTACTTTGGGGTTGACGATGCCTAACAGTTCGAAGTCAAATATGCAAACGACGGTTTCAGATTTCTCGGGGCCAAGGAGCGCACACGGTCCTCTAATAGTAATTCCACTGGAATGATTGACGGAGACTCGGAGATGCCAACTCATTCGCAACTTTCTTGTTGGGCAAAGTGTACGTCATCCATGAACTTCGCTGACAGTTTTTAAGCTGAAAACTTGGTGTACCTGCTACTTCCAAGTCGTACGTGATCTCCTGTTTTGAGTTACTTGCTTGACATTCTCATATTTCTCACCAGACTGCTATATTCTCTTGCGGTTGGTTTGACGAACATAATGCGACCTGCGGATTTCATGGGTTGCTGGAGGCATTTATGGTGCATTTTAGGAGTCACATATCAGGGAATCCACATGCGCTAATTCCATGTTGTTGGCAGAGTTGTGGATACAGGAAACGGAGCAATGCTGACGATCGCGTCATGCGCGCGACTGTTTATGGCGTCATGCTCGTGAAAGTGCATCTGGGAATGAGGAGAGGTTGATGTTTTGCGCCACTTCGCTCAATCAGAAGCGTTGTGTAGCGCAAGCGATTATGCCTATGTTTTGTATTAGTCTGCTATCGGGGACCTTCCTTATTTTCAAAAAGTGACCTGACTCTTGGAAAGTCGTGATGACAGACATCGCTTGAAAGTTATCCGACTCAAGTATCAAGGAATCTCCACGATGTTAGAATAAATGCGTATTTATTGCCACAAATGAGTCTTGATGAATATATCGATGCATATGCCAGTGGTGTCTGAAGCCTGATTTAATGGTCTTCTCAGTGAGCCTCCGTTCCGCCGCCTGTTCTTCCGAATGTTTCTGGTCTGTCGGGTTTGTTGACATCATGTGGATGTCGTGTTTCCCGAATCTCTGCTATGCATACAGTCATTTATCTTTTCACGGAAGAATGTGGACATGTATCATATGCTAGCGCCGGGGCTAGTAGGTGTTATATCGATTCGCATTGCATGCAATAAACACACGGAGATACTCATGTTGTCAGTGTTAAGCTATTACGTCCACAAGGATACAAAAGTCTGGCGCGCAGAGTAGCAGCTTTTATCTCGAATTGTGCACAGCCGAAATTGTTGCAAGTTCGATATCATTTTCCATCGTTTGAAGCCTAAGCTTCCTGGCGTTGAGTCTAGCAATCGTACCATGAGCTAATGTGGATGATCGGCTAGTGGTTTCACCTACATCGATAGCAATGAATTTGTATATGCTATTGAGTGCATGCCATCTCAGACTCTAAAACGACAGTAACTCAAAAGACATCACTCACAGCTTCTGAGAACCATGGCTATACCTCCAATGGCAACAGACGCGTTTGCCCAGTACTATGCATTGTCATTTAGTTAGGAAGTCACGGGTTTGCATATATCATGCTGCGCACCGAGATGCATATGCTGATAGACAACAAACTGTTAGGTCACAAAATAAGGTGTTTAGTGGTGATTTCATCAAAGCGGTACAAGACTTGCCTCACAAGAATGCCCATGCTGATGAAATTCTTGGTTATGGTCTTAATACGGGTGTCTGTGCTGCATCACACAGGTGAATTCTTCAACAGGTAGGTTGCAGGACATCGACTTACCGGTGGACACCAAATCTTCCAGCGCGCAGATAAAAGTAGACGGAAAAACTAATCAAGGAGTCACACAAAACACTCTGAAATGCTTTTGCGGTAGACATTTTGAGTGGCTAGTAAAAGATGACAGTGAAGCCTTTAGGGAAACACTACGACGTACTGTGATGCTCGAGAAAGCCCCAATTTCCCTGGATGTCATTGAACTACATTCTTCGAGTGTTACCAAGAAAACTCACTGTGGCGGAATAGTTACTGAAAGCAAAAGAAAACCATCAGTTACACGCACAAAGCGAGCATTGTCCAGTCGACTAACCCAGACCGAACACTATCATAGACAAGTCACTCTAAGAGTACAACCGATATGCGGTACACAATGGAACTTACCATAAGATGAAACTGCAAATAGAATCTGTTGCTCGCCGATGTGAATCCATGAATCCTGTTAACGCAATGAAACACATACTATTGGTATGGTGATGTAGATATTTTTGTCGCTGACTGCGTGCAAAGCTGAATTACAAGTGGCATACAACTAATAGATAACGACTCACTTATCCATACACGGTGACAATAAAAACTGCGGGGCCAAGGGGTAAGCATCACTCGTGTATGCAATCAATAGTGGTACCTTTGCACAATGAATGATAAGGTAATCTGGAAAGAGCTCAGATAGATAATCTCAAGGACGTTTCTGGAACTCACATTCACAAAGATTTGAATCATCGCCTGCCACGGGTGTAGTTTAAGTTGGGTATGTTTAATCTGACAGTGAGAGCATCTTGCTCACCACCACATCCCTGCAACTGCGTTAAGACCGGCAGGCATCATGAGTATGTACGTGAGGTAACTCACCAAGCACGACACTCTGGGGACATGCTTTGAAAACAATTAGTGAAGAACGACCAGTACGTGAAACTGGTCAATAGCGCCCCGGTGGTATTCAGAATCCTGCATGATAGTTAAATATGTATACAATAAGTATGGTAGAAAACAAACAAGACAGTAAGAACCTAAAATTCCTCAGTTGGAAGATATAAGTGATGCCATTGTCATGTACTCACAAGATACTTGAGCAGTCGTTTGTCATCAGGGAAGGCTTGATAATAACAGAAGCCCTGGGCAGCAGCAACACCTAGTTGCCTATCAGAGTCATTTAAGTTGGGACTGAATGCGTTTGGCAACCGAGACAGACTTACACGAAAGAGATGGTCAATCCTAAAAGTTTGAACAATAATGTGTACTCAGTGGATAGGGAATCAAAGTAGAAATATTGATTCTCTGCTCCTACCTATGAACTGAATTGTAAACGCAGGTGTGTTGTTCATTGCTGAAACCTGGTAAGAAGGTGGCTCAGTGCCGCTACACAGGAGGGAGGTTGCACAAGATAAGTGAAGGTAGACTGTATCCACCTACATATATCTGGGTACCACAGTGTAATACTAATACTACTAGTATTGGCCAAGACGTGGTGCCTAGGCGGTTCAGATTGCCAACCCAATTGAAACTTAAAGCCCTGAAATGAAACGTTAAAACATTTGCACTCAAATACGCTACAATGCCGTACGAATGCGAGTCTCGGACCGACGCAAGTCCACAATCCTCGTCGTGAATGTGACTTTCTCTGAACTTCTGCCAAGACTAGCTCGTTCCAATGTTCGGGATATCAGGACAGGGAACTTCAATGCGACGGCTTGCCCATTCACCATGCTATGCGCAATCGCAAATCATGACCTGCACCCTTGATGGTGGCCGCACGTAGAGACGGAGCATCGTAAGGACGAAAGGGCAACGTACGTACTAGAAGTAGTTGTGCCTGTCAGAAGACGAGTCACATGCGTGACCTATTACCGAACCCAGCCCACAAACGTTCGTACTGGTACGAAGCTGTACTATCGTCCACTTGTACTTATTCGTCGTCTCACTGGTCGAGCTTACGGTCTTTACGCACAACATTGCCCGCGAATGTTCCCCAATTGCATGGCAATATGCAGAGCATGTCATTTATTTACATCGCTAAAAGCAATATAAAGTCATATATTACGGGCCCGCAATCAACGTAACGCACCCTGGAGGACTCGCCGGTTGTCGGCGATTCGGAGTCTCGCTTTACAGACATTAGCGCTCAACACGACAGACCTCGATTGGAGTCATTCAAGCGCATTCCTTGAGACAGCATTTTCCAGTGGCAACAACTTTCTCGCTTCTTCTGTCTCCTTCATTTCCCGTACAGAACTTGGGTGTGCAATATAGCATCTCCTAGACAATGTTTTTTCCTTTACATGTGATGAAACCAACTTAAATTCTCGTGTCTTTGATTTGCTGGGTGGGATGAGAATGCAATGTAAAATTATGACTACTAATGACAAGAACATGCATGTTGGGTGTACGAGGTAGAGCTGCAGGTTAAGAAGGAAAATCCTAACATGTAGGGGAAATCACTCAAGAATGTTGAGGCCGCGCCAAATAGCGGTAACTGACAAGGAATATTGATGGGAAGAGGTAACGAGGGAATGTTGACTGCGAGCGCGACAGGGATCTAGCGCCAGATCTTGATGTAGACGTGCCGCCCAGTCTTGAAGCTTGATGCGCGGTTTCACAAAAGAAATCGACTGGCAGTAATGGCATGGCGCTAGGCTGCAGGTACCAGGAAGGAGTAGGAGAGGATCGTGCATTTATGAGCACTAAAGTTGCAAAAAATAGCTGGAGATGCTGTACACAAAGACCGTGAGCTCGACGAGCAGGACGACGAAGACATATATGATATAAGTAGACGATAATAAATAGAAAAAGCTTCGCACTTTCTCCGGTACAGTTTGTGGGGTCCAAACAACGTCAGTCGAATGGTGGTATGATTTCTGAAAGATAGAGAGGGCCACTCCTACCACTCCTCGACAAGTCAAGCTTAAGTACAAAAAGAACGAGTCTTAAAGCTTAAAGCTTGAAGCTTGAAGTTCAAACGAAGTTGACAACCACGGTCGCCGGCAACGCCCGATTTCCACGAGAGATGCAACTCACCGAAGTGACCGGAACTTCGTTACCAACATGGTTGGGGTCAAAGTTGGCGCTGCCAGTGCGCTGCCCTTGATTCCTCTATTAGTTTGTTGCAGAGCGAGGAAGCTGTCATCTTCTAAAAAACATCTTATTATAGGTTGATTTTGGTTGAACACTGGAGCCAAATGTTCCAGCTTCCGGCGCCTGAGAGGCGCATCCTCTCATTACATACAACTCTAGGCTCAGACCCTGTCGAACTCAAGTGTTCCACATTGTACTACCCCGTCTCCTGCGCTGAAAACGGTCTCACACTCGTGTTCACGCACGGGCTCGCTGGTCGTGGGTTTCTCCATCCATATCTCGTACCCTGACTCAAAATGTGCTTCAGACAAGGAACAGTACGACCCTACCATCACTCGCCTGCTATCGCACGCTCAAACTCGCGCTACGATCCGAGATATATGGGTACTTGACTTCCCTAATCATGGTCAAACGGCACTTCTCAACCGTCCCCTACTTGATGCGCGCAAGGCAGCTGGAAAGGCGATGTGCAGTATGTTGTTCTTCGTGTATCACTACTAATACTAAGATCACTTCAAGCAACGAGAGATATCGCGCTCTACCTCGAAGCCTTTCTTTCCACTCCATCACTCAAATCCAGCAGAGTAGTAGGAATTGCTCATTCAGGGAGTTGCACGCTCTGGATATTTGCGCTCGCATCTATGCCCCCTTCTCTTACACCCTTTGCTCTCATAATGATTGAACCCACATTGATGTTCCCCTCTCTTACCCCTACTGACCCTCGCTCCATCCATGGAGCCGCAAACGTCCGAGGGTCACTAGCTAAACGCGATCGCTGGACGGATAAGGAAGCGTTGATGAAGTGGTTGGTGGGTGGGAAAGGCGTTTGGAGGAAGTGGGATAAGAGGGTCTTGAGTAGTTATGTGAAATACGGATTTGAGGAGGTGGAGTCCGAAGTTGGAGCGGGAAAGAAGAAGAGTTATGTGACACCTACGCTGAGAAAGGACGAGGAGAGCCCGTTGTATGCGTGTTTATCGCATACGGTAGAGCCCGAGTCTCTTGGGCGTGCGTGTAGGGCAGTGCAGGAGGCGGGGAGGGGAGTTCATGTCGTCTGGGCTAATTTTGAGGAGTTTATGTGCGTTGTTTTCTTTTTTTGCTCGTGGCCGACGGTGGCGTGACAAGATTTATGTAGTTCTAAAACGGCGAAGAAGGAAATTTTAGATGCTACGGAGCATAGAGTAGCATCTCAGCGGACTGTCAAGGGTGCGGGGCATTTGGTACGTGTCTCCGTCCGATTTTCCTGCAAAAGTGGTTTGTAAGATGTATTTACAAAACCTATTAGGTCCCGCAAGAGAAACCAGACGAACTCGGAGAGGCACTCGTCGAGATCCTGAATGAGATTGTGAATGGTTCGGGGAACACGAAGGCGAAGATGTAGGATGTCAGGTGAGTCTTTGCGGCTGTTCATCGGATGTTTAACTGATGATACGTCTATAGATATGATCTTATCAATATCGCTTGCACGTAAAATTAGTAAAATTATCAAAACGACACGCGTACATGTGAGGAGATTGATATTGTGGGAGCGCTTCATTGCTATGCAGGCGATTTCAAACTCGGGGCTCCGTCTCGATCAACGTATTAATTCCTCTCCACTCGAATAATCTGCCTCTGTTTTTGATGCAAGACTCAGTCCATTTATCTTTCCTAGTCCGAAAGCCTCTCTTTATTCGTAAGGATGTCCATGTCCATCGGGTATCACGATCCTGTACATACATAGAACAGCAGTCATATCATAATACCCCTCATCTGCTTCATAGCACCCCTCGTCAGGCGCATAATCCGTACGCCAATATTCTCCCCCAATAATCAGAATCATACAAAAAGTGTACGGGAGAATGGGACACCTTCGAAGGAACTCTTCCCGATTGAATACACTCCTTTCCACGACCGATGTTGTCAAACGCGTTTATCTTCCAGTCGCGGATATCATTGCGATGGCGCGTCAGCAGGGCTGCAGACAATGTGAGCAGCTCTACATAAAGGCTTTTCCCTTTTTGAACTCATATATTGAAGGGGAGGTTGATATGATGCAGGTAGGCCACTGAGAAAGATCGAAGGTTCTTGAAAAAAGTCATACAATGTTCTTCTTCTACGAAGGTAAGTGTAGCTTCGACATAAGCCATTAGACATGGTTGTAAAATTTTGAATCGAATGTAGTTGTGTAGGACCCATAACAGAGGGAAAGCGAGTTCGTGGGGAGTGTTCGTGAGGAGCTCCCTTTGGCTACCGGCGACCGTCTCACCCGACAGCATCATTTTTGATATTCAATAGAGGCGGTAAATGTCCATCATTGGCAGTTATGTCTGCACGAGATTGGAATCCATGCATACATTCAAAAGAAAGCCCCAGACTAGTACGAGCAAGGGTAAGAGACAGCGCACCGAGTAGCACCGTAGCCAGAATACTGATGGCAATTTTACGTGCTGTGCGTAGTATGGGGGAAGCAAGTGATCTGGTACCACAATCGCACCAGAGCACCCAATCCATTGTGTACGTGAGGTGTGAACTCAAAATAGAGGTCGTTTTGTTTCCGCATCTTTGCATACATACAAAGAGCATCGACGAACATTCTCAGGTTTTCCAATTTCGGCAGCAATATTGTGTGCAGGAGTTCAGTAAGCGCAATACGCCTGACAAATTTGGAGAGGAGACAAAGTGCGAGTATGGAGGAGTATGGACTTCTAGCCTCGTATTTGTCAGTCTTGTCAAAGGTGTCTTGTGTAGAACATCTGAGGATGAGGAGGGCGAGTTCAGCTGGGAGGTTAGTGAACGAGAATTGGCCAATAATAGGGACCATGACGAGCGAGTAAGATGCAAAGCTGGTTTGAAGAAGTCCTGCCTTTCATATTTAATACTTACTTCATATAAATTGCAGCGTCATCCATAGCAGCACAAACGCATTGTAACTTGTAAGTGAGACCGCCTGCTGTGACCCGGCAGTCCACAGTAGCATCCCTTCGATGTCGCACAATATGCTTGGCCCAGTTATACTCTGACCCTGATATATGCAACTTTCTCGTTGTTAATAACCAGGTATTGTTGTTAGAATAAAGAAAAGGTAGCACGAACCTGCGTCCTTCGGTGCACACACACGAACTCGTTCAGGTTCTGTCGTGGCACAACTCTCATCACACATGATCGCTCGCTCGTGGCATTGTTCCTGGGACTTAATTGAACATAGTATCAAGTGTGCTGAACCATTCACACAGTCAGTACTATTTTCACTTAAAAGCACGAGATGTGGACGCGATTGTGGCCCTAGTGATCATCAGCTTGAAGATCATAAAACTTACATCATACTACTGGAACGCCGTCACAACGACGAGGCAGACAGATACGTGGAAGAGCGTGTATTCGATATGGTAGATTCTATAGTACGGTACTGAGGTCCCTTATATTGATACAGCGGAGTATCCTAATATGATGTCATCTCGTGCGTCATGTGTTGCGTTAGTAAGCGTCCAGCTACGTTTCGCTGGGCCTATCCGCAACCACTTCTCCACTGTAGATCTTGTTGTAGTTCTACATGAAATCCCTCACCCGTTCCTCGAACCACGCTATAAATTGGTCAGACATGTCAGACAGTCGACTCACACGAGTTGTTCAGTAAAATCTGGTATTGAATATTGATCACTAGCGGAATTGAGGACTTGTGCGGAGTTACATAAAGCAAATCAAAACCCCGTCGAGTCTCAGCGGTGGCAGCTTGATTTACGGGTTCGAACCTACACTGGTGACACAGTGCGCATCCCCACTATGTCAAGGGATTCTCATATCAAGTTGACCTCCGGGAAATCGTTGTACGGTCCAAATGACTTCCAAATAAATGAGGATGAGTCACTTATTTCCTTCTTCAACCATTGTCTACCCCGCGAGCCCCTCAGCGCCAAACTTCCACGCAATGGCACTGATTGTGGTGCCGGCTGCCTCTCCATTGATTGCGGTTCCCTAGAAATTTTTTTTCGGCGCACAATTCGTGTACCCGAAACTAACAGGCCAAGCAATCTTCCACCTGGACTTGGGACCTTCCCACTATATAATGTTGCCGAATTCTCTCATGTCTTGCCACGAGATATGGTAGAGAAGGGTGGCTTGTTCTTTGCAATGTATCGTAAGTTTGGTCAGTCTTTCATGAGGCTTTGTTACACCTGTATCACTGCGGGTTATAGAACGGGAAGCAATGTGGTTGCAGTTCAAAAGCAATAAAAAGTTCGCTATTCGGATATACGTTGGTGGCATCAATGGCATCACTGGCGAGCCTATGATTCCAAACATGGCTACCCTACTCAAACGGCAAAATGGTGTTGAAAAAAAGCAGGACTACATTATCGTGCCTGAACAGCCATGGGTAGACGGTATTGCAACTGGTCCGGGTATGGTCAAGCAATTTGTTGCCGTTCCTTATGGATCAGGTTATTCGATCGAGTATCAGGTAATTTTTTGAGTCTGCATAACCAGCGATATCTGAGAAAGACGTAGATCACCGGGTCAGAGACGACGGGTGGGATCCAATTTGAGGTCATACCGGCGTACGAATCTTCTGTGAATTTCAAGGGAGCGGATATCTATCGCACCCCTCATGAACTTGGACTGTCCCTCGGCTCTGAAATGACAATGACCAATTTGAAGATACTACCCCCACCTACCCCCACTTCCAGCGGACTGCAGAACATGCCAACCTCCCACGAACTTGAAAATGGCCGCACACTTTCGGACTACAATATTCAAAGGAACTCGGTAATCCATTTGGTCTTGACGCTGAGAGGGGGCGGGGAATTCACTCCAGTGATGAGTTTCGGCGCTGGTGGGACGATTAAGCAGGCCATCATCAAAGATCACAATAATCCGCGTATCTGGGACGTCGAGAGGGCAAGGGTGTTCAATGTACAGGTCCTGAATGCGGCCCACTTCGAACATATTACAAATATGATGGCACCTCCAACCCCAGTTGACGTCAAAGTGTATGCGAAAGCAGGCCTTCCCTTCTTCGACATCTTCAATGAAGTGCCTACTGACATCCACGGATATGACATATTTAAGATGACCAAGTCTATTTCTACATTGGATCGGATGATGGGTGGGGCGACAGGTGTCACTTACGAGCCCGGCGTTGGTGTCCCTTTGCAGAAATGCAAGTGCCAAAACAATATGTTGGGCTGTGTGTGCGTACTAGTCATTTTTCCTCGGACGAATGATGTGATTGCTCACCGGCTTATTTTGTAGCATTCGTCCTTGCAATCACGCCGTTTGCTCTGAGTGCACATCATACGGTTCCTGCACTCAGTGCCCGGTTTGCAAGAAATCAGTAATGAAAGTTGTAGGAATTGCCGCCCCAATGGGTGCCCCCGGCATGGAGTCAGTTCCAAAACTTCCAGTAGTATTATTGGAGATGGCTCAAGTAGATGATGGGCGGGAGAAATTTGTCAGCATCGTCCAAGCGAAATGACAAAACCAAGTTGTAATCGTCATGGTTGGGTCGGGAGATAAAAGATGTTCCATGCACTTGGGTGCCTTTCAGTGAATGAAGCTTGAAAATTTACATTAGGTTTGAGCAGACGAACATGTATTATATATATTGTACTTCGCATTGGTACTATGTTGCGCACTTCAAGATACTCTGAAATCAGATAGTTTGTTTGAATGGGTTCATCTGACCTGTGAATATTCAAGGGTACCAACACGATATGGCTAAATCCAATGAACCGTTTTGAAGCCGTAGTTGCTAGAACATCCGTAAATGGAACACATCTTTGGCCATCAGTATGCCAGAGGACACGCACGAGGAAACACTCTCCGTCTTTCACTCTGTGATGGCTGGCCATTATGATGTACACCAGGTCATTGGATCGCCAGGCTCACTTCTTAACGGAACTGCAGACTCTCACATGCCTATTCGTCCTTTTCACGCGTCCTACTATGACTTCCTTACCTTCGTTGATACATCAGTACAGAGTGACCTTGCCCTCGCCTCGCTTCGGGTCTTGGAACATGGACTTCGCTTCAATGCGGCCATACTGGTCACATTTATGCCTATCTTTTCGTCGCGTACAAGTCAAAATACTTTTATGATACCTCGAGTAGATGAAAACACTAAATAGATCCTTTCAAACCACTGCGCGTGTAGGCAACGAAGTAACTAGTGAGTCGCAAGAGCTGCTACCCACGGAACGTACTATGTCGAAATCACAAGTTACCGTGCGAGTTTTTCTCCTTCACTTGTTCAATTTGGCACTCATCTCAATCATAGCTTCTACCGCGATCTTTGATTATTCCATCATTCTCCTTGAATTATCATTGTCAAGCCCATGTCGTCTTACATCATGCTCGTACGATATTCGAATTACCTTTATATGGAACACGCTCACACAACTACATATCACCACCTCCCATGTCCAGAGCGTTTGTGAGTCGCCAGCCCCTGATGAGGTGGTGGTGGTAGTACTTGGACCCCGGGAATTTAGGGCAAGTCAAATTTATGCTGACATTAATAGTGACACCCAGTTGTAAATTACATCCTGCTCGTATGATATCGATGTAGGAAATGGTGAGTACTTTTTCGGCATAGAATGTACCGAGAATCTGTTCACCACTCCCTGCACTTGTACTGTACTGCATAGTTGAAATCATTTCCCAAACTACGAATATATTATCAACTTTCAAATCTTAAACTCAGAGATATGGGAAGGGTATGTACATCAACAGGCTACAGTCCAAAGACTGCGTGTTGCAGCGGAGAAAACGACAAACTTCCTATGCGACAACTCTCTTCCCCTTCCTCATGCGTTTGAAGAGGTGGAAAACAAGACATTCATTCCACCACTTCAAACACACTCGGGATGGGGAAAATACGAGTATGTGTGTGTGGAACGCGTGCAATGAGGGTTCTGAGCATCGCATGCCAATGAGATTAGGGAGAGACTCCACGCATCGCAGATAATTTGACACGTATCGTATGCTGATCGGGCTAGAGCCCTCAAAAAGAAACTCCCCTCATCTCGTTGTGCTTTGCTAGCCACTAGATCAGGGTGAGACATGATGGCCAGAAGAAGTACTGACAATGAGGGCGAAAAGTAGAAAGACAAGCTGCAATATCGTCGATAAGATCGATAAGAGGTGAATTGCAAATACCTTGGTAATCGAAGAACAGTAAGTCCTACCGGCAGCTCGAAGCCGCTTAGGTCTCGGATCACAATCTTACAAGCGAGAACACTAGTGGTATGTTGATTTTGGCGGGAGTCTGTCAGATTAGCAATATCAAACAGGCCATTGAAGCACCACAGATCCATCCAGACATCGAAACAACACAAAAACAAGTAGACTGAGTGGTGTTTCAATTCCATGCAAGTAATAATGAGGGATACAGATACGTGAAATGCATGATGGTGAGGGGGGCGTAACGGCGTGCAACAACAGAGCAAAGTATAATAAATCAGCATAAATGAGATGACGACTGAAGTACTGACGGCGAAATTATTGTACCCCGCGCATCACTAGGTCACAAGTAAGGCTCAACATTCCTTACTTAGAACCCACCCATGCCGCCCATACCACCCATACCTCCCATGCCACCGGGCATACCACCAACAGGTTTATCCTCCTCACCATCTACAACGCAACATTCGCTTGTGGTCAGCAAGCTTGCAACACCTGCGGCATCTACGAGTGCTGTCCGTACGACCTTAAGTGGGTCGACAATACCACGCGCGATCATGTCAGTGTACTCGCCCTTTGACGCATCGTAACCGTACGCGAAGGAAGTGTTGGACGAGTTGATAATCGTGCCGACAATGACGCTTGCTTCCTCGCCCGCGTTGGTGAGAATCGTGCGTGCAGGTTGTGTCAATGCGCGGCGGATAATGCTGACGCCAAGACCTTGATCAAAGTTGGCAGTCGGGATGATATCGGGGTCAGAGGAGGTGGGTTCGCCAGTTGCAGCAGTCTTCAGCGCAAGACTGGCCTTGAGAAGTGCGACACCACCGCCCGGGAGGATACCTTCCTCAACAGCTGCACGCGTTGCGTTGAGTGCGTCGTCGTACCTGTCTTTCTTCTCTCCGACTTCGACTTCAGATGAACCACCGACTTTGATGACAGCGACACCACCTGAGAGCTTCGCAAGACGTTCCTGGAGCTTGGTCTTGTCGAACTCAGAGGTGGTGGGGTCGTTCAGGAGTGCGCGAATCTGCTCGCATCGTGCTGATATGGCGTCCTTTGAGCCGGCACCGTTGAGGACGATAGTATCCTCTTTGGTAATGGTGATACTGCCAGTGCTGCCCAGGAGGTCAGCTGTTGCGTGCTCAAGCTTGATGTCCAGTTCGTCAGTGAAGACTGAACCGCCGGTGAGGATGGCAAGGTCACCAAGGATGCTCTTGCGGTTGTCACCGAAACCGGGTGCTTTGACGGCTGCGACCTGGAGCTGGCCGCGGAGCTTGTTAAGGATACAAGCTGCGAGGGCTTCGCCATCAACATCCTCTGCGATGATAACCAGCGGTCTACGAGCAGAGGCAGCAGTTTCGAGAGACGGGAGGATGTCCTGTAACAAGGAGATTTTCTTCTCGGAGAGGAGAATGAGGGGCTTTTCAAACTCGACTTTTTGAGTCTTGACGTCGGTGATGAAGTACGGGGAGATGTAACCGCGGTCAAAGCGCATACCCTCTGTCACCTCGATCTCATCGTCAATTGTCCGGCCCTCTTTTACGGTGATCACGCCCTCTTTCCCAACTTTCTCCATTGCTTGCGCAATCAACCCACCAATATGCTCGTCACCATTAGCAGAGATGGTGGCGACTTGTGCAATCTCAGCTGTGGTGGTGATCGTTTTGGTGTTAGCTTCCAAGAATTGAACGACCTTCTGTACGGCAGCTTGAGCACCACGACGGAGATCCATGGGATTGCACCCTGCCGCAACATTCTTGACACCCTCGGCATAGATAGCACGAGCGAGGACAGTTGCGGTGGTAGTGCCGTCACCGGCAATTTCATTCGTTTTTTGCGCGACATCCTGCACGAGCCTGTTTCGGAAACGCGTAAGAAATGGTATGGTCAGACTGGAACAAATAAAACTTACCGGGCGCCGAGATTTTCGAACTTGTCTTTGAGACTAATGCTTTTGGCAACAGTTACTCCATCTGATGGTAACTCAGATAAAAGTAAATGTAGAGAGAGAAAACGAGCTTACCCTTCGTGATTTTTGGCCCACCAAAGCTTTGCTCAATGATGACGTTGCGGCCTGTGAAATCGCGATTTTTTTTAGTTTAGATTCGGTTTGCAAGAGAAGGGGAGGAACGACTGACCTTTTGGACCGAGGGTGACGCTGACAGCATTAGCAAGGACGTCGACACCCTTGAGGATGCTAGCACGACCGTCATTGCTGAACTTGATCTCCTTATGTGCACCGCGGGTCAGAGTAGGCCTAACCTTTGCGGCAGCGCGACGGAGGGCACGGGAAGACGTGTGCATAGCTACTTCAACAACGAATTGGAACTTCAGGAAAAAGAAGAGAGAACGAGCAGGAAAGAGTCGGTAAAAACTCGCAATAAAAATGTTCGGGGAAAAATCTAGAATTTCCCTGATTATGTAAACAAATACACCGTTATGGACAAGTTCTATATTTGCCGGTGTCACGACACACGTGACGGCTCCTTGAGCGCTTGAACGCTTGCGCGTCGATTATCGTTCCTCGATTAACTGCACGATGTCGAACCACCTTCTGATCAATGACTGGGGTATAAAGGATGCCTTCGCTGTACGGAACCAGTAAGTTATTTATTTATCCTCCCTTTGCGTTTAACCATTCAATATATATCAGACAATCAATTGTAACTAAGACGAGTGTTCTTGCAATTAAATACGAGGACTGCGTCATGATGGCCGCCGACAATCTTTGTAAGTTCTCTAAGTTGTTAAATTCATTAACCCATATCTTATAACAGCATCATACGGGTCCCTCGCTCGATTCAAGGATGTGCAGCGCCCGCACCCAGTGGGTAATAATATACTATGATTGGTGCAGGAGGCGACATCTCAGACTTCCAACATATACAACATATCCTCGAGGAAATATGCATTTAGGGGGGGTTAATTCAAGATAGACACGAAATCGGTCCAGAGATACATGAATACTTGTCACAGCTCATGTACGTGCGTTGGTCCAAGATGAACCCGCTGTGGAATTCTCTCCTCATTGGTGGATTCAAAGATGGAAAGAGGTAAATATGTTTCGTGTTGTTCAACAGAGCATGAATTGACTATTATTCAAGATTTTGTCGTATGTTGACCTGTTGGGTACGACGCACTCTGCATAAACACTTGCCACCGGGTACGGCGCTTTCAGCACCCAACCACTGTTGTATAATACGTTGTATATAAATAGTTGTTATTATAATGAAAACAGGCTGTACAACGGCAAGCACTTATGTGTAATTAATAATCCATATTCAAGAAAATTCAATAGCGAGTCTACCGGGAACATACAATTCAGGCTCTCCCCGCGAATTTTGGCGTACCCTGTACGGGTCTCTCTCCAATCGGTTTAGTTGAGGTAAATAGGGCCATGGTGGTACGGGTTCATGTTCGAGAGCAAGAGAGTTCTCTACTTCGTTCTCCTCATCTGAATTATCGTGATGTTCTTGATCGATTGGTGTGGCTTGCGTTTTCTCCGGAGGATAGAAGGATCGTGTGGGAATTGGGAAAAGTTTGACGCCCTTGAGTGGCGACGAAGAGGTTTCCTTGAATTTTTTCCGAGGTGAGTTCTCAGGGCTGTCATTTTTCTCGTCTTCTTCAAACTCAAGATGTCGTTTGCCGCACTTGTGCGCTGGTGACAAGTCAGTCCATTTCCTAAAAATCACACATTAAAAGAAACCGATTGGATTCAAGTGAGTTACGCACCGAGATGTCTCGTCCTCACCACTGGAATACTCATCGTCTGTGATGTCCCCCCGACGCCAGTCGGGCCGATTTAGCTGGTGCCAAATCATTTTGGGAAAGGAATGAGGACTCTCATCTGCGGGCGGAAGCTCAGAGCTTTCCCTAAATAACACACATAAGAATCTGACAATTTGCGAGAGTTGTGTCAAATTACGTACCAAAAATTGGCTTTGCCTTCATTGAAAGACTCATGGAGGCACTGTTGAGGGCAGTCCATGCTGCTAGGGCTGCAGCTCGCCGGTGGAAACTCAGACCCTTCGCTAAAAACGACAGGTTAGGAACCAATCAATGCAATTTTAAGTGAGTTCCGCACTAAGAACCATCATTGCCACTGTGGTTATATTGTTCATTTTCTGCGTCTTGCGGGCCCTCCTCACTCTTGTCGGCATCGCCACCCAAATCCTCCTCTTCCGCATCTTGATGTTCCACTTCGTCTTCGTCGCTGCCGCTCGAATCCTCATAACCTGAAGAGTCTCGCCGGTCCTCCTCATAGTGGTTATCTGGTTTTTCATGAGCAGTCTTCAGTGACCGCTCGACTCTCCTGACCATCTTGCGCACAAAGTTCTTCCCAGCGACGGATCCCATGCGGTTCAGGAGATCTTGCATTTCATCCCTCTCGGCCTTGAGTTCAACATCTGCAAGAGTGACCTGAGCCAGAGCTTCGTCATCATTATTTCGTGCCAGTGCACGATCGAGTTGAGTGTTGACATGGGTGCGGTTACGATGAACGTCGGAAACCATCTGTGTATATCGTGTGGGGTCGTTGGCGAGAGGTGGTGGAGGGGGGTACCTGAAATCCATCAGAGGTGAATCGACGGAAGGAGTAGTGTTTGGGACGTGTGCATTGTCCCCTGGTGGCAAAAGGAATTGTTCGAAAGGGTACTCGGCCGTTGTATCACCCCCAGATTCTTCAGGGTCAGACATGTCTTCATGAACAGAAGGATCGACTTCCTTCTCCTTGCCTCTACCCTTCTGGTCTGAGGTAGAGGCAGTTGCGGTGGTTTGTATCGGGTTTTGATGTTCGGTATCGATCGACATTATAGCTATATTCTGTCTTCGGCTGTGTGAGCTAGTAATCAAGTACAGGAAGAGGTGTAAGTTTATAAGAAGTACTGGATTATAAAAGCATTCATAACACACCGTCTACAACGTGTTGGAGCCACTCGTGGTGGACCAAAGAATCGGGCTATTGTCCACACAAGCCTGCCGTTCACGGAAACCCCCTATGTAGAAACCCCCATAAGTGCCACTGGATGCTTAATGGAATTGTGTTGTGGAACTTGCCTTCTGGGGATGGGGTGAAACATATCCGACTTGCCAGAGGTTCAGATGTGGGCTTCAAATCTGATTGTCCATTATATTAAGAATAGCTGCCAAAGTTCGGGATAGTGCGGCTACGAAATTTAAGTAGTGATCACAGGTGAAATAGCACGGAAACTGATCAAGCTCTCTCACAGTTCGGATGTAGCCTAAGTTAGAAGAAATGATAAAGCAAGACTCGGATTTCGGGAATGTGGAGCCAACACGAGGTCAAAATATGTGACTTATTCTTCTTATGCGATCGAATCTTATACACAGCCAGGCTCAGACGGTCAATACTCCTAATTGGCATTCTGTTGGGACAACGTAGAAATGTGATGGGCCAGTATAATGGAGCGCGAGAGTCTGAATTCGGAGTACATTATTAACTGCAGGGGCGGAGGGTTGTTGTCAGTGCAGAGGCGAAGTTCAATGGAAAAGTTCCTCCCTTAAAATTAGCTCATGAAAGGTTGTCGCCTGCAGCGCTGTAACAACCTTAGCAGTCGTCGGGCAGATTCGCACTCATAAATTCCTCATCGCAGATTTTCATCTTTAAATCGGTTATTACTATTGAGAATTAACGTGTGGCCTTCATGAAGCTGGTTATGATTGGATTAAAAGTATTTGACTACCACCCACTAGTGGTTTGCATAGCTTAGTCATCACCAAGGAAATTTGACTTCTGGCTGGGTTGACCGAATATGTAGTACAACTTGAAGTTGACTCTTTTTCTAATGTTTCTTGACTGGTGTAGCAAGCACAACTAGGTCTGCGGCTACATACATGTATGTATGGGTTCCAACTTTTTGCGGTAAAGTTGAAACCTGATGAAGGTCGTAGGTTTACTGATAGAGCCAGGTATGCAATGTCAACTCGTAGTCAGGTTCGCCGGGGAAAGACTATAGGCTAACTTATTAGCAAGTTCAGCTATAGCATGGCGTGCAGCCTAATAGGTGATGCGGTGGGCGTCTACCGGCTGAATATTCTGTACAGATTGTGACCTATACTGCGAGCCCCGAGGCAGCAGATCAGAGCTCAGATAGTTCTGCACTGAGCATTGTGCAATTAAAGGCTATGCATATTACTTGTGAATCACAACATGGGTCGCTGAGGTTGGCAAGTCTTATGATTCAGGTTCCAGGCTTAGTAGGAACAGCAACAATAATAGGAGTTTTTGGCACAGAATATATTCGGCCAATTCCGATATTCTATTATACTAACTATTTACTCCGCCACTCAGATGCTCTCATAACTCCGCTAGGAAGTGCACGAACCATGTCAGCTGATTGCAACGTCTATACTCATGTCACAACATTCCCCCTCAATCTGGAGACATGCCCATCATGTTGGAGAGTCTCTGATGTGACAGTTTAGCTAGCAGTTTAGTGTGTACATCTGCTATCATCCTTTCCGTAGGACAGTATACTTCTTGTATTACTTTCTCGTGAATCTTACTTCTGATGTAATGATTCTTTATATCAAAGTGTTTTGATTTCACATGATATTGAGGGTCTCATGCTATTGCTAACACTGCCATATTGTCTCCATATAAGATTGTTGGTCCTTCTTGGGCCAACTTCAAATCTTCAAACAAATATTGGAGCCACACTGCTTCTTTTGCTCCATATGCCATTGCTGCATATTCTGCCTCCATTGAGGATAGCAAAACAGCATTTTGTTTCTTGGAGCTCCAGGTAATGGCTCCTTCATTAAGTTTGAATACATATCCTGATACTGAGACTCTATCACAGATGTCATTAGCATAGTCTGCATCTGTCCATCCCTCAAATTTGACTTTGGCATTTGTGGAATCATTTCCTCAATACTTAATTCCAAGGTTTTTTGTCC
>MU172928.1:655665-667843 GCA_016695475.1 Suillus decipiens | reverse complement strand
TTGGCATTTGTGGAATCATTTCCTCAATACTTAATTCCAAGGTTTTTTGTCCTGGCTAAATATCTTAATATCTGTTTTGCTTCTGACTGATGTGTTAGTCCAGGATTTGTGGCAAAGGAGCTTAGTGTTTGTGTTGTGTTTGTGGTGTTAGTATGTGTTACCGGTGTTTGGTCTCTTCTCGTTCTGTGTGCCGCTTCCTTGTGTCTTGCCTTTTCGCTTCCTATTTCGTTGCTTTGTTGTTTCTGTTTTGTTGTGGTGGTATTGCGGTTTGTATTCTCGTGTTGGTTTGCTCTTTATTGCTGCGTTTGACTTTTTGATGAGTTGATTGCTGCGCCCTTGCTATTTCTGGTTGTTTGGGTTTGTTGTCTCGTCTTCTTTGTTCCTGTCTTTCTTTGCTCAGTTCAGTTTTTTAGATTCGTCTTATGTATTTTTTGGGATCGTGGGCTCGGACAGTGGGGCCTTGTGTGTTCTGTTTGGACGGTGTGTTGATCCATGTGTCTGGGGCTCTCACGGTACAGGGTTCCAGAGGTACTCGGATCCATGGGTCCAGGGTTCGTGCGTTGCAGGGTTCTTTAGGTAGCAGGATGTTGCGTTGTTTGAATCCTCCGGTTTGGTTTTCTATCGTTGGTCCCTGTGTCCGGTGTTGTTGGTTTTTGTTCGTATGGTTCTGTTGTTGTTGGGTTGGTGGGTGATGGTTTGATTGCTGAGCTGGTGGCTGGGTGTATGTTTTGCTGTTTGTCTTTTTTTCCTTGTATTGTGTCGTTGGTTTTGCTTTTTTGTCGATCGATTGTCGAGTGCTTCCGTTCAGGTTTGAGTTTGCATGTTGTCGATAATGTGTGCTGTTGTTTGGGTTGGTTTTGTTATTTCTTTGGGTGTTTTGTTGTATATCATTTGTATGTGTTTTTGTTGCGGAGCTTGCTGTCTCTGGTGTTGGGAGTGCTCTTCTGTTTTGTGGCTGTCGGCTTGTTGGGGTTGGGGTCCAGGTGGGTCTGGAGATGGGGTTCTCTAGCCAGTTTTTTCCTTTCGGTTATTTGCCATGTTCCGCTTGAGGTCTTTCGTCGTGGTCTTCTGCGTTTCTTTATTGTAGGTCTTGTGCTGGTTTGTGGTTTCGTTTGGTGTTTGGTTTTGTCGGAATCGTCCTTGTAGTTGCCGTCAATCATGAGGCTATGGACTGTGTGATTGATCTTTTCTGGCGTTGTTTATTGCGGTTGGGGCAGTTCTTGCTGATGGCTGGCGGGGGTGTTGATGCCGAGTGGGATGCAGTTTTTCCGTGGCTTCCGTGGGTTGTTTTTCTCCTTGTTGTGTTATTGTGCTTGTGTTTATGTTTGGTTTTAGTTTTGAACGGAGATTGTTTTTGTACCTTTTTTGGATATGGCTTGGGTCTTTGTTGTCTACTTTTGTGGTCTTTGGTATTGGTCTGATGAGTTTCTCCGTTTTGCTCTTTTGTTTGGTTTTTTTTGTTTTTGTGTGGATTTGTTTTTGAGGTTGATTTTCTAGTGTTTGTGGCGTTTTGTATCTGGTCTTTTTCCTTTTGCCTTTTTTTGGGATGTTTGATTTTGTGCCGTTTTTCTATTTTGTGCTGTATTCTTGATGGAATTTCTGTGTCATTTGTATTCGTTTGTTCCGCTTTTGTGTCAGTCTCTTGCTTTTCTATTGTATTTTTCCGATCCGTGGGTATCTCTTTTTGGTCCTGGTCCTGGCTTTCCTGTTTTTGTTTGATTGGCTCTCTTTCCCACCCACATTCACAACAGTCAAGGAATGGGTGGCGGTTACATTGTTGGGTGGCTTCCTGTGGTATTACAATATGTACAATGTTATGTGCATTACTTCATACTGATTCTATTCATAGGTGAAGGAAGATAAAGCCCATGCTGGCAAGCCAGCATGGGCTAACTTCCAGGCTACAGTATGGCATAAATCCTTTGAAAGGATACTGTCTTCGCTTGCTGCAAAATCAAAAACCGGTCAATGGTTGGAGTGTCTAGATATTGTTCAGCGCTGGTTTTCCTGCTAATACTCATTTTATCTTCTGATTTTGAGGAACAGTGAGCTTCAAACTTTTGGACTGATGTTTCACTAACTTACCATGTTTTAAGGTTGACAATGGTGCTTACTCATGGTGTTAGGGCCTTATGGCCATGCCCAGTCTGTCTTGTTCCCCATGATAAACTTTCTGATATGTCGCACTGCTATCCACATTGCACATCTCGTGACTTGGAGGCTATTCTAGAAACTGCACGAGAAAGGGAGACTGCAGAAGAGAGGGAGGAGGTATTAAAAGACTATGGACTTCATGATGTCACTGTGAGCTTATCTTTACTCTTGCACTACATTGTTTTAATGTTGTCTTAGAATTCATTTTCAACAGTGTCCTCTACAGATGTGCATCATGCATTGTCTTGGGACAAATTGCACTTTCACTCTGGCAGTCTATGGTCTGATCATTTATGGGTCGAGCTTCAGAAGTATATAAATAGTCTCGGATGAGAGAAAATGTCTCAAGTAGACAAGAGGTAAGTCATTTATAATTCATTTTGACTCGAATTGACATGAATTTGCACAGTTATCAAGCATTTCCCCACTGGTGAGACTAAAAACATCCAAACCAGGTCATGAATATCTCGTTTACCGACAACTCCATGCATGAAGACATTTTGAAGGTTCTTAATTTCTTTCACTCTACCTTGCATCTACTAAAATATCACTACCAGATGATAGTATATGCAACCCACAATATATTGACAGAGGCAGACTGTCCTCTCGGTTACCTGCTCCTTCGTTGTGTCTGACTTTACCTCGAACTCAATATGTATGCCTCACTTGAAGTTTACACGATGGAGACCATTAGCAGTGGCCAACACACATACCTTGCATTTGCGGCTCTTTTGCAGGTATGTCTCATACTATTTACTGCTTCCAATAGGCAACTAATTCCTATTAGCAATACATCAACAAAACGGTCGAGAGTGACAAGAACTGGAATTTCCTGAAGTTGCATATGGGCTCGCACATTTTTGACGATGTCGAGGCAAAAGGAGCAACATGCAACTACAATACCAAGCCAAATGAGAAGATGCATGGCTCGTTAAAGGACTCGTATTTGCTGTGCACAAACTTTCGTGACGTAGCAGAACAGGTGTGTTTCAATTTTAAGAAAATGATCTATTATAATACCACAACTTGATTCAACTTTGACAGATCCTCCGTATCAATACATGCCAGGTGGCTGCAGATTATATATGCCGCCGCTTGTTCGAATTCGATGATCATCAACACCAATTGGATGAAGAAGACTTACTGGATGGAAGAAGAAGACTTTCTCACCACTGTCATTGAGCGCCCTGTCTCGACGAGTAACTCCTTTCACATGAAACTTGGATCGAAGCAACCTCCACTGACCTTTAATGCAATTCAGACAGCTCATCAAGCAGACCAAGCCTTCATTAATTTCCATGTCAAGCTCAATGATTTTCTCAATGTTCTTTTACCCTTGTTGAGCATTCCATTGCCTGAAGGCAAACATATTCATCTCCGAGGAACTGATGAGGTATGTTTGTCTCAGTTCATTTTTTGCTGTGCTAACATACTACACACAGATTACAGAGCACTGCTTTATTTGCATCAACTATGAATCAATGGTCAATTGGCATCAACATACAGACTATCTTCATTCCAACCCTTGTTTCTTCGGTTCACCACACTTCAACTGCATCTTCATTCAGTTGACTGAGAATAAAGTCATTCTTGGCCAGCTGGTCTTCTGTTTCGAATGTCTGGTTGGGAATAACACATTTCCTCTGGCCCTTGTTCACCCTTTTGATGTTCCTACTGGTTTGTGCACTCGAAAGGACAAGGATCTCAACCTTTACAGAGTTCGCGCAAGACCACGAGCACAGGCACAGTTTTTTCCTGTTAGATCATTCATATGCGGGGCCCTTCTGATAGCAGATGGACCTTCTGATTATCTCATAGTTGATACTGCAGATACTGACATGTTTCTTCGCATAAAGATGATGCATCTGGAAGCAGGGCACATCATGTGCATTTGATTATTTGTCTTAATGAGAACCTTTTTGCTTCATTGGCCGCCATCATGGACACTTTTAGTTCTTGACTTTAACTTGATCTAACTAATTTTTTCACTCCTACTAGACATTTCATTACCAGATTGTAAGGTATGTGCTATTAACTTTCATTCATATGTTACAGAACACTGATTATACTAGTAGCACAGCTCCCTGCCTCGATTACTATGGCACCCCACACAAACCAGCCTCCATGATTGGGTTCAGCTTAAATGATGATCTTGTAGATGAAGAGCGTGCTGTTCTCCAAGGATTCAGACGAGGACATGAAGTTAGCGACGAAGACCTCCAGCAGCAAAACAGACAAAGCTGATCTCAGACCATAAACAGCAAGTCATTCTCCGGTTTTCATCATATCATTGATTGAATGGGTATTACAGACTTGCTGAGATGATGCATAATCTGATGGAGATCTCCCTTGCACCAAGCATTCCAGCTTCCCTCCAGGTAATCCCAATTAAGTACAATATCATCATTCATATCTGGACCCACACATTCCACAAACTCCTGGAGGCCTTAGGTGAGCCTCGTTTTTCTCGCCCTCACTCTTGAACACCTCCAAGACTTTATATATCATGCCTACACCTTCTACACTAGCCTTCTAGAGGAGCTGTCTTTGCATTTGTTCTGATCAGGCTGGCTCAAGGCTCTTGGCAAACTTGTGCAAAATGGACAAAGCTGATCTCAGACCATTAACGGCAAGTCGCTCTCTGGTTTTCATCATGATATCATTAACTTAATGTGTGCAGACTTGCTGATATAATACATAATAAGCTTATGGAGATCTCTCTCACACTGAGCATTCCAGCTTCCCTCCAGGTAATCCCAATCAAGTACAATATCATCATTTGTCTTTGGATGCATGCATTCCGCAAATTCCTCAACCTCTTGTGAGTCAACTCTCCCCATCTGGTCATCAACTGTGCACCTGAAGTATTCATCCTTCTACACAGCATGCTATTCACTAACATCCAACTTGACAACTTTTCACCAACCCTTGCTCGCTTCATTGAATGCATCAAAATTGAGGGAGCTGAGGAATGCGAGTGGATTATGATGGCAGGCACAGGCGGTCCAGCTGTAAAAGTTGCCAAGAAGTGTCAAGTTGCACCCATATTCTGCAATGAAGACAGCGAAGAGAAATGGATGGACGTGGATGACAAAGGTGCCTCACAAGCATCTCCAGCTCTATCAGACACAAACACGCCTGCAGAGTTTCTGGTGTATGTCATATTCCATACATCTGATCTCAGATCCAATCAGATCCAATCCAATCCAATCGATCCTGCTTCTATCTGGACCACAGATCCAATCTGGATCACCCATGTGAAACCCCTAGCTTCTCGTGTTCTAAGTCCACTGTGCATACTTGCTTCTATCTCCTTTCAGTGATCTACCTGTACCGGTGTCCCAGCTGTGTATAATCCTGTCCTGCTTACTGATACATTACCTGTGCTTCATATCTGACTCGTGTTTGCTGATCCACTGCGCATTTACTAATAGACTTCCGTTATACTTTGTGCATAGCCCTCCGGTTCCAGATTTGCTGATTATCCATACTATCTACCTACAGTATATAATCTGCATGTACAACTCTAGAGAACCTCAGTTCGAATATCATCTTAGATTCTGCTCATTCCATTCATCCGAACTTGATCCTCTTCTAGCTCTAAATATCTTCTGAGACTTAGGATTGATTCCTACAGTCTACACTTCCGACTCTACCTTCAGTAGTCTATACCCATTAGTTTCTAGTATGGACCTCATCTGCTACTAGCCTTATACCTTGAATCCATCCATGCGCTCCGGATACCCTTCGGACATACTCTCTCCATCCATATGTTTCACATATCCTTTGGACGTATCATATCCGATACCTTTGGACTGTTAGAGACATGCTCGGAGGGTTAACAGATCATAAAGGGCTTTGGCCTCAGCTCATACGCTGTGCCCCTTACCCGAGTATTGCCCCTTAATTTCGCATGAAGTCCTAGGGAGAGTTCTGGTGAAGTCCAGAACAAACTTTAGGGCAGGATAGCTCAATAGAGCTCCGAAGGGCTTCCGGATGAGCGTGGGAATGTGCCGGAACTATTTCTGGATGATAGGAGATGATGACAAGACTACTTGGATGAAGTCCAGAGTAGAACAGTGAAGGATGTTACAATAGGATGAAGGATAGAATAGGACTGGACCATAGGACCATAGGACCAAGGGTCCAAAGGTCCAAAGGTATGAGGATCCAAAGGTATGAGGATCCAAAGGTATGAGGATCTGAAGGTACAAGGATCTGAAGGTGGTCCAGACATCCGAAGGTACAGATGTCTGAAAGTAAGAGTAGCAGAGTGCTGGATGGATGATGGATGGATGGTGGATGGACAGATGGATAGACAGACGGATGGATGGATGGATGGACAGATGGGTAAACAGACAGATGGATAGATGGACGGATGGACAGATAGATAGATAGATGGACGGACAGATGGATGGATAGATGGATAGGTGTATGTATGGATGGATGGTATAACTACTATAGAGGAGTAGGTCCGGATGTGGAGTAGAGAGAGTATAGACTACTTTGGACAAGGTCCAAAGTAGAAACTAACAGAGGAAGACTACCACAGGTAGAGTCAAAGGTGGAACGGAAGACGGACTACAATCCGACGAAGTCCGAAAGTGATTATATGACAGAGAGTCAAGGCTCCAGACTAGGGAGTATTCCCATAGTCCAGAGCTGGAGACTTACAAGGGCTGAAGCCCAAGTGAGAACAGAAACAGAGTTATATAGACAACAGGATAAGTAAGGATATAAGCAATGATCAGACTAAGGTCTGCAGGAGTTGTACTACAAGTTTATATACTGTAGGTAGCATGCCGGAAGGTAAGTAAGCATAGTCCGAGGCTATATCAGAAACATAATAGTAAGTACAGCAAAACATCAGGCTATGAACTCGGAGATGAAACTTGTACAGAATAACTTATTGAGATGGAGGCAGAGATAACCGATAGCTGGAGGCAGAGATGACCAAGAGGCGAAGGCAGGAATGACTGAGAGCCTGTGGCACAGGTATATCCTAAAAGGGGTAATGCGCAGGTGCGTGGGAATGGTTTCAGATATGAACACGGATTGGATATGGACACAGATCAGATGAGTGTCTCAGATCAGATATGGATTGGACGAGTGTATCAGATCGGATATGGATTGGATGAGCATATTGGATTGGATATGTGAACTGGATTGAGTGGGGATTGGATAGATGTGGATTTGAGCAGGATGTTATAGTGCAAGTCGAGTGTAGAATCTGGTATATGACATGGACCCTCGGATCTGCTACGGAAGCACTTCTGGATCCTCAGATGTATATTACTCTTCTGAAATAAAGGGTAGTACTCGGGAAAGGGGCACAGTGTATGAACTGAGGCCAAAGCCCTTTGGATCTCTTACCTATTGAGTACGGTCTTAACAGTGTATTAAATAATATGCCACCTGTGTGAGATGATGCCAATGCTGTCAAGGTGGTGTTACTGTCTCTAGATCGTCTCTGTAAGTCCTTAACTTTTTGATGTTGCCCACAATGGCTCATTTTTACACAGTCCGTTTGAGAGCGCATTCACACCAACTTGCAGCAGCTGGCGAGAAAGATCTTGCTGCTATACTCGCATCTGGAATGTAATTGTTAAGACCATACTCAATAGGTGAGAGATCTGAAGGGCTTTGGCCTCAGTTCATGCACTGTGCCCCTTTCCCGAGTACTACCCTTTATTTCAGAGGAGTAATCTACATCCGAGGATCTGGAAGTGCTTGCGTAGCGGATACGAAGGTCCGAAGGTATCGGATATGGCACGTCCGAAGTATATCTGAAATGTATGGATGGAAAGAGTATGTCCGGAGGGTATCTGGAGCATACGGATGGATTCGAGGTATAAGACTAGTAGTGGACAAGGTCCGTACTAGAAACTAACAGATATAGACTACTGGAGGTAGAGTCGGAAATGTAGACTATAGGAATCAATCCTAAGTCTCAGAAGATACTTAGAGTTGGAAGTGGATTAGGTTCGGATGAATGGAATGAGCAGAATCTAAGATGATATTCGAACTAAGGTTCTCTAGAGTTGTACATGTAGTTTATATACTGTAGGTAGATAGTATGGATAATCAGTGAGTCTGGAACCAGAGGGCTATGCACAAAGTACAACGGAAGTCTATTAGTAAATGTGCAGCGGATCAGCAAACGCAAGTCGGATATGAAGCACAGGTAATGGATCAGTAAGCAGGACAGGAATATACACAGCCGGGACACCAGTACAGGTAGATCACTGAAAGGGGATAGAAGCGAGTATGCACAGTGGACTTAGAACACAAGAAACTGGGGCTTCTCGGATGGGTGATCTGGATTGGATCTGTGGTCCAGATAGAAGCAGGATCAATCAGATTGGATTGGATCTGATTAAATCTGAGACCAGATGTATGGAATATGACAGTAATGCATGCTTGCAGCTTCATGACATTGATGTTGTACGTTTCCTAACATTAAATTGAGTGCACCTCTTACACACAGCAGAATGTCTATCAGCGGTGGTTAGGCCAGAGTTCCTTGTGGCAGGCTATCCTGCTCTTGTACTAGACCCTGATGATATCCTGTCAACTAGGAGCTCAAAACGTAATATTCCAGCCTATTATTTAGACATTACATGCTGATTATTACTTCACAGTGTTGATTTCATTTATTGTATTATCAAAGGTCACCTCCAGGCTATCATGCCTTCCTTCATAACTGATAGTCAGAGCATAGGTACATTTTTCTTGGCGCTGCTGATACATTGCTGCAACTTCAGTTGCATCAAGCACGAGGCATAATAATTTACCTTATATATGGCGCTGTCATGCTGACCATTTCTCATCTCCTTGTATCTTTTTAGCACCTGGACCATGTCTCATTTCTCTCAAAACATGTCTGACTCAGATGATGAATGGGACATGGAGCCTATCGTTGAATCTGTTGCAATTCCAGGGCCAAACGCCTCGAAGGGAGACTTCATGGACATAAGTTTTAGATGTTAAGACTACTCAATTTACCTATCTAACTCTACTCTTACTCTAGGCACTCAAGGTGCTGCAAATCCAGGTTCAGAAGCTCACTGAGGAAAATCGCACTCTTTGCAAGGAGAACAAGGTTCTTGTTGCTGAGAAGCCTAAATGAAAATGTCGCACAGAGGCTCCTGATGAACTCCTGGCCCACGAGCAAACCATAACGCTTTATGCCCGTAAATATGGCATGACTGTTGAAATGTTCCCTAATGCTGACCTTTTCAGCAAACAACGTCCCGAGAATCCAACTCCATTCAACAGCTGAGACCGGTACTTGACAGCAATGACCCAGGAATCAGTGTTTTTAGATGGACTATTTCAGCACTTTCCTGATCGTTTACATGGTGTTATGGAAAGTTCATACTTCAGTGATCTCGTATGTATTGCATGTTTCAATACTATTTGTTAAACTAACAATCATCCTCCAGGTAATGAAGTCCATTTCTGAGGCTCGCTCATTAGAAATCAACAAACTGCGTAGTGTTGCAGGCAATATATTCGACCTTCCAGGAGTATACTTCAGCAATACCCAGTACCACAGAGCCAACATCACTGAAATACAGAAAATGCTTGAAGTGTCAGCAGCGAATCTGAAGTACAAAACATTTCCGCCGGTCCTGTTCCTTGGAATGCAAGAGGACCCTACCTTGAAGACTGTGTTCAGAAACTGGAAACTTTTGGCTAAGGTATGTGTTTCTTTCAGTCAATGAGCATGTTATTGTGACATTGATATATCTCTGAATAGATTCTGAAGGCTGCACTTTGCAGTGTTACTTCGCTTCACCAAGAGACCACTGGCAGATCAAAGACCAATGCCCAGAAGTGAAACCTTGAGCACATTATGCCAGGGTCTATTGTGTGGGCTGCTGTCATTGTAAGTTTTTATCTACGCTATGTTGAATGTTCTCACTCAGTCGATACTATTTCAGGCAATCTTTTTGCTATCACCCGATACTGAATTTCAGAAGTCAGGCACAGGAAAGTCCTCCGGCATCAACTACAAGGACCTTTTCTTTCACTACAAGAAACTCTTGCTCACCAAGTGGGACAGCTGCCACATCCAGGCCATTGTGCAAAACATCGACCAAGAAGTTTTTGGCTCCGCAAAATCTGCTTCTGCAACCACTCAAGAAGATCACTCCAGTGAAGTCATTTGTGCAATGAACGCGCTTGATATTGATAGCGACAATGAGTCAGACATCTCTGAACCTACTCCAACATCTTCCACAGTCCAGAGTACTACTGCCTTTCACTCTGACACTGTTGAGGTGGCACAGCCTCCTGCCGCTCTCAGCACTGTTTCATCACTCAGTACCACCTCTACTCTCAGTGCTACTTTCCGAGCTACTGTTCAGGGTGATGTGGCAGTTCCAGCAGCTACTAATACAGTTGTAGTACAGGATGCAGATGTGGAACAGCCACAAGCTCGAGGGAGAGGGAGAGGGAGAAGAAGGGCTAGGGCAAAGAAGCCTGTAGCTACAGGTGTTTGACGCAGTGCTTGTGCTGCTTAGGATAGTATTAGTAGATATACTAGTCTTTTTTTCATTTCATTCATTTGTAATATTACATCTTTGATTCACCTTTTGTGCACACCAAATCTTATTAGTCTATGCCACTTGCTATTGCCTTATAGGTAGCCAAAAATGATGGTTCAAATACAATCAAGTTACCCTAGATACAAAGACCCTTTAGCCCAATGGTTTTGTTGCGGTAAGTCCTAAGTATCATGTGACCTTAAGCTTAAGCTAATAACTACTACACAGTCGAGCGTTCGAAACCTGCCAAGTACAGACTATATAATAATAGACAAGGTAAGCATTAACACAAACCAGATAAGATAGTAAACTAACTAACATAACATAACAGGACCTAATAAGCATAAGCTAAAAGATAAGATAGCAATGTAGCAAAGGTGATAACAGTAAGCAATCAAGGTACAAATACAATACAATATAACTATTACTAACTAATAAGCATAGGGCAATAGAAACCAAAATATAAGATGGCAACGTAGCAAATAGAAAAAGGGGCTTGTAAGATAAGGTCCAGTATTCCAAGAAGTGGTGACACAGGGGCATCATTACAACTGATTGCTGTACAAACAGTCCATTACAATGATTAATATTGATTTAAACCTATTTCAATTACCATTACAATTGTCATTGCAATGATGGTTGCAATTCCCATTACAAGGCGCACTCTATTATTAAAATCTATTTCAAGCAGCAGTTTGTATTTAAAATTTTCAATGCTTTGTAATGCATTGAAAGCTAGATTAGGAATTTCTGACAAACTATTACTTCATTTGCCTTTTGTGTTGGTATCTTCCTTTTCTAATACAATTTTCAGATCCATGGGCATACCTACTGCATTGCAGTCCTGGAGTCCATATTTTTGTAGGATTGAATCTATGTACTGTGCTTGGGATAACTTAATTGTTTTCTCAGCATGGTCTCTCAATATTTCAATTCCTACTATCTTTTTAGGTTCTCCCAGATTGGTAACATCCAATATCTCTTTTAACTGTGTCTTTAGCTGACTCATAAGATTGACACTATTTGCAAACAGGAGTAGATCGTCTACCCATACTGTTATAATCTGTGTGCCTGTCTCGGTCTGTCTTATATAGATGCATGGATCTGACTTGGTACGTTTAAATCCTATCTTCATTAGATGACTATTTAACTCAATGTTCCACTTACATCCAGATTGTTTTAATCCATACAAGGTTTTTCAAAGTCGACACACTCTCCTGGTACCATCATCATATCCTTCCGGTTGGACCATGTACACCTCCTCTGTTAAGGTGCCATTTAAATATGCTCCTTTCACATCCATCTGCTCAACTTCCCAATTTAGAGCTGCTGCAACAGACATTGTTGATTGTATTGACTCGAGACATACTACTGGTACAAAGGTATCTGTATAATCCATACCAGGAATTTGTGAGTACCCTTTTGCGACTAACCTTGCTTTATACTTAATGACTTCACCTTCTTTATTTGTT
>MU172928.1:632882-651473 GCA_016695475.1 Suillus decipiens | reverse complement strand
TTTAGATAAAATTTGACCTTTTGTCTGCCTATATAGCCTTTGAGTTTGACTGTGCCTCGCCCTTTCACTTCGAGGGGCTCATTTCCTATCTGTCATATACCAGATTCTACACTTGACTCGCACTATAACATCCTGCTCACATCCACATCCATCCAATCCCCACTCAATCCAGTTCACATATCCGATCCAATACACTCATCCGATCCAGATCCAATCCGAGACACTTGTCTGATCCATTGATGCTGGGATAATCTGGTGCTTCAAGGCTTTATATTGTCGCTATTTTTGTGCCCGCGCCATTGATCTTGACGAGGCTGGTGAGCAGAGCATTTATAAGCTCAATCTTCTAGAAGGCATGACACTGGCGAAACAAGCCTGGAACACTGTGTCATCAGAAACGATTGAACACTGCTGGGATCATGCTCAAATTCAACCGTTAGTTAAATTTTTCATTGTTATTCTTATTTCATCAATGCTAATTTACATTATCATGCAGTGATTTATTCGCAGACCCGTGACCACATGTTGATCTGGCTGCTTGGACCATTGTCCGCAAGTTTGCAGGGACTGAAATGTCACTTCCTGAAGCAGAAAGTGAACTGCAAGCCCATCTCAGTGACCGTTTTGCAGATTCCGACTGGAGGCTGGCACTTAAAGCTGTCATGGATGCTGAGGGAGATACAGATCTTGCTTTGAGGGCAGTCAATACACTCGAGAAGGCTGCATTTGGACGTACCGGTCTCAAACTTCGAATTCCCGTGTGTCAACAAAAACCAGCTCAACTCACTGCCGCAGAACAGGAACTTATGGAATCAATTAATGATCTCAAGGAACGGAAACGCATTTTCGGCACTTTACTGACCATTGACAAGATTCTGGACCCTGCTGAGGAGAGAGATAATGGAGATCTCCCGAATTTCGAAGGTGGTGACCAGGCAATTGCTGATGAAGTCCGTCGCGAGATTGCAGTTGCAAATGGAGAAGTCATTGAGATTGATTCAGATGATGAGTCAGAAGAAGATGAGCCATCATTCACGCGCACAGAAATCCTCAAACTGTGTCAGCAACTCGAGACTGGATGCATGCAACATGGTGATCCTCAATTTTCCCTTAATTTGTCATCACAGCTCTGCATTTTTCGTGCTCAATTACGGCGAGAGGAGCTACTGAATGCCAAGCAGACTTCTATAGATTGTTATTTCAAAGCATAATACATGTACGCGCTGTGGATACTGTACTTTCTCGTGTCACAAATTTGGCGGATGTCACACACGTCACATCTGTGTGACAAATGTCGTCGTGCATATGTGTTATAATGCATCAAGTTTTTGCCGCCCCAACGGTATGCGTTATGAGCATATCAACTGTATTATGTTTCTGACATAGCCTTGGACTATGCTTACTTACCTTCCGGCATGCTACCTACAGTATATAAACTCGTAATACTACTCCTGCAGACCTCAGTCTGATCATTACTTGTATCCTTACTTATCCTGCTGTCTATATAACTCTGTTTCCATTCTCACTTGGGCTCCAGCCCTTGTAAGTCTCCAGCTCTGGACTATGGGAGTACTTGCTAGTCTGGAGCCTTGACTCTCTGTCCTATAATCACTTTTGGACTTCGTCCGATTGTAGTCCGTCTTCCATTCCACCTTCGACTCTACCTGCAGTAGTCTTCCTCTGTTAGTTTCTACTTCGGACCTCGTCTGAAGTAGTCTACACTTTCTCTACTTCACATCCGGACCTACTCATCCATAGTAGTTATACCACTTCATCCATCCGTACACCTATCCGTCCATCTGTCCATCTGTCCATCCATCCATCCATCCATCCGTCCATCCGTCCATCCATCTATCCGTCCATCCATCCGTCTATCTATCTGTCCGTCTACCCATCCGTCCATCCATCTATCTGTCTGTCTGTCTATTCATCCGTCCATCCGTCCACCCATCTGTTATCCACCTAACACTCCACTACTCCTGCTCTCGGATCCTTGGACCTTCGGATCCTCATACCTTCAGATCCTCAGACCTTCGGATCCTCATACCCTCAGACCTTCGGATCCTCGTACCTTCGGACCTTCGGATCCTCGGACCTCAGACCCTTGGTCCTATGGTCCTATGGTCCAGTCCTATTCTATCCTCCATCCTATTGTAACATCCCTCACTGTTCTACTCTGGACTTCGTCCAAGTAGTCTTGTCATCATCCCCTATCATCCAGGAATAGTTCCGGCACATTCCCGCGCTCATCCGGAAGTCCTTCGGAGCTCTATTGAGCTATCCTGCCCTAGAGTTCATCCGGACTACATCCAGACTTCACCAGAACTCTCCCTAGGACTTCATCCGAAATTAAGGGGCAATACTCGGGTAAGGGGCACAGTGCATGAGCTGAGGCCAAAGCCCTTTATGATCCATTAACCCTTTGAGCACGTCTCTAACACTATCCCAATGACTTCACTTTTCATTGGGACATATTCTGTAAGTGCATTTCGAACTCTGGTTATATGTGAGGTTGTTCCTGAATCTGCGAACCACTCATACCAGATCATTGATTCTTGTTCATTCTTCAGGGAAAGATCAGACTGAACCATAAATGCAATTTTAGGTTCATCTTTGACTTCCATATCAGTCTCGTCATCCTCAATATTGCCTCACACTTGGTAAGCATGTTTAGGCTTTTGAGGTCTAGATGATGCTCCTGAAGTCTTATTTTCCCAGCATGCTGAAGTCTCATGTCTGAATTTGCTGCAGTATGTACACTTTGGCTTGCCTTTCCAATAGCATTTTGTGGTGACATGGTTATGTCTTCCGCAAATTGAACATTCCGGTAAATTCTGTTTGGATCTTTCTTTCTCAATCTTACACTTTTTCCTGCATTCAGTACTCTTAGCATAATACCCCTTTTCCTGTGCTTGTGCACTGTGCCTCTCCCTATGATTATACTCATCTATAATCAACAAGGTGATCTCCTGGGATGTTATACCTTTTGTCCCTTGTGCATCTGCATGCGTACCAAGGTACAAGGATGTGAAGGCATCCCAGGAGTCTGGTAGGGACATCACGAGCAAGGATTTATATTCCTTGTCCATAATCATCTTGCCCATAAGGTGTAAGTCATTTTGTTGCCTTTTCATCTCATTGATATGTTCGACAATATTGACACCTTCAGCTGCTCACACAGCAAATAGATTTTGCTTCGCGACAATGACACTCTGTTGTCCTTGAACTTGGTGAATACTCATCAAGTTTGTCCACATTTGTTTGGCTGTTGCAGCCTCTGTGACATGCACCATCTGTTTATCAGTGATGCTGTTCATTATCAAGGTCTGTGCAGCTTGGTCGAGTTTATTCCATGATGCTAACTCATCTGTTTTGTTCGGATCAGGCTTTTTCATTGTGCTGTTGACATGTTCAGACATGCCATGAAGCTTGAGAAGGCCCATAATACAGGCTTTCCATCCACTCTAATTATTTTCCTTCAGAGGTTTGATTTTATACAACAACAATGCTCTGAGGTTTATTTCTTTAGGTTTTTGTGTTGCCGCAGGGACAGGTACTGTTGTGGAAGTCCCAACAGCTGTAGAAGTCGGAGGATTAGGATTGGGATTCAACATCTTGATTATTATATCAATGTATTGCTTTAATGTTTACTTTTTAATGTATCACAGGGCTCATAACCTCTTATGATTCAGGTTCCAGGCTTAGTAGGAACAGCGACAATAATAGGAGTTTTTGTGGTGCACAGAATATATTTGGCCAATTCTGATATTCTATTATACTAACTATTTACTCTGCCACTCAGATGCTCTCATAACTCCGCTAGGAAGTGCATGAACCATGTCAGCTGATTGCAACGTCTATACTCATGTCACAACAGCAAGAGTGGCTTGCATGCAAAGTTAAGTTAGCAGTGAAATAGATTATGGAGATGAATGTCAGGTGGGCACAGGTGTACTGGGAGGATGAGTTGTTTGCATTATGGTATGATTATTGGTGTACAATGGATTCAATGTTCATGTTTCACCAGATACTAGTTGAGAGCTGTTGTGCACGTGCTATTCATGATGTGCCATCTGGTTGTAGGTGAGGCCCTGAGAAAATGAGGAGAACAAACACTTGAGGCACCCATGGTAGGCCTGCTCTGGAACAATGAACTTGGGATGAAGCTGGTCACACAGGCGTCACTACGATTTCACACATCCATGTTAACACCCAAATTCAAACTTTAAATCCTTTATGACCATCCTTTAATAGTACGACCATTCCAATCAAATACCAAGGTTGCATGCAAGAGCTCCACCTGCTCAGTACTCAGTATTCAGCTGCACTTGCACTCTCCTGGCTTACATTGGCACCTGTCCATTTTGAATCAGACCCAGATGTTGCACAAGAGCTGAATTACAGCACGACTCACAAACTGCCATCTGCGCAGCTGCTTGAGCTGCAGTGATGAGAAACAGGAACTTCAGCGACCTGTGAACGGAGGTCAAGATGATAATACTGATGATGCAGTGGAAGAAGCAAGGCTGTTAAGACCGTACTCAATATGTGAGAAATCTGAAGGGCTTTGGCCTCAGTTCATGCACTGTGCCCCTTTCCCGAGTACTGCCCTTTACTTCCGAGGGGTAACCTTCGTCTGAGGGTCTGGAAGTGCTTGCGTAGCAGATCCGAAGGTCCGAAGGTATCGGATATGGCACGTCCGGTGTATATCCGAAACGTGTGGGTGGAAGGAGCTCGTCCGGAGGGTATCCGGAGGGTAAGGATGAATGCGAGGTATAGGGCTAGTAGCGGACAAGATCCGTACTAGAAACTAACGGATATGGACTACCAAAGGTAGAGTCGGAAATGTAGACTATAGGAATCAATCCTAAGTTTCGGAAGATACTTAGAGTTGGGACGGATGGGTTCGGATGAACGGAATGAGCAGAATCTAAGATGATATTCGAACTAAGGTTCTCTAGAGTTTTACATGTAGTTTATATACTGTATGTAGCTAGTACGGGTAATCAGTGAGTCCGGGACCGGAGGGCTATGCACAAAGTATAACAGAAGTCTATTAGTAAATGCGCAGCGGATCAGCAAATGCGAGTCGGATATGAAGCACAGGTAGCGGATCGGTAAGCAGGACAGGAATATACACAGCCGGGACACCGGTACAGGTAGATCACCGAAAGGGGATAGAAGCAAGGATGCAGTGGACTTAGAACACAAGAAGTTGTAGCGCATCGGATGGGTGATCCGGATTGGATCTGTGGTCTGGATAGAAGCAGGATCGATCGGATCTGATCGGATCTGATCGGATCTTGGATCGGATGTATGGAATATGACAAAGGCTCACAGTGCACATGATATTGCACTGGACTGATTGGTATGTTTGATGTCTTTGGGGGTTTGTCAGAGTAACTTTTGTTGCTCATTCACTGACAATGAGAGGACTTTATAGCTTTTCTCTGTGTGGTCTTGTTGGCAATGGCATGTTTTTTCGCTCATCTTCCCTGATTTTCTTTCCTTGGCAGTGAAGCAGCATGGTGGCACTATTCATCAAATCGCACAAACATCATCCTTCTTTTTCACATGCATCCATCAAATTCTGTGCATCCATGGAGCTATCAGGAGTTATCTGAGGTTACCACTACTACATTGAGGTGCATCAGCATGCTGGCATCATGAACTTGAACCCCAAAACAAAACCAAATGAATGGCCATCACCGTTCAAGGTTAACGCATCTCGCTCACAACATCACTTCATTATCATTGACCCAATGGTTGGTACCAAACACATAATCAGTGTAGCGACCATATTGCTGCTAGGCTTGTGTCCTAGCTATTCTACACACATCTCAAGTCATAGCCAAGGGAACCAAATGTCAAGCAGCACTTGTACTGGCCATCTGAACTGTGTCGTCCAACCATGTCCATCCTAAGTCCATCTAGCTCCATTTGGTGCATATTATTTAGTAACTGTCAAAACTGATCCCACGGCAAGCACTATTACATGTACACCTCGTGCCACAGTACTCAGCAGCATTATTACATATTCCACCTATTTGCCTTGCGCACTTGCTACTATACTCGCCTATCCATCCCGGTCGCTCACGCACTATGTTAAAAAGCCTCTCAGATATTTTTCATACTTCACTTCCTCTGTCTGTGGTAGCCATAGAAGTCACTCATAGTATTAATCTTTTGTTTCGTGCAATTCTATCTTCGTTTTTGCCTTAACTTTCGACCTATCAGCACTTAGTACCGCTATAAGTTGCTGCTGGATACTACAAGCTAAGCTCTCATTCTTTGAACTTTGATTTCATTCATGGAGTCTTGGACCACTACCGGTGATTCTTGCCGTTGCTGCTATTTTTGATCATTACCATGGACTAGTGCTCGTCTTCAGTAGTTACCACTATCACTGTTTCGGTATTGCTAACAAGTGCTCTTACCATCGCATTCTCGTTCTCGGATTATCTTATTCTGCCATAGTACTGCTGATGGTGGCAACCTTTGGAGTAGTTTCTTTCCTCTAGCATCTAGTCTTACTGTGTTCCCTCACTAACTAACTAAAGGAAATTGCTTCTATCACAGTCCTCTTGGGTCGAACTATATACTCGCACCTTCAGTAGGATAAATAGTTGTGTCTATCTATAGGCCAGCTGTTATTTCCTTGTTTCATCAGTCAGGACCAGTAGGCATAGTGTCTTCATGATTGATCCAAACAAAGAAAAAGCCCTACCAGAAATGTGTGCTTGAAAGCATGATACACTTGAGCTCAGTATGAACAAGAAGTGCAATCTGTTTTCCTGACTGCAGTTCAGTCTCCAGCAAACACCTCCTTCATTGGACCCACAGCCTCCCGCAGCTCATATTATTCCTATTGCGGCAACACATTCTAATTCGCTTGCAGACCCTCAAATGATGTAGGCGGGCCAATTGACAAAGCCCTCTCTACCCTCGGCAGCAGCAGCTTCCACCACAGTGGACACATGATGGTATCAACTGATTCCCAGTAAGACGCTCCCTGTGGCATGAGTATAATTTGTCTTCCTTCATGTGTTATATTACCCTGAAAACTGATATCTCTACACAATGAATGCAGATTGCTGATGTCTTGACCTTAGTATGCAGGAAGTTCATTGCAGCGATGCTGAGCTAGAGCCTTTTCTGTGGGGGTGCTAACAGAGGAAGCAGCTCCTTAGTGTTTGGGATACTTCAATAGCTCGCCTTTGTTAAAGTGGCACTTGATCAAAACCCATCCCTGACAGTCCAAGTTGTAGAAAATCGTCCTCAAGGCGGTACAAGGCATTAGGCCAAAACTTGTTAAATGGGACAACTCTACCAAGTGCTGTGCATGCTAATGAAAAACCCCCTAGTGACGGAAACCCCTTTTCTTTACGTCTGATAACCCTTATTACATTGCTACCTTAGAATGTCACCCCCTTGATACATCATATATAAACTCCCAACCGGTTCACACTGTGAAGAAGCAGAATAGTGGTGTACATATTTCTCTCTTTTGAACTCTCTCCCAGTCTATCTCTCACTGCGGCAAACTTATACTGCAACGCACATGTAGTGCACTTACAAGACACACCTTCCTATGTGCCCCGACAGCAAAGAATTATGGTGGACGATAGGTTACGGTTCGATCTACCGATTTGCCGCGACATATTTTGAAGTCCGATCAATGTTTGCCTCAAGTTGAATATCGTTTTGTGTCACACAGGAAGTCACAAGTGCGGTTACTTACTACTATCGGGCACTTTGGTCGGAATCCCCGACTCCGGAACTCCGTGCATGGTGATGAGTTCCGGCACGGCTTCAAAGGTCCGTGCATAAGACATAGACAAGGGTCATACGGCATACAATCTCGCTGTCAGTTGTGAAGCTCGGAGTCCGCAGGCGTGGCGATTTGACCGAGAACCTATCAAATATTAATGTTGCAACAACAATTTGCACAGGGGCTAAGACCGGTTAAGATGGACCTAAGGAAATCCATGAGTGGATGTCAAGGTGTGTTCTGATAGAACAAAAAGCTGCCATCAGCAGGTTTCGAACCTACACAGGAAAGAGAAACAGATTTTGATTCTGTTGTAGTAACCATCAGGCTAAGACTAGTTACAATGAACTGAAGAAACCATCACGGGTGAATATCAAGGTGTGTTCCGATAGAAAAAACCTTGTCGTCGGCAAGTTTCGAACCTGTACAGTCCAAGAGAAACAGATTTTGATTCTGTTGTGGCAACCACCAGGCTGACACCAGCTACGGTGAACTTGCAAAGAAACCATCCACGAGTGAACATCAAAGTGTGTTCTGATTGAAAAAACCTCACAGCAGGTTTTGAACCTGCAGTCCTAGAGAAACAGATTTTGATTCTGTTATGGCAACCGCCTGGCTAATACCAGTTACAATGAACTTCTAAAAAAATCATCCATGAGTGAATATCAAGGGGTGTTTTCGATAGAAAAAACCTTGTCGTCGGCAGGTTTCAAACCTGCACAGTCCAAGAGAAACAGATTGTGATTCTGTTGTGGCAACCACCTGACTAAGACCAGTTGCGGTGTACTTCTAAAGAAACCATCCATGAATGAATGTCAAAGTGCGTTCCGATAGAAGAAAACTGTAGCTTAATCCAAGAGAAATAGATTTTGATTCTATTGCGGCAACCACACTAGCTAGGAGCCTTTAACTCCTCTACTTGACGACTCACGAGACTTCCTAAGTTGAAAACTTATAGGGCCCCTGATTGATACTGCCCGAAAAAGATGACATGGACAATAAAGTTCGAGTCTGAACGTCTACGAGACAATAGAATTGCCCCGACGAGGGACATCATTCTAATTCACCATCAGTAGCACCAAGTTCAATATGATTGACATTACCACTCCACTAAGTATACATGGAGTTTCTAGAAACACAGAAGGAAATGAGCAGATACTAGAAAACGGGGACAATGAAACACTGTCACAACTTTGAAGGCCAAACGGGATTGGAGACGGGAGTCTCATCTTCCCACAAAACGGTGGTCACGCAGCAATCCAGTTCATCCCAAACATAACATCGAGACTACACGTAACCTCGAACTCGACATCGGTAGTGAGAGCACGGCAATGAATCACTGAGGCCATGGGAATTTCAGCGAAATGCGAACTTGGGCCTAAATGGCTGAGCGAACAAGCAATCGAAGAAGACAGAAGAAGAATACGATTCAAGGTCAAAAGCAACAGATGCAGAAAGACGATCGATTTGAATGAGGTCCCAGTGGTAAAACACGACATAACCCACTCTCTTATGGTACTCGTGTGCTATCACTAGCTTCACACCATAACATTGTCAAGCCCCGCTTTCATAAAATACAACTCCGGACTCCGCATTACTTGATAAGTTGGTTCGTTGTTACGAGTGCCGAGTACGCCATCAATTTCTTACTGACTCTTTTATCTGTGCCATCTTGCCGTGTGAACACAGCAAGCTGCTCTAAGACATCTGGACGTCATTTGCACATGGCAAAAATATAAATTTGTTCTTGATCGGTTTCCCCTCCAGACCAACTCTATCTCGTGGATCCATCAGCGAGATCCTTCGCGCATCCAATTTTCAGAAGGCAAACTAAACGACGATCTCAATACGTTGTATATATAAGTAACTGTATTAGAAATGAACTAGATTATCCACTAGTAGATTTATCCAGACAAGCCGCACAGCGGTTGTAATTAATAATCGATATCTAAGGTAGCTCAATAGCGAGCCTGCCGGGAACATACAACTCAGGCTCCCCCCGTGAATTTTGTCGCACCCTGTATGGGTCCCTCTCCAGTCGGTTCAGTTGAGGTAAATAGGGCCATCGTGGTACAGGTTCATGTTCCAGAGTAAGAGAGTGCTCTACTTCGTTCTCCTCATCTAAATCGTCTTGATGATCTTGATCAATTGTTTTTGCTTGCCTTTTCTCCGGGAGATAGAAGCATCGTGTGGGAATTGGGGAAAGTTTGACGTCTTTAAGTGGTGACGCAGGACTTTCCTTGAATTTTTTCCGAGGCGAGTCCTCAAGACTGTTACTCTCTTCGCCATCTTCAACCTCAAGATGTCGTTTGCAGCTCTTATGCGAAGGTGACAAGTCAGTCCATTTCCTAAAAATCACATTAGAAGAGACCGATTGGATTCAAATGAGTTATGCACCAAGACATCTCGTCCTCATCACTGGAATACTCATCGTCTGTGATGTCCCCCCGACGCCAGTTAGGGCTATTTGGCTGGCGCGAAATCCCTTGAGGAGAGAAATTAGGACTCTCATCTGCGGGGGGAAGTTCAGAGCATTCCCTAAATAACACACTTAAGAATCTGACAACTTGCGCGAGTTGTATCAAGTTACGTACCAAAGATAGGCTTTGCCTTCCCTGAAAGACTCGTGAAGGGACTCCTGAGGGCAAACTAGGCTGCTGGGGCTGCAGCTTGCGGGTGGAGACTCGGAAGTTTTGCTAAAAACTACAGGTTAGAAACTAACAATTGATGCAATTTCAATTTTAAGTGAGGTACGCACCGAGAACCATCGTCGTCGCTGTGGTTATATTGTCCATTTTCTGCGTCTTGCGGGCCTTCCACATTCTTGCCGGCATCACCATCAAGATCCTCTTCTGCGTCTTGATGATCCACTTCGTCTTCATCGCTGCTGCTCGAATCCTCATAATCCGAGCAGTCTTGCGGTTCCTCTTCATAGTGGTTGTCCGGTTTTTCATTAAATGTCTTCAAAGACTGCTCGACTTTCCTGATCATCTTGCGCACAAAGTTCTTCCCAGCGACAGATGCCACGCGATTCAGGAAATCTTGCATGTTATCCCTCTCGACCTTGAGTTCAACCTCTGCAAGAGTGACGTCAGCCAGAGCTTTGGCAGCATCAGTTCGTGCAAGCTCAAGTTGAGTGTTGACGTGAGTGCGGTTGCGATGGACGTCGGCGACCATCTGTCCATGCCATATGGAGTCGTTGGCAAGAGGTGATGGATGGGGGTACCTGACGGGTATGCGAGGCGAATCGAGGGAAGCAGCAGTGTTTGGGACGCATGCATTGTCTCCTGGTGGTAAAGGGAAATGTTCGAAAGGGTACTCAGCCCGTGTGTCGCTCCCAGATTCTTCAGAGTCAGACACGTCCTCATGACCAGAAAAATCGACTTCCTTCTCCTTGCCTCTGCCCTTCGGGTCTGAGGTGGAGGCAATTGCGGTGATTTGTGTTGAGTTTTGATACTCGGTATCGATCGACATTATAGTTATAGTCTGTCTTCAGCTGTGTGAGCTAGTAATCAAGTACAGGAGGAGGGGCAAGTTCAAAGTCAAGAAGGACTGGATCGTAGAAGTACCCATAACACACCGTTTACAACGTGTTGAAGCCACTCGTGGTGGACCAAAGAATGGCTATTGTTCACAGCCCGCAGTTCACAGAAACCCCCTAGGATTCCCAATAAGTCCGATGCTTATGGAATTGAATTGTGAAACTTACCTTCTGGGGATGGGGTGAAACATGTCCGAATTGCCGGAGGTTCCATCAACGCTGCTGTGGGCTTCATTTAATTGTCTATTGTCCTCTGTGGGTCAAAGCTACAGGTCAAAAGCTGACATACTGCGTACCTCAGTGGTTGTTCCTGGATAGTTGCACAGCCGGCTACCAAATTTAAGCAGCGATCACCGGTGAAACAGCATGAAAATTGATCATAGCTCTCTCACAGTTCGGATGTAGCCTTAGAAGAAATGATAAAGCAAAACTTGGAGTTTGGGAACGTGGAGCTAACTTCAAAGTCATGAGGTCAAAAGATGTGGCTTATTCTTAATGCGATCAAATTTTATACACAGGCTCAGGCGACGGTCAATGCTCCTGATCGGCACTCTGTCGGGATAGCGTAGCAATGCGGCGATGCCAGTATGGTGCCGGGTGCTGTCATGGGAGTCTAGACTCCGAGCTCTGTATGTTATATTCTGCAGGGTCGGGGGTTGTCAGTGCAGAGGGCATCTGCAAAAGAGTCGTAGGTGCCCTGTTACTGTTCCGAAGTAGATCGGCTCCCAAAAGCTTCGGAAAACAAGGTACATGCAAGGTGACATTACTTAGTCATCCATGGACCCCAGCAACTCCCAAGTATTCCTAAGCGGAGTAAATCTTAGTTACTAAGAGCTAGTACGGCAACTGAAATTGATCTGAACTTTGAAATACTGCGTGTGCAGCTCGGTACAGGCCGGTAGCGGAGTCTTAATGTGCAAGTCGGGCACGCCAATGTCAATAACTCTTATCTGAGTGCCATCTTGCAAGATGTCTCCATTACCGCTTGATCTTTTGTTCAATAGACCATTATTTTCTGATCCGCTATTCAATTGACTCATTCTACCATTGGATCGGACAACATCTGCTGCATCGGTGGTCCGTGAACGACTTATTCGATATGTGCTCCTCATGATCAGTATCATCATTGCTACGACTCAATCATTTATACAAACTGCGTTACCAAAAGACCCTGAGCCATATCACACATCAGCTCTCAAGGGTGAAGAATGGTTAATGGAGTTGATTATTGGCCACCCTCAGTGCATCCGCTGTGAACTTGGAGTGCACACACATGTTTTTGAGAAGCTGATCAAGGAGCTTTGTGGTCTTGGCCATAGTAACTCCCGCTACGTCTCACTGGAAGAGCAACTAGCTATTTTTCTGTATACTTGTGTCACTTGTTTGACCATCAGACATGTTGGAGAGTGGTTCCAGAGATCCAGTGATACAATTTCAAAGTAAGTCTTTAATCTATTTATCAATATAAGCCTGATCTATTGGCATCAGGTATTTTCGCAAGATATTGTACATTTTTGCTTCCCCCCCATTCTATTCAATGCATGTACACTTTCCAGATGGTAGTATCATCCCCAACAAGATTTGTGATAACCCCAAATTCTGGCCTTATTTCAAAGGCGCTATTGGTGCCATTGATGGCAGTCATATTCATGCATCCCCTCTGTCATGTGATTGTACCTTCTACCATAATCGCAAGGGCTTCATATCTCAAAACTGTCTATTCGCCTGTGACTGGGACCTGAAGTTTATCTACATGGAGACTGGATGGGAGGGTTCGGTAATGGATGCACATCTATGGGAGGAGGCTCATTCAGATGACTTAGATATTCTCCATCAAAAATACCTTCTGGGTGATGCAGGATTTCCGTCCTGCAAAGAGCTTCTTGTCCCTTACTGTGGTGTCTGATACCACCTTGCAGAATGGGGCCGTGCCAGCATTAGGTACATTTTATTTATTTTATTTGTAATGTGTTTAATTTTGATTTGTCAATGATAGACCTGCTAACAAGCAGGAGCTATATAACCTTTGTCATGCTTCCGTGCGAAATGTTATTGAACGAATCTTCGGTGTCTTGAAATGGCGCTTTCGCATACTGCTATTATCACCTGAGTATAAAATGGATGTTCAGGCTTGCATCCCTGCTGCACTATGTGCACTTCACAATTTCATTCGTACTCATGACAACCAGGAAGGACTTCTACCTGAGAGATGCACTGTTTTTGACAATGATAACCCAGAGCATCAAGGGCAGCCTGCTGATGCAGCAGGGCTGCCTGAGGTTGTCAATGATGCAAATGTACTGCGAGACTGCATTGCGCAAAAGATGTGGGATGATTACCAGTTGATTTTAGCTGAACGAGGTGCATTAGATGACTTTTCTGTAATGGATATCGATGACGATGACATTGATGACAGCTATGAGTTGTAGTACTATACATGGTAGTACTACAAATGAGAACTGCATTTATTGTATGTGATATGATGGACTTCAAGGTATCTGAGTTACATGGTGGCAAACTGCTGGATGACGGAGACAACGAAAGCACGGCGCAAAGTGTGATCTGTAGTTTCAATGTAAGAACTGGTCACTGCAGTACTTCTCACAAAGATATTCATCAGTGCAACTTTATCCTCCAGCGGTAGGTCACTATCTTGTTCCTGCATGAAACGAATGGCAAGCTTTCATTGTTCAGTGATCTGGGTCTCATCAGTGGCGACCATCTGCGTCACCAACGTGTCAGTAAGGCAGTTGAGGGCACCTTGCATGCCTATCATTGCAACCACATTTGTGGGCTTATTGACTTTGACCCCGTTACCATTATCATGATCCTCTGGCTGGATTTGTGCAATTGTGGCAGGAGCACCAGTGGTAATGGCATCATGGTTGGAGGACTTGATTTTCTTTGACTTTGACCCTTTCTGTGAGACCGATGTGAACGTTGTTGAAGGAGGAGGTGCAAGTGAAGGAGGAGGTGCAAGTGACAGAGGAGGTGCAAGAGACTGCGTGTCCATGCCGGTCATATCAGAATGTGTCCATTTGCCAATGCTCGATGACTTGGAAAAAGGGAGAGCAGAAAGAGCAGCAGCAGTGAGTTCAGAACTTCCAGCGATAGGCACACACTCATTGTGCGGCACATGGCCCCAACCAATGTCTTCTTCAGCCTCGGCCTCACCCATGTGAACATCTACCATCAGTCCAGCAACAATATCAGAACCTGTAGGGGCTGCAGACACCTTGTCAGATGAGTCATCCACAGTAGGTGCCACAGCCTTAGATGCATGATAGGAAGCACGACCTCGAGCACCACTGCCACTTGGCAGGATGTCTTGCATTTGTACGTAGTTGTGCCATTCAGCGTTTCGGTAGGGACGCATGACGTGATTAGCCTACAGAGACTTGAGTATGAGCAATGGATGTAGATGGCAATGGCAACTGACCTTCTTCTCCATGTAGGCATCCCACACATTGCTTGCAGCGATCCCCTCAATACCAGCTCCAATCTGATTGTCCCAGTGCGTTCCCGATGTCTTGAGGTGATAGTTCTCAATGACATGGTAGAGGCTTTTTAACTAGAGATCTCAAGATCAGTAGTTATTAGATAGTAGAATAGATTGCTCAATAACATACCGATTGCCACTTGTTCTTACAGTGGCTTGCAACCTTTGTTGGGCCAAGGGTCCGGTGCATTGTGATGGCAGTTGCAGCATCAGTATAAACCTGTGGTCTGAAATTCCCTCCATCGCCTATTTTTGAACGTTGTGAATGGAGGTATGTGACAAGAGCATCTGTCTCTGCATCATTCCAGATTGCCTTTGCAGCCCTCTTGAGCTGTGGCTCTTCAGACATGAGAAGTAGTTGGTAGTGGGCACAAACAATGATTCTAATTATAATCGGTATGATCCGCCTGCGCTGGTCCTGTAGATTGAGGATATGAGGTGCCTCTGGCCAGTGGAATGAGGACATTGGAAGAGGTCAAGAACGTTTGAGCTCCGCCTTGGCTTGACAGAAGCTGAGGCATCTCAGCTTAGCTACTGCAGCCTAATTTCCACGAACTTTCGGTTATCGTACTAGCTCTAAGTCTGTTTATACAACTTGGTTGCGGTCAAGCCTTGTCAACTACGCCCATCCAGTGTGCTAACGTAGGTGCTCATCAAGCGCTCCCGCCAGGGAGCTATATGTTGAGATGCACCATTTCGAGTCATCTACGATAATTGATGATGGAGATGGAACACTGGTCAGTGAGTAGTCTATGATTTGTGCACCTGGCTATAAAGCAAATGACAGGCTGTTGAATGTGCTCATTTGTGATGGCATCAGCGGTTGGTGAAGTGAGACTGGTGGTGGCTCATTGAAAGTGACCAGGATGGAATCCTCATCAACTGGCATTGTGATGGTGTGCATGGTGGCAGGTTGTGTTTGCATCGCGACATTGCGAACAGTAGGAAGTTGCAGAGGGCATGGCATGGCTGCAGTTTGTGAGGACTTGCAGCATTTTTTTTTGTGCCAAAGCTAAAATAATGTTCAGTTATATTTAATATTCAGAATAAAGCTCATACTTTGCCACACAATACACCTTGTTGCATGATAAAATTGAGTTGCCTCTTGGTCTCGAGTTGAGACTCCAAATGTCGCATGGACATTCATGCTACTCATTGCTCCTTGATCAAACTTCATGCCCTTCATGATTCCAGCTAACAGAGTCAAGTGTACACCTTCACAGTATGCATTATGGTGAGCTTGTTCATTCCCATTGGTTGTCGAAGGCGATGCTTTCCATAATGTGAGAGGGATCAAGCTCATAGGTTGGTACAGTGCCAGTAGTGTGAATTTTATTTCAAGTTTGTCTTTCAACCATGCTAGTAAAAATGTCAGTAAAAATTAATGGTGTGATTGTGAATAGTTACCTGCAGCCTTTGACCCACCACAACAAATAGTATTAAATGTTTTTTGGATGTCTGGGTGTTCTTCACACACCGCTAAACTAAGCATTGCCAAGTAAACTTCATCCAAAACGTGTGTGTGAAGAGCATGGAAATTCCCCTTGAAGTGAGCTACACATAGCTGGTAAAAGCGGCAAAGATGATCATATGGACTCAAGTCACACACACGTTGGTGAGGTTCATGTACACATGGTGTTGAGATAGAATGTGAAAGCTGTACACAGTACATTCCTAAGCCTATGCCTCATGCATCAGCAAATGCATGGATGAGGATAATCAAACATACCAAGTCTTTGGCCTTTGTTGCTGTCAGCAACGACAATTTCACACCCGAAGCCATGAATATGTTGGAATGAAAATGAGTGGCCAGTGTCCACAGATGCAATGTCAAAAATTCGCTGAATGAGAATCAAGTGAGCTTTTGTGCTCTGTGACATAGTGAAGGCATGAGTGCTGACAACAGCTGAAGAACTGTCAATACCTAATGGTACAGGTAGTAATTTATTTTATTCACAGCAACAATGCTCGCTGTCCCATGATTCAATCTCGAACTCTTGCCATCCTTGTGCTCATTTGAATGAGGTGTCAATGGACAAGTGTTTGGCTTGCACTAGATGCAATGACATTTGTGATGTCATACACACGACCAGTTTGAATTCCACACCACAGTCAATGAGATGTGTTTCTGCACGGCAAGCATAGCACTGCTCCAGAGGCAAGGATGCGTGTTCATTTGCAAGACAACATGCACCTGAACAGAAAAAAATGATAATCAAGGATCGTATGAGGCGGTTCAAATATGTATAAACATACCTTCAAATCCTGTTCCACTTGGGTACTTTGTAGACCTCGTTAAGTTGATAAGGTGATGCACGTGGTCAAGATTAGTGAGTGATAGATGGAGGTCTTGAAGCATTGCATCATGACCATCAGGAAATTGCTAGTCGAGCGCTTGATGAAGACCTTCAACAAAGGCCATGTCCAGGTATATTGGTCGTGGTGTTGCATCTGCAAGTCCCCACTTCATGAGGGAGACTAATCCATGAAATACATCAACAAGGGGAGGCAGCATTTTGACAGGTAGAGGAGGGGTGTGTGAATGAGGGCTGGTACAAAGGACAAGTATTTGAGGGCAGGCGAAAAGATCTTCAGGGACATATATGTCAAATGATGCTACACAGTTGTGTGCCCATTTTCATAAAACACCTTGCTTCAATGTACCATCAACTTGGCGATGCCAATGTGCTGAAGCAAAGGACATGATTGAAAGTAACAAGCTACAAAATAGAAAAACACATATGGCACACTTGTTTTTGTGATGATGGACCAGTAACAAAAATACATGGCATCAGGGGTCCATATCCCTGTGACTTTGCAAGTTGCTTGCACTTCGTAATCATGTAGCGATTGTCGTCCAGTAATGCCTGCAAGTAGCAGGTATCGCTCTCCTGCAAATTTCATATGAATAAGTGCAAGTTGTCATATTCCATACATCTGATCTCAGATCCGATCATCCGATCAGATCCAATTGATCCTGCTTCTATCCAGACCACAGATCTGATCCGGATCACCCATCTGAAACCCCTAGCTTCTCATGTTCTAAGTCCACTGTGCATACTTGCTTCTATCCCCTTTTGGTGATCTACCTGTACTGGTGTCCTGGCTGTGTATATTCCTGTCCTGCTTACTGATCTGTTACCTGTGCTTCATATCTGACTTGTGTTTACTGATCCGCTGCACATTTACTAATAGACTTCCGTTATACTTTGTGCATAGCCCTCCGGTCCTGGACTCGCTGATTATCTGTACTAGCTACCTACAGTATATAAACTGCATGTACAACTCTAGAGAACCTTAGTTTGAATATCATCTTAGATTCTGCTCATTCCGTTCATCTGAACTTGAGCCTCATCCAGCTCTAAATATCTTCCGAGACTTAGGATTGATTCCTACAGTCTACACTTCCGACTCTACCTTCAGTAGTCTATATCTGTTAGTTTCTAGTATGGACCTCATCCACTACTAGCCTTATACCTTGAATCCATCTGTATGCTCTGGATACCCTTCAGACGTACTCTTTCCATCCATACATTCCGGATATCCTTCAGACGTATCATATCCGATACCTTCAGACCTTCAGATCCATCATGCAAGCACTTCTGGATCCTCGGACATATATTACTCCTCTGAAATAAAGGGTAGTACTTGGGAAAGGGGCACAGTGTATGAACTGAGGCCAAAACCCTTCAGATCTCTCACCTATTGAGTATGGTCTTAACACAAGTGTGCAATGCGAGAATGCAGGCTGCATCTGTGATGCAGAATGTGAGATAAATG
>MU172928.1:542220-619431 GCA_016695475.1 Suillus decipiens | reverse complement strand
ACTTCACCAGAACTCTCCCTAGGACTTCATCCGAAATTAAGGGGCAATACTCGGGTAAGGGGCACAGTGCATGAGCTGAGGCCAAAGCCCTTTATGATCCATTAACCCTCCGAGCACGTCTCTAACAGTTGCCTAAAATAGTGTGATAGGGGCCGATGATAGCAAGAAAGTTGCTGAAGTTGCCGAGATGGATTCCGAGGGTAGTGTGATTGAACTGAAGGTGCACGTGGCATGGGAAAATATTACTAAGCAGCAGTAGAGCGGTATAGCAAAGGTATTGCATGCAGCGGGATAAGGATTTTACTATGATTTTTGATAAAGATTGTATTTTTGTATAAGGATTGAAAACTATACCAAAAGGTAATAGTGACTTCTCCTACTGAGTATACAGTAGAAGGGTAGTGAAGTATTAGTTTCGGTAGGTAGAAATTTATATACCTAAGTAATAGCTACGGAGACGGAAGGGATAGGAAAACCATGCAGTAGACATGTAATAAGGGTGTACTACATGTTACAAAACATAAGGCAAGGAAATTTACATACCGGCACGGCTAGGTGGACATAGGATGGAACAGAATTCTTGAGCCTTTGGGTTGCCTAATGGGTTTCGGCAAGTCATGGGAGCTGCGTGTGGCACGGGAAAGTCGCCATAGGGTGGCCACTAAGCAGCAATGAGGCTGCTGGAGCTTCGGAACAGAGCTGGAGATAGGGGTAATGCATGGGAAATGGGCTCAGTAAGGGACGGAGAGGCTGAGGGGTATGGATAATGATAGAAAAATACTTTGGGCTTGATACCTATATGAATTAGGGTCATACAAGCCTATAGCGAGTTTGACTGGCACAACGGATAGATAGATGGACAGATGGATAGATGGATGGATGGATAGATAGATAGATGGACGGATGGATAGACAGACAGATGGACAGATAGATGGATGGACAGATGTACGGATGGACAGATAGATGGATGGACGGATGGTATGACTACTATAGAGGAGTAGGTCTGGATGTGGAGTAGAGAGAGTATAGACTACTTTGGACAAGGTCCAAAGTAGAAACTAACAGAGGAAGACTACCACAGGTAGAGTTGAAGGTGGAATGGAAGATGGACTACAATTGGATGAAGTCCAAAAGTGATTATATGACAGAGAGTCAAGGCTCTGGACTAGGGAGTACTCCCATAGTCCAGAGCCGGAGACTTACAAGGGCTGGAGCCCAAGTGAGAATGGAAACGGAGTTATATAGACAGCAGGATAAGTAAGGATATAAGCAATGATCAGACTAAGGTCTGCAGGAGTTGTACTATGAGTTTATACACTGTAGGTAGCATGCCAGAAGGTAAGTAAGCGTAGTCCGAGGCTATGTCAGAAACATAATAGTAAGTACAGCAAAACATCAGGCTATGAACTCAGAGATAAAACTTGTATGGAATAACTTATTGAGATGGAGGCAGAGATAACCAATAGCCAGAGGCAGAGATAACCAATAGCCAGAGGCAGAGATGACCAAGAGGCGAAGGCAGGGATGACCGAGAGCTGGTGGCACAGGTATATCCTAAAAGGGGTAATGCGCAGGTGCACAGGAATGGTTTCGGATATGAACATGGATCAGATATGGACATGGATCGGATATGGATCGGATATGGATCGGACGAGTGTCTCGGATCAGATATGGATCAGACAAGTGTCTTGGATCGGATATGGATCAGACAAGTGTATCAGATCGGATATATGAACTGGATTGAGTAGGGATTGATGGATGTGGATTTGAGCAGGATGTTATAGTGGAAGTGGAGTGTAGAATCCGGTATATGACAATCTTAATCACCCACACCTTGTGAATTTGTGTGATTTAGTACTGTGAGTCCACTACGACTGACTTGCAGCAATGCCCAGTGGACATCATGACGCTGACCTTTTCCCCTACTTCGAGGGTTACTGTGGCACCCCTGGGTCATTATTAGCGCTGTCACAGGGAGGCAGCACTGTTCATAATGTTGCATCTTATCGTCATCAAGTTCCAGGTAAGCCTTTAAACATCGTTCATACATTATGTTCTAGCTGTGAATATGTGTCAACAACAAATCACCAACTATATCCACAGACAACCTCTCGTCAATGAGCTTGCAAGTCTGTCACTGACAGAACAGAAAGTACTGCATTTGCTTGCTGATGGCAATGGTATCACCAAGGACAAGCATATTGGACTATTAGAATTGTGTGGAGGCTGCCAGAGAATGTTTGCAGCCAGCACATTGTGGGTGCACATCCTCACCTGCCCACAGAGTTAAAGGCTGTAGACTTTAGTGTTGTGGGTAGAAGTCTGCTGGCAGAATCTGGCAGAATGTCAAACTGCAGGGAATCGCAGCAAACGATATCTTGATAACTTCCTCACTTTATATAGCTATAGTAACCAGCTTTCTCCATCAGTTGCACTTGCTTAGTTGTAGAGTAGAAAAACAGAGTCATGTGACACTACACTTGCCAATTGCATGTTGGAGCTTATCCACTTGCCATTGCCAAACAGTGGTGATGAGGAGCAAAAGGCCAATCTACTCATTGATGACCTCAAAGCATATAACTTGTGCTGCACACTATTTGCAGGTGGACATGCTGATGGATTAATGTGGTGGGAAAGCCTTGCTGTCAGCACCAACAGACATCTCTAAAGGCACTTGTAATCACCCTCCTATCCATTGTTCCTCACACTGCCTATGTCAAATGCCTCTTCTCAGACATGGGTGGCACTTAGTCTCCAATGGATGGGCATAGTTGACAAGGCTTGACCACAACTGAGTTGTATAAACAGACTTAGTAACTAAGATTTACTCCACTTAGGAATACTTGGGAGTTGCTGGGGTCCATGGATGACTAAGTAATGTCACCTTGCATGTACCTTGTTTTCGGAAGCTTTTGGGAGCTGATCCACTTCAGAACAGTAACAGGGCACTCATCACTCTCTGCAAAACAACAAAATGAATGCTTAACTTATGCGTGTTATGAACACTTACAAATGCTTACGACCTCATTAGCGCATGCTGCCAATTGGTGGAAGTGTAGGACATCTCAATTCTGACAAAATTGTCAAGATATGACGTCCTGATTAAGATTACTGTGTCTACTAGATAACTATGTACTCGGTCAGCATCACTGAGATAACTAGTAATCAATGAGCTCCTCTGCAAAGAAGTTGGAACAATGACTTCCACCTAGCTACCAATGTTGGACTTTTCCTAATCTCATTGTGAATGAAATTGATCAGTCTCATATACATACTTTGAAAATCAATGTAAGTGAAATCTATTTGCTTGAAAACACTGGTTGCAAACTCCAGCAAGCAGCAAAAAGCAGCCGTTCCAGACATTGCCATGATGTTGTCGAGGTTATCGTCCGAGTCGATAAACTTATTGTAACCATCACAAAAGGCAGCATGACTTGTGATCTGAAAAGTTGCTTTGTGCTCAAATGGGTAGCAGACCTCTCGTCCATCTTCAAGCTGTCAGTTGTCTCATTATACTCTGAACAGTAGCATTTACAAAAATATATGTACTCTTACTGTATCACCAAAGATAAAGTTAAGGCTACTTTGTCTGATGAGGAAATTGATGGCTGTCTTGATGTGATCGGCCTGGATCATCATGTCAGTCCAGATTGACATTTCAAGTCCGTAAAGGTTTTCGACGAGGTCCTGCCCACACTTCTTGAACCAATTTAGGATTGTCAACATTGGTGTGATGATAGTTTTATACAATGTAGATATGTTCTTGTCGATCCAAGGATTAATTGACCAATCTATTCATTATCATGTTAGTGTTTATTATTGGGCTCACTTACAGGCAACTCACTATCTTCGATAATAGATGAACACATGTCAGCAAGCGCGTCCCATACCATCGTCAAGCAGCTAGAAGAATCACAGAATCCACATTGATTCAGTGTTTTGGCGAAGACATAGTCCTTTGCATCCTTCATGATAGTTTTCATCTGCATCTGACTGATCACTGGCATTGCAGTGGCATCCAGGCTCCCTTGGTCTTGCTGGCGACCTGTATGAGTGGCAGTGACAGTCAAGGTAGGGGGATGAAGGGTACTGGTAGTGGATTGGAGGGTGGTAGCAATGGTTGTCACATCTGAATCTGCTGCAAGCAACATAATAGATTGGGGGGTACTAGTGGTAGCACTCAATGTGCCCCCCAAATCTACTGCAAGGGATTCCCTTGGGGGTCTAACAGGAAGGAGTTGATACCATTGTAAAGACTACAATCTAGCTAGTATGATAGCAAACTATCACCTATGCTAGTATATGTCAAGTGTCTACCTAGCTGCTATACTTGCGAGGCAAGAACATTTGACCCAAGGGGTTGCTAGTTGGATATAGTCTGAGTTGCCTAAAATAGCATGATAGGGGCCAATGATAGTGAGAAAGTTGCCAAAGATGCCAAGGTGGTTTCCGAAGGTAGCGTGATGTATGCCAAAGCTGCATGTGGCATGGGAAAATATTACTAAGCAGCAGTAGAGCAGTATAGCAGTATAGTGAAGGTATTGTGTGCAGCAGGATAAGGATTTATTATGATTTTTGATAAAGATTGTTATTTTGAATAAGGATTGAAAACTATACCAAAAGGTAATAGTGACTTCTCCTACTAAGTATACAGTAGAAGGGTAGTAAAGTACTAGTCTCGGTAGGTAGGAATTTATATATCTAAGTAATAGCTACAGAGACAGAAGGGATAGGAAACCATGCAGTAGACATGTAATAAGGGTGTACTACATGTTACAAAACATAAGGCAAGGAAATTTACATACCGGCACGGCTAGGTGGACATAGGACAGAACAGAATTCTTGAGCCTTTAGGTTGCCTAATGGGTCTTGGCAAGTCATGGGAGCTGCGTGCAGCATGGGAAAATTGCCATAGGGTGGCCACTAAGCAGCAATGAGGCTGCCAGAGCTCAGAATGGAGCCAGAGATAGGGGTAACACATGGGAAATGGGCTCAGTAAGGGACAGAGAGGCTGAGGGATATGGATAATGATAGGGGAGTACTCCTGGCTTGATACCTATATGAAAATAGGGTCATGTGAGCCTATAGCGAGTTTGGCTGTCACACTGTCATGTCATTGATTTTTGTATCCCTGTCATTTGGTCCCTCTGAATATATGATTAAGCACAACTCTGGATGATATAAATAAGAACTTACATAAACTACACCATCAGTATACTCTTGACAGGATTGTTCTGCATCATGAAGAGGTGCATATGCATACACCATAAGTACCAAGAGGCAATGTCACCAGAAGGTGCAAATGATCAATGGACTCGATCAGGTCCTGCAGTGTGAGGGGCCTGCCCAGTGAAACATGATGCCCTTGGTAAAGGTACACCACCCTGATGATTGGGCGGCACTGAACTGTAGCCATCATGGGAGAAGATAGGAGGGGGGTTGATACAAGGGGGCAACTGAGGCATCTCCATTGAGTGTGGTGTCTCTGATGCACAACCAATTTGGTCTGCCGATGAGTGGCCTGTGATATTCAACCCTGTTTGTTGAATGATAGGCACATCCTGTCGTGTTACTGTGAGCCAGCGTAAATAGAGGTCAAGGGAAGGTACTTACATGGACAATTTTTTGTCTAGATGGCACATTCTGGTTCAAGGGCATTATGGTCAAGTAGAGAAAGGTCAATCAATAATGATCAGTAGTACTCAGTGTCAGCAATAATATTCTTCATCAGGCAAAAAGTTCATGAAGCGCTACATTTGTAGTTGTACAAACTACAAACAAAGACATACAAAATTGAAAGTCAAAAAAACAAAGTCAAGAGTCGAAAAAAAACATTTGCAAAGCTACACCCTACAAATAAATCAGTACATGCTGCCAGATTTGAAAAAATGGAGCTTACTTGGATATTGATCAGTAAAAATATATTTGGACTCTGATTTACTCCAGCCTTGTTGCCAGCTCATCTTTGGCACAGTCTCTGACAGATGAGTCATCAGAGTCATGGTGATCTTCAATAGCGTGCATGTCAGGGTTGTCAAGGGCCAGTAAGTTTGAGGGAAGAAAGAGATCGAGCTCATCAAGCTCAGCATTCAACTTGTTGACCCTTTCCACCTCGTCCTTCTGAGCTGTATTAACAAAGTCCAAGTCTTTGCAAGCATGCTCTGAATCATGATCAACTACCATGCAGGTAAAGAGCACTGCTTCTTTGAATGCTTGAGTGGCTTTATCCTCTTGTAGCTGCTGTTCCTCTTCAAGAAAACATTTGAGCCATGAGAGCTTCTCTGCCTCCCAAGCCAGCATCATTGAGAGGTGCCATTATTATTCAAGTTCTGCTTCCTTGTAATAAGCAGCATGGCAAATACCTTCAGCATACATCTGCTGTAGGCCCCGAGAAAATATTGTGCAAACCTGCATGATGTGTCATTGAGAGTCGCTGCACAAAATATAATGACATACTGTTTCATCATTGTTGTCTGGATCTACATTGCTAGCTACTCTTCCCATCAGGCTTGCCATTCTGCGCTCTGCCTGTGGAGTGGGGGGAGTTTTACAGACATAGGGGTGGTAGATGGACTGTGAAATTTATTTTGAGTGGCATTGGCCCTCCCACCTTCTCACAGGTGAACCAACTTGATCAGAGTATGCAGAAGAAGTGATGGATGCTGCCTGGATTTCATCTGAATCTTTGTTATTTTGGGGTGGTGAAGGACAAAGGCTGGTGGGGGGAGAAGAGCTTTGGGGGCTATCATGATAGATGCAAGTGAAAGCTTTGGCATAATCAATCTTTGAGAAAGCAGACTAGATTTTGGACTATGCAATGGACTTGTTGGTGGACTTTCATTATTTAATTTGTTCTGGAATAGAGTCTGTGGGGGATACATAATTGATACCAGTTGCAGGTGAGGTTACTGTTGTAAAGACTACAATCTAGCTAGAGTGATAGCAAACTACCCCCTAGACTAGTATATGTCGAAGTCTACCTAGCTGCTATACTTGCGAGGCAAGAACATTTGACCCAAGGGGTTGCTGGTGAATATACTTCCTCAAACGCTGATATGAGACATGTGATACTCCTATAAGGTGATGCCAATGATAGCGGTAGCATTGCTGCTGATAGTGCTGTGGGTTCCATGGATACCGAGGCTAAGCATCCTTTGGAGGATGGATACCGATGATGCTGGTGATACTGATGATACCATGGGGAGCACTAATGATGAGCACTATGATAGCATGTACCGATAACTGCAATCGCGCTGTATGCTGAGGGATAATGAAGAGTGATGGTGTGCTGATGATGATACTGATGATACCAATGGGTACCGATGCTTAGCAAAGATAGCAGTGAGGGTAGTGTCGAGAGCGAAGACCATCAAAGGATTCTTAGAGATATTTGGATTTCAAAGAAGATGTATTTCTGTATAGCGATAGCGGTAGCAGTATGGGAATCCCATCAAACGAATGATAAGATATAAGAAAATGATTGTAAGTGACTTCTCCCACCGCCGTATGGTAGAAGGGGAGTGTTGAATGGAGGAGAAGTCAGCAGTCTTTTATCATACATCATAAGTACATGGAATTGATAGGCGAGAATAGTAGCGAGTATGCGAGACTTAGCCATAGCAATATGTAATAGTGCTGCATGTGCTGCGGCACATGTTCTACATGTAATAAGGCTTGCCATGGGATTAGCAGCGGTAAATGGAAATATACTACACACCAAATGGAACTAGTTGGCATGGCATGGGCATTCGATGGGCATCGGCTCATTGAATGTGTCTCGGTACTGCAGTATGGTAGTCCAGCAAGAGTGCGGTAACCTTGGTAACTGTATATATCGATAGTGTTAGGGTTAGGGGTGGTCGTGCTATGCGGTATAGGGGCTAGACAATAATGGAAATGGACCTATGCAAGGCTAGCACCAGCTAGACTGTCACACCATGTTGAATGGCTGAATGGTATTCAGAGTTTCAAAGACTTAGTGTTTTTGCAATGGTTGTGCTCACACTGGCCCCAATCCCATGGCATTTCATCAGCCCTATGATCCATGCAACCCTGGTTTTCAGCATGAAGATCCAGATTCTGAGTTTGACAGGTTGATCAAAAAGTAAGTGACTCACCTTTGGTATTATGCAACTCACCTTTATTTAGTTCACCCTTCTATCTTGCTATCACCCTATGTCCCAACTGCAAGAAACAATGTCAGTCAGCAGAGGCAGTCATTGAGCACCTCAATAGTGTAGATACATGCTGGCCAGAGAATCTTATTAATGGATCAATGCTGCCAGTCCCGCAGGCTCTACAGTGACCGCCAGAGCAGACAAACTTGTCAGCAAAGTACCACCCCACCTCTGGCTACCATTACATTCTTCCAGATCAACCTCCTCTGCAAAATATTTTTCAAGAAATGAAAAGCCACCCTCTTCAACAAGCCAGAGAGACCAATGTATGGTATCCATTCAACGGGCTGGGTGAATGGTCCCTTGCAAAATTTCTTGTCGAGAACCTCTCTCAGATGCAGATCAACAAATTCCTCAAGTTGGATTGGGTATATCTAATTGTTATTGAATAGATACTTGTCTTTCTCTCCTGCCACTATCTAGGTGATTCTAAGTGCCCAGCATGGTGTCCCCAGTTCTCTGTGCCCACTAATGGAGTGCCTACCTGACCTGTATGCCACTGGTGCCTCCAATCTTGCCCAATGCAACCTAGTAGTATCAATTTCCCATCACTTCTTACGTTCTATCTGTGAAAACTTCCTCTTGAACAGTCAAAATCAAGCCGCCACCATTGTATTCTCTTCCTTTGGGCTTTGTGTGCTCCTGTTGCACTGTTCCCATCCGAGTCTGGGGTGATGCACCACAACAAGTGAGCTACAGCGCTCAAAATCTAGGCCTCCAGGCCACTGAATTTTGGCTTCAGGTAGAGTCTGAAGGGTGTGTAAGAGAAGACCAAGACCAGCAGATCTTCACTATCATCCCCAGTACTGTCACACAAGGCTAATGGCATGCATAGTAGAGTTGAGATAATGTAGCACAAGCCCAAGTGGCCCTGCAGCATCAAGGGAGCATTTATCTATTCTTGGAGTTCTGTGCACAGAGACATCCTCATGAGGTATTGGTGTCTCATACCAGGCTTGCACAAAGCCTGCAGTAAGTAGTGAGGAGAAGGTGGGCACATCAACACCCATTGTAGTGATGAAGGCTCTATCATGTTGACTATCATATAGCACCTTCCATGGGGTGTTGATACAAGGATTTGGAAGTAGTTGGGGTTGGCAAAGGTACAAACAACAGGGTGCCGAGTGTCAATGTGCTCTTGTCATGATACCTCACTTCCGACAATGATAGTGGCAGCAAGCACCATAAGTCTCTCATTGTCATCAAAATGTTCAGCCTTGTCTTTGTCAAGAAGCAGCTGCTGGACTGCAAAGCTATTGTCTATCAAGGACCAGACTAAATTTTATTGAATGAGCATACAGGGGATTATTTCAGTATACATTAATATATCAGTGGTATTGGTAATATTTTTGAGACTCCGGTATATTCTATCCTGGATTATTTTGCCTATGGGAAGTCATCCACTAAGTGACTAGTCACGTTTGCCATTTGCATAGCTTAGTCACGAAATTTTACTTAGACAGCACACCATCAATGATCTGATGGATCAATATATACAGCAAGACCTTAATACAACTTGTTCAGAGAATCAATTCAACAAGTATAACCTAAGCACAGCAAAAATCAAACTATCCATCTGCAAGAAATCTTCTTTGAGATTCCAAGCGCCCGCCCACACTCAAGAGGCGAGACCTAGAAGTAAGTCAAAGCCATTCTGCAGTGACAACAGTGAAGGTCGCAAATGAAGTACCTAGAGAAGATAACATGGGAGCCCTTGGTCTCCACTCCAAGAAATGTCAAATCCTGGAATGCGAGGTGTCATATCGTTTTTGTATCTACCTTGATTCCAGCGACACCCGACACCAAGCTTGCGGGCGTGACATTGAAGTCAACTTCGATGTCACCGTAGAACTTGAGAACAGTCATATCTTTAGAAAGGAGGTGAACAATCATAAGTAGTGAATAAACATGTATGCAACGACCTCGAAGGCCCAATGATAATCTTCTTGACAATGACTCGATGCCCTCGACAGCAGAAGTCTGAAGAATACAGATGATTTGGTATTAATATTAAAGACACAATTATAAGATTTCTTGTTTTCAACATCAGACCTGCTCGAAAATAAGCTTCAACCCAATAGAAACTGCATGAGGACATCTCTGAAATGGTCAGTCTGAGTATAAGTCGGCATAGAGAAACTCCAAGTCTAGTAAGTACGTCTGGGTACATACTATCCCTTCCACTGCAATCAGAAGTCGCAAATGTCACTGTAAGTCACAGCATGTCACATAGGCTGGTTTCAAGCTCGGCAGCCAAGCAAGAGCGCAAGTTCAGTTACCATTCGGTATGCGCAAGCAAGTGCTATTTACTGTTTGACCTGGATATGCCTACTAAAGTACGAACATGATCATTAGTGCTGTAGTTGTGATTTTGAGAGGGATGTAATGAGATTCGGACCATCATTGTGCACATTCAAGTTGTATAATATATTATGGATGAGGCTGTCTATGTAAATTCAATAATGATATTGAGGCAATGGGACAGCCTGATGTATTATCATACATTGCAGGACATTGATCAAAAGAGCTGGAATAGCGCAAAATCGATGAAAACAGCCAGCATGAAGTCAGCAGTGGGCACTTCCAAAGTGGTGCATATTAAAACTCCGTCACGGCACATCAGCAAGTGACATTTCTGCGTGACTCCAGCACTTTCAACTATCTCACTCAATTCTGCTTCAAACATAGTCGTTCGACCTCGTAATAATTTGTATCAGAGAGGGGATTGTATCTATGTTAAGAATTTTGTGTTTAAGTGGCTAGAAATGTGAGTTTTGTGAAAGTGCCGACTTCTGTGGGGTGCCGATTGCAGTGGAAGGGATATGTAGTACGAGGTCTATATTTGCCACAGGTGTGACGACACACGTGACGGTTCCTTGTTAATAACCATTACCTCGCAGCGCTGATGGTCCGACGGACTATTGCGCTAATCCGTAGCTCACAAACTGGCAGTAATCATCAACAACCTCAACGGCTATCACGAGCCCTCTATGGAGGAGCTAGATAATGAGCTCCCTGTAGTTCTTGATGACCAGGTTCCACTGGGCGACCTTCTTTCCAGAGTGGCCCAGGCCATCTATGCTGAGTTGTCTGAACTTGCTGAGACGTGAGTGTATTCCATGTTCAATCCACAATGTCAATTAAACCACCTCCATTAGTCTTCCAAATATGTCCGATAGTGCCCGAAAACGGACACTCGCCGATTGGGTCGTGAAGACCAAAAAGCAAGTTGTAAAGCTGTATGCCATCACTAAGTGGGCGCGGGATGCAGAGACCGTACAGAAATGCATGGTGAGTGACACGTTTTTATCAAGGCTTTATACTTTATAATCATTTTCCAGAATATCACTGCTTTCCTCATGAATCAAAACCAACAATTCGAAGATGTCATGAAAGGTCTGACGTACGCAAAAGAAAGCTTGGATCCTTCCAGGTAGAGACATTTTGCACGCACTCGCACTTATTCTGACGCGTTCCATGCCGTAGGCTACGAAATCATGACTTACTCACCTCGCTCGATGTCCTTACTACGGGCGCATATCAGCGGCTACCATCTGGCATTAAGGTTTTCCCCACCTTGCCGTGTGCTAAGGTTATGCTCACGTCTTTCCATAGAAACATTTCATTCTGGTCACTCCCTTAACGGATGCTGAAGTTGTAAGCACGCTCAGTGACATGGAAGACGCTATCCGCTATCGTCTCCGTATGTCGGAGATAATTCCGGTGGAAATGTCCCAGCATCGCATTGGTATCTTTCTGTGCTCAGAATCACCAATTCCTCACTGACTTCATCTCAGCTAATGGACGTGTACACTTCTCGGTCCCTAAGTTGTTCGAAACTGCCATCTGCCTAAGAGGTGCAGAGAAGAATGACGGCTGGTTCTTTCTTAATGTCAAATTCCTTATCACCGTGGGCGGTGATCTCACGGGCATGCAAGGTATTGATGCGTCTGATTTACTACATACCATCGTTTATGCTGTGTACACCTAGAGTTCCCTTCCGAGCCCACTGGTATTCTCAAACGACATATCGCAGACGAGGCAGATCAACGGATGGCATGTTACCTTCCGCTCCCAGATAAACCAGAATTTGCTCCCAACCCAGAAGATCCACCGCGACCGCAGCTTCCAGAGGGAACGGTAGATGCACCTCTTGTAAGGCTCTTTAATTTCCTTCGTAAGTGAAAGAGTTTCTTGTCGTTGAATGATAATTCATGGAGACGTACAGAAATGATGTCTATGTCATATCAACTTGAAATATTGTGCTACCAAGTAACCGCATCTTCATGATCACAATGCTGTTGGCTGATGGCTTTCCCACAGGCTCAGAGGATGCGTTCCCTTGGTTGGGCTGACTTCCTCAAAGTCGAGATGCGTGATGGGCGAAAAACACTTGCTGTATCGTATTGGATGTAAAGTCCTTGGGTTCATAGATCATTCTCCTGTCGCTCATGTGCACTCAGACGACCCCCACAACCCGGAGCGCCCATGGTGGCCCCCAATCGTCTTAAATTACCACTGCATGGCGGTACCTTGACTATTTCTATTGTCGAAAAGGTTGACAAAAAGGCCGCACGATCACCTATAGCACGGATGATCGCCGAACTTCAGCGAAAGGCAAAATTAGGTGACCTGCGCCCTTCTGATGATGTTGAAAGCCTGCAGTTTGACGTGAAATGGGAACCGATGAAGGGTGTGTTGGCCGCTAATATCGACGCTAAGGAAGCGATAGTTGGGGTTAAAGAGCTTGCGGTTGTATGTCAATGATTTCCTGCCCGATATGACTACTCATAACATGCGTTTTGATAGGAGTCTGATAATATCGACTTTGAGTTGATGTTGAGAAAGGTGATCGAGGTGCACACACAAGCAATTCTGAGATTCTACCAGGCCCAACTTCACCGGAGTCCTGTTCGGGTATTCTCCCCTGCAGGCAAAGTGATTCTGGTTTCTGACAGTGGGTGGAAAACATTACGATTCTGATCCCGCACTGAGTGTCACACAAGGGGGTTATCATTCTTTGCGCGTGCATCTCTGTGCCGACGAAGTCGCGATTGTGTCCATTGACACTAGGACAGGCCGGCTGAGTATTCGAGATACTGGTGACCTCGCAGCAGCAGGCCGAGGACCACGATTTTCTGCTCTCTCTGACAAACTCAATGAAGCACCAAATATGCTTTTCGATGTATTAATCAGACTACGATTTAACGTGCGCAATTTTATTTTACACCACGATTGTCACTGTATTGCCTTGGCAGACGATTACAGATATCGTGGAACAAAAAGCAAACTACCTCGGTTTCCAAGTGTTCCGGCAACGAAACTTCTCAAAAGAAGGTTTGGTGTTGTCAATTCATAGTTATACCCCGTCTCACTTCTGTCTCAGAAATTCAAAAGCTTGGACCTGCAGCGCGCGGCATGATGTATATTCAGCTTGCCAACTTCCCCACGCACTACCTCGTGCTTGTCCTCACAGATGAAGAGTTCAGGTACGCGCTCATATCGACAAAAATGCTCTCAGACACAATGTTTGGCAACATGATTATGGAGGATATCGGCTGGCTTGATGTGAGACGAATACGAGGTGATAGGGGTGCTGGCGCTAGCATGGATGAGATTGTGATATCATCTATATCGCACGAACCACTGGTGTTGCAAAAGAGAAACCGAGATGACATACCTTCAGAATTATCAAGAAGCGAAGATAGGTGAGGTATTATTCAGTTCCCTCGTTTGTGTTTATGTTGCTAACATGTAATCATAGATTCAATCTGGAAACGCAGGTACTTCGGGAGTTATATGCATATTGTTGGTATGAAACCTTATTCCGTCGTTGCTAATAATTCTCAATCGTTCTTCCAGCGCACGCGTTGCATACACCCGAGTCGAGCGCCAATTTAAGCTCCGTGGCATCCCCTACACCCATGTCAACCCCACGATCACCCTCCCACAGATATCCGAGCTTGGACACATTCAATCATCTCTTGCCCGTTCTGTACCGGCACTTTGTGTTCAGTCCTCAGACATTCTATCAGGCGCACCAGCAGCCGAGGCAGCCATGCCCAACATCCGCGTCATACCATTAAACTGGTGGTCAGACAAGAAGGCTCAGGTGGTAACCTGCGTGAAATTGAAGTACGTACAACAGCCAGTTGGGAAGCGTGCTGCGGCAGGGTCTAGCAGCAAAAATATCATTCGTCCATCGAAAAGAATCATCTATGATGCGGCCGAGGCTGTGGTTTCCTTTTTATCTGAGGAGGTCGACACCTGTGTGGACGAGTTTCTAGAGGAGTGGGCCCGCGTTTCTAAAATGGTCGTCATTGCCCGTGAAGGTAAGCCGTGCTTGAAGTTGTCTATGTATCATTGATGCTTACACAATGCAGTGGCACGGATGGCGAAAGGGAAGAAATGGCCCGATGTGAGACTATTATCATTTGACCTGCAAACTGTAGAGTTTGCGTACGCTTCAGTGAGCTTCACCGCCCATTTGTTGAGTAATGTCTCACCCCACTTCTGCAGGATTATACAGTCTTAATTACTTGTACGGACCAGCTATCACCTACAGGTGGATCCTTTGAGCTACGCTTTTCACGTTGTGCGCCTTCGCCAACCCTCCTACAACCTTCCTCTCTCGCTCCGCCTCAACTTCGTTTCCTAAATCACCAGCAACGGACTAATCCCCACGAAGAAGCTGAACCATATCTCTGCCATGTTCTCCGCCAGGGCCCATTGGCATCCTCACTTGACCGCCTTGTTGAACTTCTTCGAAATACCCTTCCTATAGCAGTAGAACTTGAACACATGAGAGCGAGCTCCCGTGACGCAAAGCAGTCGCCAGGACGTGGTAGAGGTCGGCCACATATAGCGGTCAAGACCGGTACCTCCGAACCATGGGTAGACACATACGTCAAAGGTTTGGGCTGGTGGAGGGTGCTATATGGCGACCTCAGGTACGGTTCTTTACTATATGCTTATAACCGTAGCCTGACATGACGAGGTAGACATGCTCTTGACTTCCGGTTAATGACGGGACAACGGATCGCTATCCTTGATGCGTCGCACACTCTTTTCGGCTCAAGCTCCTCTTCTACAACATCACCATCTTCCAAGCTTCTTAGTCTGCTACCAATTCCAGATTTCAAGACCCTCGTTATTGATGCCATAAAGTTTGTACGTATAAAGGACGAACATGCAAGGGTGGCCTACATCGACGCCGGGGTGGTCTGTGATAGCTCTTTTGTGAGCGGTGTAGCAAGGGCATTGCACGAACGAGTGTTGAAGAAGTTACAGGATAAATAATCCAACGATTTCTCTACCCGATTGGTATTCTTAATATACCTCGTGAATGCATATTTTGCAAAAAAACCACTGCATTAGGTCGTGTATGCTGTAGTATTTAACTTACTGGTTGCATGGTCACACCGTGCTCGCTTGGAATGCATTGACTCACTACGATCATGCCCAGTCGGAGGAGTACTAGTTGTGTCTACTAAGTTCCGTGACCGAACTGATGTTCGCTCTGTTCTGCAGGTGCATCCGAAATTCCGGATCCTCGCGGGTACATCTGTTCTATCCCTAGTCCTGGACTCGAAGATGCGGCACCGTCACTCTTTCAAACCCTGTAGATATATATATCATTCCTATCAAGTATTCCAAAGATCGGCACTCCTCTGCACCATGATCTTCACATGAGTAGTATTTTGTATTTTTATTATCGAATACTAAACCTCTTTCGTGCAGTCGAGCCAGTATTAACCTCGTGGCTGATAGCTATCCCAAATCTTCTCCATGTCTTTCCTTCATCATCAGTTGCCAGTAAAAGCCAGAACCACCAGTTGGGAACACCTTCAAACTCCCAACTCTGTTCTCCAAAGGTTGCCAGTACAACTTCGCCTTGACTCTTTTCCGCTTTCCGATTCAAGAATGCCTGTCTTTCCCTGCGTTCCTTGTTTGCGATTTGCTGTCGCAAGGTAGGTGGACCAAAGAAGGCAGGATCGCGCCCGCTATTGGAAGGTTCCAATATCCCCCCGACGATATATATTCCAGTTTGAGGTGGCCTTTTACGGAAGAGCTCGGCATAGCGTGGCATGAGGTGGATCTCGATATTGAGATCATCATGCTCTACCGCAATTTCCGAGAAACTCAAACATTCGGCGACTCTCTCCACTTCGAGGAAGTGCATAGACATGTGCAGTATGCCCTCGAGGTCAACATGAGGCAAGAGTTCGGCATGCGGCATAACGCCAAAGATATCCCTTGGCTGCCAGCCAAAGCCCCCAGGCAACCATGATATGCCGAGACCAGGTTCATCCCTTTCATAGAATTCATGCTGGAGCGTGAGTAAAGCAGATAAATCACCGTCTCGAACTCTCAAATAAGAAAATATGGCGAGAATGATTCCTGGTGAAAGCTGATAATCCACTGGAAGCGAGTGGCGAATTTTGTAGGAAAATAGGCCAAGAATGCCGTAGATGTTATCATGAAGGAATTTGCACTCTCGCTTGCGACAGTACTGCAAGCAGAGTTCAGGTGACATTGGGCGATGCCAATCTGATATCGGGATAGAAATAGGAAATTCGTCGCTTGTTATACTGAGAAGGATGCGAGAGCCAGGCGAAACCGAATTACTGGCCTTGACCAATTCGTTGGCGTCGATTCGAATGTTACTAGCGCGGACTACAACCTTTTTGGCCAAGTACGTCTCCTGGAAGACCCAGACCCGCTTGGCATGATATCCCTTCATCCAAGTTATAATCCTGCGCCATGCTTGGCTGCTTCTGGGTTCTGGTTCTGTGTCATCTTGAGGAGGGCCTTTGGCGGTGGCATAGCGCCGGCGTAGCGCTTCGGATACAACAACGCAGCAAGCTGCATTGCAGTAGTAGTCGCTCATCCTTGGTATCTCACGCGCAACATCTTCTGGATCCGCTTGGTTGATGCAAATGCTGTCCATCCAGACGTACTCAAGATCCATCAACAAAGCTTCTCTGGCAACAAGTAAGAATATCTCTTGTAGATACTCCCGCGACAGCCCCGCTGGCACTTCTGATGGACATTGCAAACGATGCAGTTCCCTTTCCTCTGTATCAACCGCCTGAATGATGTTGGAATGCATGAGACAAGTCAGGCGGAACCAATCGTCGAATGTGGGTGCCTGGGGTATATCTTCTGACAAGCCAGAATAGTGTTCTGAAGTGTCCGAAAATCTGTCTGGATTCCAGAGGTAGGATGCAATGACATAGCGCTTCGTGGTATCATTGTGGATGGTTTCGACTTGTCCCGTGAAGATGTTAATCAGCCTTGTGGGGACATGCCTGGGTGCTGATGATGTGTCTATATTTTGATCCAGTGCATCAAACTTTTGCATTGCATTGATCCAGGCTACCCGAGCCCGGTCGGTTTCAGTAATGGATGAAGGTTGGCCATCCAAGTTCCTTGACGATCCGAGTCTAACTTGAATGAAGGTTCGTAACCAGTAATATATTACCAATAGGTATCTAGAAGCAGGGTGAGTTGGCTCGAATCTCCACAGGTTCTTGATATACCTTAGCATTTGGGAAGTAAGTTCATCCAAATGTATAGTGGGTTCAAGTTGAAGCCAACTTAAAACCGGCCGAATCAACTAGCGCGAGACTGAGACTGCAGGACAATAAACAAAACCGGTGTAGTAGGAGAAAAGTACGGTATTGCTCACAGCAGTAAACTTCAAGTTGGCCACGAGTTGGCACTCTGCCAACAGACCGCAGCTTATTATAACAACGCCACTGGCAGGCAGTCCCAGATTGGCAGGAAGGTTTGATCAGACATCAATGGTTATTACGTCGACGGCGTGACGTATGTCTTTGAGAAGGGGAATTTTGAGTAAAGAAGGTCATCATCAAATATTGGTGTTACTTCTCCAAGTCACCTAACGCCTGCTTCGCGTATTGCAATAAATGTAGCTCAAGGACGCTTACCAGTAGACTACAGGTCGCTGGTGAGAGAGAACCTCAAGATTCAAGTCAGACGATGTCTGAAGGGGAAGAGAAGCAAATGATTATTACGTCGAAGGTTTAGTCATGTAATTGCGAACTATGAATGCCCGACTCACATGTATTTGTTTCCGAGTCTTTACATATGCCGGAAGATTTTACTATGCAATGATCTAGTATCATAAGTTGCACACCAGACTCCAGTTGGTGCACATGGTAATGTCTGGAGAACGTTTGCGACAATATTAATCACCTTGTCTTAATGATGTCATGGAAAATATGACAGCGTGCTAGTACCGCTATGTAGCTTTGATGTAACTTCAAGTCTAAGCTTATTTCAGAAATCTCAACGTGATAGATAATTTATGAGCAATATATGGGTCTTGTATATAGTACGACAGCACCTGAGAATGACTTTATACTTTTCCTGCGGCTTCTTTGTTCTGAACAGGATGAAAGAATAACCCATAGCATCCACAAGACTCGGACTCGGACCGTCTGATAAGCTCCTCAAGTCCGAACCGACTTAGCGTTCAATCATGCATTTTCTCTCTCGACGCTCTACGGAACCGTCAAGGCTATCTTCTGATCTGGACATAGTTGGAGGAAGAAGCGCTGCAACAGACACTAGTACTATTCCCCAGGAAAAATATCCAAATCGTATTCTTAAACGCGTCACTACCCTCAGGCTATTCAACCCTCGCAAAAGAACTTTGTCCAAGAACACCAGCCCCGTGGGCGGCAATGGAGCAGTCGAATTCATTCGTGATGCCGCCGCAGTGGCATATCCACGACTGTCCAGCGACTCCTCTACTACATCACCAGACGAAATTAGGAGACCCAGCGGTTTGGGACGCAGGGCTAGTTTAATGGAGTCTTTGCAATCACCCAGTGAGAGTATCGAACTAGAGCGGTCAGATGGAAATGGAGGTGAGGCAAGAGTCTTCAAGTCTTTGCCCGACCCATTGAATAATTCGTCATATTCATTCCAGGATTGTTTGCAGAACACGCGATCCAGAGCCTTCCTATAGAGCTGTTAGAGACAATTCTGTCTTTTTTGCCCAGGTCTGATTTACCGCGTATTGCCCTTGTTTCGGCTCAATTCTGCGATGCGTCGCGCAACACATTATATCGGATACTTGATTTCCAATCAATATCAGAGTCACAGGTTGAAAAGCTTTGTGGAACCCTTACTACCCATGCGTCTCTCGCTGCAAGGGTCCAATCTTTTTCATGTCACTTTTGGCCAGCAACAACATCATCCGACGGTCATCTTATACCATCTCTTGATCTCACGACCGCGTTGCATAATATGTCGAAATTGGAATCTCTTACAATACGGACATTTGTTCCAGTATTTTCGCAGTCGCCCCCTCTTTCTTTCCGATTGAAGACGCTGGTCATCCTTGATGACACAATCTCCGTAGAGGAAATCATCGACATTCTACATTTCCTCAGAAATCAATCCTCCCTACAGTATCTAGGCTTTCCTAATGTCATCGAGAATCCCTTCTCACCTGAAAGTTCCTTTCATCAACGTATATTCTCATCTGGCCTCGCAGGAGAAACCATATTGCCATCGCTCTCTCAATTGCATGCACCTCCACGATTGACGATGGCAATATGCTCCTTACTGGGACAAGCACTCCATACTGTTGTTTTGGATGTCACCACCACGCTGTATACGGGGTTCCAGCCAGCCTCGCTCCTCCGTGCAATTCAAGGTGTCTCCAAATTGGATGTAGTTTTCACTCACGAGGTGGACAAACGAACAGTCGAAAAATTCTTGGGTGCTGCCGGTGGAATACTGTCAGGCAGCGGCGCCGTCAATAGCCACGGCCTCAACGTTTTGGAGGTAGAAGTGCTCTGGATGGAAGATGACACCCCCGAAGTAAGTAATATTTTCTGAATTCAAGAATCGTTGATTTTGACACTTTGCTCGAAGATACTATATGGCATCATTGATGCAGTCATTTCGCGTTTCAATGGCTTGCGCACGCTCAAGCTCACCACACCATTTCGTTCTAGACAATCACAACTGTCACCTCCATTGTCTGGATCCCCCCAACTGTCCGCACCATCCAATACTCCCACATCGCTCTCATTTGGCTCCTCAATGCTGATTACTTCGCCTATGGGTGTTGTCCTACCAAGCGAGTTTGTGAGCTCAGGCACAGAGAAGACACATGCCAAAATATGGACGAATGCTTGCTCTACACTGACTGACATTCAGTTTTGTTTTCCGGATCCATCGCCAGAAGCAGACGTTGCACTGTGCGGAATCTGGTGTCACCGGGAGTGACAGTCCAGCGTTGGCCCTCTCCCATGAGAAGAAATTTATTTATTCGGCTCCACTAGGCGTTTGCGACCATCTCTGCTTACGCGCAGCGTTGTATCTGATTTCGTTCCATCCGGTCTAGTGAACTGTTGGACTTTGAAAGTCAAGTGCTATCATGACGGGACATAGGTATGTATGACGATATGCAAGATATATATGTATACAAAAATTAAATGGCTAGATATCAAAAGTCCACTTTGGTGTTCTGACTGCACGAGAAGCGCCGACCATGATCATCTCTAGCTGTCATGCAAATCCTTTTATCAATTCGTGCGAAGGCGTTTCTTGGCACTCCCGTTCGCATGGCCATTAGTGGCCGCATCATCCACAGTCGAGAAGTAGTCTATAGATCCTATGGGGTCCGGCTTGATGGTCTTATCACCCTCATTCCACCCCAAAGGACAGACCTCTCCATGTTCCTCCTGCAAAAGATGCAGTGAAACGTTAGGATACACAAAGAAAAAAATCATACCACAAATTGGAAGGCTTTGAGAAGACGGATGGTTTCGTCCACAGATCGGCCGACGGGCAGATCATTAACGGTGATTTGCCTATTTGAAAGCGTCAGTTACTAAACTAATGCAGAATTTATGCAGACCTACCTGACAATACCCTTGGGGTCGATGATGAATAAACCACGCAGTGCGATGCCTTCTTCCTCGATGAGGACACCATAGTCCTTGGATATTGTCATGTTCCTGTCCGCAATCAAAGGTAGCTTGAGGTCAGGTCCAATGCCGCCCTGCTTCCGCGGTTGCTGCGCCCATGCAAAATGGGAATACTGGGAATCCGTGGAAACACCTATGAAACCATCAGAACGCGTCTAATAGACTACAAAAATAATTCCAAACTAACCGAGAACGGAAGCGTTCAGCGCTTTGAATTGGGAAAGCGCATCATTGAAAGCCAAAATCTCGGTTGGACAAACGAACGTGAAATCCCTGTTAGCGTGACGATGACAATGGTGAGAATACGGCACTCGAGGACGGATAGCATCCTCACATTGGGTAGAAGAAAAGAATTACCCTTGGAGATGATTCTAATGTTAGCTCCTCTCACGAGTGTCTGACGCCCGAGACGCTTACCATTGGCCCAGGTATTCGGACAGGGAGACCTCCTTGAATTGAGCCTCTACGACTGCAGTAGCTGTGAAGGCTGGTGCTGGGCGCTGAACAAAGACGACCATTTTGTGACGCGCAGATAAAGAGGCGAATTGTTCAAGTGGTGTCACTGTGTCAGTGCGAAGATTTTAAATCTAATGAACCGACGCGTTATGTGTTTTTGTTTGGCTAGTCCATGGACCAATTAAATGAATAATCGTATCTTCTTCGGTTCGGAAGCGACCGAAAAGCTTAGAGAGTGCAGGGTCGATGTGCTAAAAGCTAGAACAAGACTTGAGGCCTGAAGTTACCCTGTCAGTGGGTCATGGTTACTAAACGTAGTTGGCCGGTTATCGGACGCAGTTGCAATGGTGTGATCACTGCGATGGAACTTGTATTTCCACTAGGTAAGTATAGTCTCAATGGTATTTGCTAAACAGAACCGGCGCGGTTGGGGCAGAGGTAACCCCTGACCAGAACTTCCAGAGTTCAATTTTCTCATTTCCGCCTGACAACAAAAGGTTCCAACCCCATCCCAAAACTTGGTTCGACAATTGTTGTCACTGTATCATAGGAACAGGCTGTTTCTGATGGTAGCTCCGTCAGATATCTCCCTTTAGAAGTAAAGGAGACTTCACTCCCTCTGTGAAAGGTTCGTCATCCCCCTCACCTTCAACTATGATGGCTGATTTGACCAGAGAGAAAAGCACGAAGTGGAATTTGGGGCATAAGTATCGAAGTCTGCCACGAATGGCCACAGTACTCACCGTCAAAGCCTCTCACCGTCGTACATCGTCACCATGTCAAAGTTCGAGTCATCAACAACAGGACTGGATAACTTGGAGATACTTATACATCCCGTGCATTTACTTCAGTCCACACCCTATGCGCAAGTTGGACCGTTCATTATCTCCAATTTCCCCTCCGTCTTGCATATGCAATGACCTTCAATAGCTTCCAAGATCTTACCCTTCCTTGACAAGACCGTTCTCGACCTTTGCTGCGAAGTCTTCTCACACGGTCAACCCTATGCAGCTCTTTCACGGACCCGTCAGTAAGGTGATTGGCGCATCCTATCTCCAGAATCAAACGACGATATTGATACGTCAAATGTTGTATATGAAGAATCGTTATTAGAAAATTGATTTAATGATTTATCCAACGCGCCACGCAGCGGCAAGCACTTGTATTATGTGTCTTCATCGCATCCTTCTGCCAGTTCACCGATGACCAAGACAGAACTCAGGTGGCTATGACTGCATCACAAAAGCAAAGGCGATGCTGCTATCGTAACCTTTTTCGCTTCTATCAATTTAAGTCATATGCCGGCAACGCGAACCATAGCATAATGCATGGTGTGCATGATGCATGACACATGATCAGACTCATTGACGCTGGCCTTATATACTGTGCTCCTGGGTGGTTCACCCTCCCAAGGAGTCCTTCTCGATCTTCGTGACCTTCTACCAACAGTCAACGATGCATGTCTATCTAATCTGCCTTGTAGTCTTGTCAACGACTGCTACCCTTGTCTCATCTCGTCCAAGCGCTTCTTATCCACCGGCCCAGTCTTTTCAGGCGCTGTCGAGTCCATCGTACAAAAGACAACATGAAAGCAGCTCTGTTCCTTCGCGGTGCACCTCAACCTGCGATCCTGTCCAAAACGAAGTGAATGCTGTAAGTTTGCATTGCCAACCTTCAAGTTGTCCATGTTGATGTGACTCTCGTCCAGGGATGTCCTATGACCGTATGCTGCACCCAGTCTTTTGGAGCAAGCTACTACGACTGCCTCTTATGCATCGGCACTGCGCTTAATGCTACAGATTATACACAGGCACAAGCTGATATAGACCGTAAGTTCAGCTTCACATGAGTAAAGCACATCTGAGTCAATCGCCTGATCAATATATACACTAGAACTCTATGTCTCTTGCTATGATGACGGATATTCACTCCAACTTGAAGGGCGCGCTTTCCCTGGTCAAGATCTGTCCCGCGCTCGCTCAACTACTTCCCGTGCTAAAACTTCTGCCACTGCCGATACTACCACTTCTGTCATTCTCGGTACTTCCACTTCACCTACATCCGTATCGACACCTAGTACGTCCATCTCAGCGACCACTACACTGCCTTCCAGTGCTTCGTCTGTCTCGTCTGGGCCGTCGACCTCTGTCAACGGCACTGCGGCTTCGTCCACGCCCGAGTCTATACCCTCTGGTAGTACTGCGCAGGGACTAAGCGCAGGAGGAAGCAGAGTCTGGGTTTTGGTTGCTGCTGTTATAGGGTTGATCGTGCTGTGGAACAGCTGATTGGAAACCTACAATTTTTTCTGTGATTCATTGATATTGTTGGTGCTCGCCAGCATAAGACTGACACACGACGCGGCGCAGACAAGTACACGCACCTGACTAGTATTAGCACTAAGTAAAACAGTACACACTTAAGGCCTTGAAATATTGTACCAGGATCAGAATGACCTGAAATACGCTGTTCATTCAAACACTCTTCAAGCACAAGTCTTGGTGCACCAAGACTCATGGCAGTGACCATCCACTGCTCAAGCGCTCATGATGAAAGCTCAGGATGATCGGCATGCTTACTTTACCCAAGATATTGGCAACTGGCACGCGTGCATTCATATTGTAGATGTGTCATGCATTAGGAAAACTTAGTCAAACGACAATGATCACGAAGTGCGAAGGTAGTGGCTGATACCACGACCCACGCTTTTTCCCAACCCTGTTACATTTCGGAGGTTCTCCCATTCCCTGCAACAGCTCTTCCTATGATTCAGAGATTTGGAAGGGACGGAACTTGAAGGATTCAGAGATATGACAGACGGGAACACTTCGAAGCTGCTGTTCATTGCCTAATTACAACACTGATTCGTACCTCTCATGTGAATATACTCTTGAAATCGCATGAATAAAGATGAGCGGTGAGGGAAACCGAATGTATTCCCAAACAGAAATCTTCACTCTGGCGAATAATCTACGACCATCTAGGAGCAACCTCCCTGAACCGGTTCACATAGTCCTGTATACCTGCGCATTGAGGGCTGCTAGCTTGTGTGGAATAGGCCCCTGGTACTAATTCCTCGAGATGCTAATGGAAAAGTGAGACCATGAAGCTCAAAGTACAAACGCTACACTGACTTTAATTCTCCGCTCCGCACCAGGGTGCGTGCGCAAGAATTCTAGACTTGTTGCTCCATGCGCCTTTTCATATTGGGCGAGTCGCGCATGCATTCTGTAATATCGCACACATAAGCCAGACAACCGAAAACCCAAATTACTCACTCCACAGCAGCCTGGGGGTCAAAACATGCTCTTGCAGTGAGCTGCATGCCGATAGTATCGGCTACGTCACTGACATCAGCATTTCCATGTTTATAACTAGAAGAAGCATACCCTCGTATTCCTGGGTCCGTGAGTTGGGTAGCTCCAGTAGCAACGTGCTTATGAGGTTGGTGATTCCAAAATCGAACCCGAAGACTGTTTGCAGAAGGACTGCTACCGCTAGGAATACTTTAGAAGACGAATAGCGTTCTGAAGCATGTCGAGCGACTGGTAAAGAGGTGTTTAGAGTGTGCGTGCATGTTGTAACATGCCATCATACCCACGTGGGCGATCTCTGCCGAACAATTTGAGTTGCGCAGATTATCTTTGGCAGAATCGCGTACCATGTCCAAGGACAGCAGCCAAACCCTGTTCATCCTTGCATATAGGTAATATTCCTGTGAAAACTACGATATTTCCTGTGACCACATATATGTAAAGGCTCACTGGCAGAGGTAGCTTGAGAGCGAACCAAAGGTGGCCATGGCATTTACAACGGATGGATCATTTACAACAAGCAAATTCCATTCTTTACCTCCGCTTTCTGGGGTAGACGACTCCCCGGAAGGTCTTCCAGAGGTGAATGAGTCCTCGCTCCAGAAGTCATCTAGTGCTTCTACTAGTGATCGGCGAGGCTCGCTAGAACGCAAGTGGCCAAGATCCGATGATTCAAGAACACGATTAACAACTCGTTGGACATGTTGTGTTATAGGATGATTGGAAGGTAGTATCTTGCCTCGGAATTCAGTCAAGAGTTCGTCATATGCCGCCTGTGCAAGCTGCAAGGGGAAATATGAGTGTGTTCCTTCAGGCCAAGATTTCTCTCACTTTGGTCTCGTACTTGGGACTGATATCCATAAATCGCCATCTACCTGTTTCGGGGACTTGTTCTAAACTTGAGAGCTAAAGTGAGACATGACATGACAAGCAGTGCACTGAACACGTACTGCACGACATAATATGTTCCTGCAACTGCAGCAAGTGCAATTACAATCTTCATGCGATTGTCTATTACCTCTACTGATGGATGACGGTGTTGTTCGGACGGAAAGCGCGTGTACTGGGCATGTCGAGGAGATGATGTCGAGAGCTGGCGCAAAGGAGCTGAACGAAGGCTGTGTGTGGGTAGTCGAGCTCGTAGGTAATTTCTAGCAAGGACTGGCAGGCCCTGAGTACCACGCGACTTCCGCAGGATAGTCCCTGTTGTTGTCCAAATGCGAGTAGGGAACATTGCGAATGGGGAGATGGATGTGAAAGCTTCGTGTCTATGTACTTAATCCATCGGCACTAATGAAAGCTACAGTTATTAACGCGCCCTTCGCTACCAATCGGATATGGTGTAATGGTTAACATTACCGCCTCTCATCAACGGGTTCGCGGTAGCTCGGGGTTCGATTCCCCGTATCCGAACGTTTTGTTCCATTGCCTTTTTCAACCTAGGTATACGGTACTCTTCATTGTTCCTCAACGGATGGTCTAGTTTCATCTTTCCTCACTTTGTGGTTATACTGATGCTCATCATATAACCAGTAATGACGAACTTGGCACTCTTCTACACAGTTGACCTCTTATTCTCGGGAGGACATATCACGCGAAGAAAACAGGCTTCAAAGCAATGATGGGGTAATACCGAAACGAGAGAAAGCAGACGTCCGAGTCAGTTCATGCTATGTGAACTTGGTTGGTCTAGCCTTGACAGGCGGTCTCAGAGACGACTCGGAAAATTCGAAAAGGCTTACTACGATAGAGAACATGAAGACAATAGTAAATTTTGGAGGCATAATAAGAGTGAACTCGAATGCCACTGCTGGCAGTCTAGACGCATTTTTGCCCCTATAGTCATTAGTGAACTGGTGAAGAAATTAGAAAGCAATATATAGTACACAAGAGCACAAATCAGCATAGTTCTGCCATCGATCATTACATTATCATATTTGACCCTGTAGAAGAAGCGTTTTTCATTTTCTTATGTCTGCTTTCGACGTCAAAGCTAAGTGTGAAAGCCAGAATCTTCCGTAGAACGAAGACATGTCCAATAAGTGGGCGGCAGTAAAAAGGTGTAGTGAAAGTTGACGGTCGAACTAGATAAATCAATAATGCTATAACGGAAGGGAAGTTCACAAACTACGAAGCAAGCATCAGGTAATTGACCCGAAAATATAAAGACTTTACAAAGCTTTGTCTACCCTTAAAAGTTATATCATATCGATTTTATCACGCATACTTTACATTCATCAGAAGCCCAAAAGCCAAATTCACGAGAACGTATGTTACATAAAAAAAGCAGTAAGTCGTGTATCAAGCGATACTCAAAACCTGCATAGCCACACGACGGAGTTTACTGATCAGTGGCCAGGTTGTAGGCCGCGAACATGTCACTGACTGTGCACGGAAGTTGAGTGGTATGTCTGGAATTTTAGGGCGGATTTCGTGGGTAATGGGATGGTGTTGCACGCGGAGGGGTCCGACAGGCACGGGTAGTCACCAGCGGTGGGCGACACAAGGCTGTACGCCCCCGAACTTTGAGCGTCCCTAATGAAGTGAAGTCAGAATTATCGTCGTCTGCGCTAGTCAAGCTTTGTGACGTGATTAAATGTCTACTCTGAGCAGTCTTTGAGAATAGAAAACTGCCAGTTATTGCTCTCGTTGGCGATGGGTGATGTAGTACAAGTTTAGTATGCGTGGGTTTTCATGACAATGTGGATAAGATTAGATTACATCCCATGCACTCTGAGAGGTGCAGTCACGGCACTTCAAGTTGACCAGGCACCAAACACATTCAATAATACCCGCCATCTCATTCTCCTCACAGTCGACAACAGCATTCAACTATAGTCCATCAACGTAACGCGTTCTCCAGAGATAGCTGTATACCATACTACTCGCATACCTGTATGTAAATTTGTATTTTCCTTTACATGGCACCTCCCAGGCGTAGGGTATCATATGTGATACCTCCACCCACGGACGATGTTCCACGACTTAGGCTACCACCACTTGGAATCCTCCGCAATGGCTCAATACGTCCACTCCTCATACCCTCTCATACATCACTAGCCGACTCCAAGAATATTTCGGAGAATTCTCATCCAAGGCATCGACTGGGCGTCATGTCCCTTGCGCTCGACACAACCACGCGTCTCGAAGGTCGGAACACACCGGAAGGTATCCTTTATACTGGTGGAAGGGATGGATTGATCATATCATGGGATTTGGGACTTCCGTTCAAGCGGAGACTCGATGGCAGGCACCACAGAGACCGGTTAGACAGGTGGGAAATGTTGACGGGGATGGGAGATGAAATACTTGCCGAGGAGGCCGAGGAAGACGAGCGACGAGATGGCGATGTGCTAGGAGATGTAAAGGAGAATGGAGGACGAAAACGAAGAGGCAGCACAACGGACCAGTTACCGTACGAACTTCAGTGGCAGTTTGACACCGATGCGTTGACACCAGGATCGGTGAGACATCCTATTTATCATGTTGCGTGTAACTGGAAGCATCCCTTGTAGCATTCTAGCTTCCGTCAGTGCGCACAGACCCACACAGACTGGGTAAATGATCTCTTGCTTTGTAATTATAATCAGACAAGTAAGCACATAGAATGCAGTGACGCGTCAATGGGCTGACTATAAGCAGTTGTTTCTGCATCATCTGATGGAACCATCAAGGCCTGGCATCCCCATGCTATTTCTCCCAGTGACCCCTCTCCAATAGGATCTCACGCCGATTATGCACGCTGTCTTACTCTTTGGTATGCATTCCTCGAATATAATGGTTCATGCTAACATGTATCTAGCCGTGAACAGAATTGGATAGCTTCTGGTTCATTTGACCGGACCATCAAACTCTGGGATCTTACCCGAGCATCGATGACGCCCGAACCATTCCTTACCCTCAACCCACCTGATACTACCGCGCCAAAAGCCTCTGTATATGCAATAGCCTCCGATCCGTACGGACACGCCATCGCAAGTGGATCCCCGGAACGTGTTATCAGGATGTGGGATCCGCGGTCGGGAAAAAGGACAGGGAAGCTAGTTGGTCATACGGATAATATTAGAGCCATTCTTATTTCAGAGGATGCGCGATACGTAAGTTATGGATAGTTCGACAATGACATGTTCTAATGAGTTTGGCCAGCTCCTCACAGGTTCTGCAGATGGTATGTAATTCATCATGGTCCTGAATATTTTTCCTGAATAGTTATATCGCTAGCATCCATCAAGTTATGGTCATTGTCATCTCAGCGATGCCTCCATACGTTTGCATACCACACAGATTCTGTTTGGTCTCTACATTCGATGCATCCCTCACTCGAGGTGTTCTACTCTGGCGACAAGTCGGGTATTGTGTGCAAAGTTGATGTGGAGGGATGTGCAGACGTTTCGGACGGTACCTGCATCACCGTTGCGCGGGAATCTTCTGTTGAAGTCGGGGAAGGCATCAATAAAATCGTGACCGCAGATGACGGCCTTCTTTGGACCGCCTCTGGTAAATCAAGCATCAGTCGCTGGAGGCTGCCGAAACCCGTACCGAAGCGCGCCTTAGATGAAGAGAGAGAAATCATTCCTGATAGCTCTTTTACTACGATCTCGAGGAGACAAGTTTCCCTTGGACGTGACTCTATGCAGTGGTCTGCACCACCGTCAATACATCAAGGTGCACTTGCAATTCAATTCTAAGTTAAAGCTTCAATACTGAGCTCCCGACTAGTTCGTAGAGATGACGCAACAGCAGCTTACCCTGGGGTACCGCTCGCATCTTTTGTACGACTCGCCTCTCCTGATGGTCCTTTCTGCTCTTCTTCATTCACTCTGCGTGGACGCGATCCCGAGGTTGCAACATTATACTCTGCTGCGTCCATCGCCTCCGTTCCGGGAGGTCGTTTACCACTCCATGCTGTCGTTCACAACTCTTCTACCCTCATGCCCCCCAACACTCTCCGGAGCATGAAAAGTGAGATCTCGATGGCCCCAACTATTGATGCAGTGCAGGACCCTCGAACAGCATATGAAGCTCGAGAGTTCGCTGCTGATGCTGAGCCTTTCAATGCAAACCCAGATGCAGTGATAGCAGGCTCTCCTGGCCTCGTGCGAGCCATCTTGCTGAACGATCGGATGCATGCGTTAACGGTGGATACGACAGGTGAGGTCGCTGTGTGGGATATCGTGCGAGGAGTCTGCAAAGGTTGGTTTGCCCGCGAGGAGGTGCGTGCTGCGAGTAGATCATGCAGTACTTCCAGTAGTGGGCCCCGTCGTGACAGCGGGAGTGTGACAGGGGGTGACAAAGAACGAAGTCCTCGTGAGGCGCTTGAGGCAGTCCGAGAGCGCATTGAAGGTGATGCTGTCAGTTCGTCTTGGTCGTCTGTGGACACGAAAACCGGTGTCCTTACTGTGCATATCAACGAGCGCTGTTTCGATTCCGAGATATATGCAGATGAAGCTGGTTTTGATCATGACAGGCAATTTGGCGATGAACTCCGGTGTAAGGATGTTTTTCTTCGTGTTAACTGTCGTCTGATCTGAACACGCATTTCAGTTAATATCGGAAGGTGGGTCCTACGAAATTTGTTCCTCGGCTTTATTCGCGAGGAGCAACGCATTCGTCGTAAACGCGACACCCACGGTTCCGAGACTGGTCACTCTGTTATACAGCGCACTGCGGCCCCACCATCGTTGGAATTGAACGGGAACTCTTCCAGTTCTACACTGCACCATTCCTTCGAGTCTTCAACAAGGCCGCCGCGAGTTCTTGTTAGCAGTGCGGTTGTCATATCAACCACTTGTTTGCCCGCTGTCCTGCCTTCACTTCCCTCTTTCACACGACCCAGCCCTCTTCTTACCCCGATGATACCGCTTGTTCAGCTAAAATCTCCTCCACCGTTATCCATCATCTCTCAATTACCTCTGAACGACACCACCCCTGGTCCTCGACCAATACGGACGCAAGGCCATGATCCAGTGGCTTCGCTCCCTAGCGCGCCTCGGGACATGGATTATTTCTCTCCCCACCCCTATGCACGGCGTCAGTCTACGGGAAGCACTGCGCTGTCAGACACCGGTGATTTTTCTGCGTGGAGCGGTCCTTCGAGTGTCTTGACAACACCGACATTAAACACTCCTGGTGGCAGCAGCGGGTTCATGGGGCGTTTGAAGAGCCTTGGTAAAGGCACTGCGAGAAAAACGATCAGTGAGACGTTGCCAGGTTCACCTATATCTAGCCCTTCGAGCAATCCAACCTTCACGCCAACCGCTCTAGAGGTGAATTTGCTGAATACGAAAATCTGTGTTTGTCTGACTGTTGCTTTGTCCAGGCGCCTACGGACACTGTTGAAAAATCGCCTGTACAAGCACTCCTCGCAAACCCTATCTCACCTCCAACGTCCAGTGATGCTCCCACTTTGATGTTGCCTCCGGCGATGACAATATTGATATCTGACGAAGTATATCCCGGGTGGAGGACGGTGTATAGGGGCAGCGTGTCGACTACATGGGCCGACGTGTACAAGTTAGAGTCGACGATACCTTTGTGGCTTGCTGAATACCTGCTATTCAACAAAATTTCGAGTCCGCCTCCTGTGAAGCTCTCTTTTGTATTATTACCCTGGCCAGGCACAGAACAGGGACATCAGCCACTTCCTGAGTTACTCAATACGTCAGTCAACTTCATTCATTGTGTGCTGTGTATTCTAAACGTGTTCTTCAGATCACAATCCAAATTAACATCAAGCAGGTTCCTCAGAGTTCGCAAGCTGACCCATCATGTAAGTTAATTCCCTGTGTGGGTGATGCAATAGTTGATATCACATGCAGGTTCAAGAAAAGCTGGACAAGATATCTGGCAGCCCAATATCGACACATCATCCACCGCATGACGATAATCAAAACTCGCATGATCGTACTCGAGGTGAAGACCTGTACGAAATCCTCTGCAACGACTCTGTTCTGCCGCTAGATATGACTTTGGCTGCTGTGCGACATTATTTCTGGCGTCAGGCCGGTGAGCTGGTGATGCACTATCGTTCTAAAATTCGGACGCAAGTACCGACGAGTATTGCTGTGCCTTTACAACATATATAATTTTCTGTAGAACACACTATGTATGTGATATGAGACTATTGCGGCTGTTAGAGTGCTTCCAATGCCTTTCTCTTTCAAATTTCTTACTGCTCTCTACAACATGTGTATATTCGCATCCCACGATGCGCCAGGTAGCATCTGCTCGGATAGGCAAGAGACGCAGCAAGAATAACTGTTGGAACTCGAGCTTTTCGGGCTGCCTGAAACAGTAACACGGGAACCGAACAGGTAACAGCTGCTAGGTCATTCCTATAAACTATCAGTCAGGCCAATTTTTTGCAATAATGCGTTTCAAATTTCCTAGCTAGTCACGACGCGTCCGAGTCTACTGGTCTCCTTCACTGTCGGGCAGAACGATGAGCAAGGCGTTCGGGACCCTGTTAAGAGCGCATCATTTTAAATAAGTTCGATTCTTCGAAAAATCAAAAGTGGTCTCATCCGGTCAAATGATTTAAAGATCTGGCCACTTCAAAGTAAAGTTTGTCCACTTTGCGGCATCTACAATCATACTTAACCAACGCCCAAGGATCTATCATTTTGTACCAGTACTTTTACTACTTCTAGCTCTCATCATCACCCAGAAGTATAGTACCCTAGACGACGTCTCCCCATCGATACCAAGCCCAATCTTATCCCCAACTACGCACGCACACACAATGTCGAAAGCAGACAAGCGTAACAAGTTCCTCGCTGTATTCGAGCGCATTCGCACCGAACTTATTGACCATATGAAGTCAGAGAACATGCCTGAGGACGCCGTGACCTGGTTCAATGAGGTAAGCGATCTTTCGTGTGTTCTAAGGATAGTGATACTGATATGATCATCCATCTGCTTCATCGAATCTCCTCAACTTCCTGCAACCTGCTTCCTTCGATCGGTTAGAGCCTCGTTTACAATGTTCCAGGAGGCAAACTCAATCGCGGCATCTCTGTCGTCGATACCGTTGCTATACTTCTCAACCGACCTCTAACTGATGACGAGTACTTCAAAGCCGCCCTGCTTGGATGGTGCATTGAACTCGTAAGTTTCAGTACCTTATCGGCTTCTTCCACATGCTTAACCACCCCTTATAATTGTAGCTACAAGCCTTCTTCCTCGTCTCCGATGACATGATGGACGGTTCCATCTCGCGGCGCGGTCAACCTTGTTGGTACCGCGTCCGTGATGTTCAGGGCCTTGGAAAGGTCCACAACATCGCAATTAACGACTCGTTCATGCTCGAGGGTGCAATTTACCACCTTTTGAAGTCCCACTTCAAGCGGGAGAGCTACTACGTAGATCTCTTGGAGCTGTTCCAAGAGGTATGCCTCTCGCACTTATTTCTACTTCGTTCTTACCTTCTGACATGGACATGCAGGTCACGTACAAAACCGAGATGGGCCAACTCGTTGATTTGATCACTGCTCCAGAAGATAACATCGACATTCGCAAATACAACCTTGACAAGCACACCTTCATTGTGCGCTATAAGACCGCATTCTACTCTTTCTACCTCAGTGTCGCACTCGCCATGCGCATGTGTGGTGTCCCAGATGTATATGAGCTCAACGGAAAAACCATCGAGGCATACAAAGAGGCAGATCGGATTCTTATTCCTATGGGCGAGTTCTTCCAGGTGCAAGACGACTACCTAGACTACCACGGTACCGAGGCAGAGATCGGCAAAATCGGCACGGACATCGTTGACGGCAAATGCTCCTGGTGTGTGTGCACAGCACTCACGTACGGCACCGAAGCCCAGAAACAGCTCCTGTATGAGAACTACGGGAAGAAGGGCGCAGATCAGGCTGTGCAGGAGCAAGCTGTGAAGGACATGTACAATGATGAGCAGGGGCTGAACATTCCGAGGCGCTATGAGGAGTATCAGAGGAAGGCGGTGGCGGAGATCAATGCCCTGATTGATCAGATCCCTGAACCTAGTGCGCACGAGGCGGTTGAGGGTAATAGGTTGAGACGGGACGCGTTCCGCGCCTACTTGAGCAAGATTACTGACCGTAAGGCATAGAATAGAAGAGTGCATGTAAAAGATCCATCACTGTAATCGTTACTTGGTTTATATGTTGGAAATACTGGATCATGGGTCCCAGCACTGGTAGAGACATGGCCATCGCATAGATGATTTGGTCGGTATCATCCGACAATACTCACATCGCTAGGATAATTGTAGTTCATCGGACGTACGTGATAGGTACAAGGAAAGGTTCTACTCAGTGGGTTTCAGCAGCATAAATATGGTGTAATTCTTAGTCACAGGCCACGTCAACTTGCGTGACACGCATAGGTAATGTCAGAATCGCGATGACGATAGCCGGTCACTAATACAAAAGATTTTAGGGTCAATGTGCATGTTGCGGTGGATAAACAGCTGGCATATGATGCGCTTGTTGTGATAGGCTCTGGTGGGATGGCTTTGGGGGCAAGATGTGTGTGACAGCTGTTGCTTCATCTCTGAATAGTAGCAGGACCCATTTAACGAAGATCAGACAGAATACGAACATGAACAGACGCACCCAAAGACAGTCTTGATCAACTCATCTAGCATTGCTTCTTTCTTTACTTTTTCGTCCTTCGCTTGTGCCCTCGCAACTCTACATGAGATGATATCAATGCCACGAGGACTATCTAGATCAATTCAACGCACCTGAGTTCCTCGATGAGCGCCGCATGAGTTTCAAGCGCGTAGCGCATTTTCGCTTTCTGAATTATATACATGACCATTGCAGGAGTGCGGCCCATGATCAGGCCAGTCCTGGAGTCCACGAGCCGTTGCAAATGTGGTGGAAGTCCATCGTCTTCTCCATCGTCGTCGTCATCTTCGTCTTCCTCGCGCGTAAGTGCCGAAAAGTAATCTCCTCCGCCCCCAATCCCATTATCAAGCTCGGAAGGTGTCTGAGGCTCGAGCTTAAAGGTGTTGAATGCGGAGTGTTCAGGCGCAGATGCATTGGTTTGAGGGTGGGAGGGAGAGAGTGACCGCTTGCGTTTGCGTATCCCTGAGGAACCTCTACCAGAGGGTGGAGGGGGCATGTTGTGTTGTAGTCGCATGTGCTTTGCCAGCGCGTCGGAGCGGGTGAACGACTTGTCACATTCTAGGAATATTTAAGTGAACGGATACAAAGAATAAAAGTAGAAGTAGGGTAAACTGCTGTGGACAATGACGATTGGTGCACGGAAGTAACTTATTATTATAAAGGTAAACACATAATCATAATACGGGCAGACCAGTTATATTCGTTTACTTTGAATAGAGTTGAGAGTAAATGAAAAGAGGATACGCCACTCACCTGGCCGGGAACAAATGAAGGGCTTCTCGCCGGTATGCGAGCGGATATGAGATATAAGGGCAAATCGTGAAGTCTGCGCGAGCCCACGACGGTTGCATGTTGACCACTCGCAGGTGTAGTTCGACTTGTGCACGCCAATATGCGCTGTAGACACACATGATGTTTAGGTTCAACGGCATCAGGACATGGACGCACTGGAGTGAATGTGTTCTATGAGGCTGGGAAGATGGCTGAAGACAACACCGCAGTCGTCCCAGAGACATGACATCGTGTCTGACCCCGCTGCTTCCCCATGCTCAACATTTAGAGGCCCCGGTGAGCCCGTTTGGCTCACGCTTGGTTGAATATCAATTTCGTCTTCTGAAGAATCATCTAGCGGCACGGAACTCTGTGAGAATATGGGAGATGGTGAGCGACCGTATGCCCCGTACGCGTAAGACATTGTCGACGAAAGATATAAGTGTTCGCTGGTCTGCACGATGATGAGCTGTTTGCACTTGCCACATTTGGGCAATCCCCGGCGGCGACCTTGTTCCTTGTGAACTTATCTTGAATGATCTACTTTTTTCTTCTCGAGGATGTTTATCGAACTGCATACCGCTAACGATAGTCTGACGCTTTTGGCGACTGCTTTTGTACTTTACAGAAGCTCTAGACCAACGATCTACGGAACCGCTTTCACCGAGTTTGCACTTGACGTTGAACGTTGAACCGTCAAGCTGGATTAGAAAGTTAGCCATTCTGCTGACTACTATTGGACTTGTGCCTTTTGATAGTATCATGATGCATGACTGACTTTCTAATCCACATTGATGGTCCAAGGGGGAATTGGAACGTATTTAGTGACATTCACTTGATTTTGCTTATCCGCCCTCAGTGATCTTCCTAAAGTTTATGTATGCTCTTTTTTATCTATGTGCAAGGACGACTCGTGGAGGCACTGGTTTTTTATTATGCAGTGGACGGCTCAACTTCAGATGGAAATTTGCATCAGCAGGTTGACGGAGTGTTCCGTAGCACTCCATGGTGAATTACGTTTCCCTGATCAGTGTCGCATCCCTGTACTGGTTGGAGCTAGCATTCACCATAGCTTCTACTTCTCCGGTCTCCATCCCCTTCTTTTTGCAGTGATCAGAATGTAAGTGCACCATACCTTTTGCTTCGCCGGTTTTTACTCCTCATTTAGAACCGTATCCCTGTTGAGAAGAATGTTCATTTCATTTAGCTAACTGGTAATGGAGCAGTTGGACTCGCAAGTATTAACCTTTCTCTCCGGATGTAAGTCAAAAATTGATCATATCTCATGCCTGCCTCATGCAAATTATAGGATAGTCTTCTGGCCTCAGATCGTTATCCTCCTGATGCTGATCGTTCTTGGGTATCGGTCCCTCGGAGGTGGGTATCTTACTTGCACAAGACGTGTTAATTTTATTGATCAAGCATATTTGCAGGTGTCCTCCTGACTAGTATCTGGTATCCCGTTGCTGATTGTACAATCACCTACGGCGATACCACTAGCCTTGTCCACCACCTATTCAGTGTGTTTCTGCTTTTCGGTCATGTCCCTTTCGGCATATCAGCTCGTCTGGCTACGAATGATGCACCTACTAATAATGATGGTCTTTGACTTAAACACTATTATGAACTTTTTCATCCCAGGCAGTCTCGTGAGATGCTAATGAATTTGGTTTTTATCAGAACGATTTTTGGTTATCAGCTCACATGTGAGTCTGTCCATCTAAAATGGCCAGTGGGGACCACATGCATCGAATTTACTGCTTTCCTTGCTCCACCAATTTCGGCAGGCCGTTTATCAAAACACCTGTCGCAGAGTCACGCTTCCTTCGTTTACATTTCACTTCGTCTATCCAGACGTCCATCTTCGGACCTTCACGGTATAACTCAATTGTACACCTTCATTAGATATTGTATCAGCATCTGCAAGACCACTGAAATAAACATTTAACTTGCGCGTGTTACGGATACCTACAACTTTGGCAGCGCACTCATCCTGCAATGTGTGATACTTTTGTTTTTTCAAAGAACGATTTAGTCGAATGAGGTAGATCTATTGGTACTGCTAGTATGTCTGATGCTTTGTAGATATGTTAGAAATATTCGTGGTGCATATTAAAGCCCGAACTTAAGCGATACTGAGCGGTCGCTTAAAATCAAACAGTGTCCGCTCGTCGAGCACTGATCAATCATCGAGCACGCACATCCAAATTTTAGATGGTGAAGTAACTCTGGCAGGTTGTGACTCATTCATCACTGATGACGTTATAGTAGCGGCCGATGTTCAAGCATTAATGGGGTAGTGGTAACCTGGGTCGTTGCCATCGACCCGCCGGGGGTTCGATTCCCCCTTAATGCACTGCAGCTTTGCTTCTGTTTTTATTCTTTAGTTATAGACTGTAACAATTCCGTGCGGAATTCTGGATCCGAAGCTCTTCCATAGCTTGATTAGATGATTAGAGGATTGGTTACTTCGGATCCATAGGATGGCCCGGATGGGTGATGTCACATCTCAGCAGTTGGATTGTGCTCCGTAATAAATTACGTTTTCCTGATGACTTGGATTCCAGACCTTCGAAAAGTTCGCGAAATAATATCTGGTATGGTTCAATCCAGCTAACCGACAACCACCGATGCCAGTCCTACACTAGTTCCTTCTTCTCCTCTGAGTCGGTCTGCGGCTCACCCTCCGCCTGAAAACTACTTTCCTCATGATACAGCACTCCAATACCCACATTTCCCGGGGGTGAGACCCAACAAATCACGGAGAATGCGACGAATGATATCAAAAGACCTGCACAATCGCCAAATATTATTAAATATTTAAGGCGCTGTTTCATAGCGATAAACCTACCGACGAAGAACGCAATATGGAAAATGCGTACCCACACATTCCACGTAGTGACATCGCGGGTTGTCATGATTAGCCCAGGCATGGTTGGGAAGACCCCAAGCACCCAGGCGAGTGGGGCACGCCAGTGGATGCCATTGTGGTACCTTGGCAGAAGTGAGACGAAGAATATACTTCGTGATGTTTGCGCACCAGTAAATAGAGCGTTTGTCGCCGATGTAGCAGTCCCCGAGTTTGATCATGCATCTCCGTACTACGAAATAGTCGGCGAGAAGGATCCCAGAAAAGGGAGCGACTAAGTAGGAACGGGTTTACACGTGATGAATAAGGCTTCTTTAACACGCACAGAATATTCCGAAGCTAGATATCACATTCAGGAAAGTTGAAGCATTAGACAGGTATTGCCAAGGGTTCGAAGCTAGCCCCAGAAAGGCGACCATGTAAGCGCCCCTCCTGATGTTAATATAGCGTCTGCAGAAGAACGTCCGTTGATATGTGCATTCGGGGTACAAGAACGCAAAATACAGACGGTACGACACCCCTGCTCGTATGTTAGGTAGATGTTAACATATGGGAGCAAGGACGTACGAAAGATCCATTCCAGCGCTCACAGAGTTGAGAACAATACTAATACCGAGCTGGGCGCATACACAGCCGAATCCGGCGAAGAAACTGAAGTGTGGTCAGAGAAGGAGCTAGAGCACATTAATGTGTTGCATACATCGCAGCACGAACTGTTCAATGACGAATTGAGCGCTCACACTTAACACGACATCATCCTTACCTCTTGGAGAGTCATCACTGAAGAAACGAGTTAAGCTATACCCCAGCGTACAACTCCACACTTACTAGTAATCTTGCAGAGTTGCGAGAAGCAGGAAAGGCTCCCAAATCAAACTGCCTACAATTTCTTGGGCGCATGATGTGACAATGATGCCGATAGTAGCACACACGATGATGCAAAATGGACTGGGAGTAATCAGTCAGCTTAAACCAAAGTGAATATGGGTTGTAGGCATACGCGGTGATCAGCTGAGATAATGTAGGCGCATCTGAATGGACATATTAGCCTGATAAACATGAATGTGATGGTGTTGGACAGACATGGCCGGTTGGCATAGCGCGTCCAGTCACTTTGACCGATGGTCCCACCACCCCTGTTCACCATAGCCATAGCATATGTTAGGTGTGCGTACAAGTAGCAAAAGGACAGTATCGCACCATCCACCGAGGACTGCGGTGATACCGAATAACATGGCCCTATTGCATTATTTATCAGACTATCAGGCTTTATCTCGAGTCATGATCTCACCATCCTGTTCCACCATGGACGGCAGAACTGACTTGGTCCCGAAACAAGGGACCACCAGAATGTGTGTTCGATACCGCCCAAGCAAGAAGTCCGATCAGGCTAGAATGTAAACTAAGTGCAGTCCATGCGTGGTAGTGATGATGCTTACGTGCCGCCAAACATGACAGATGAAACTATGAATGGTTTCTGGAGCCGCTCAGGAGGGATGCGCATGATTGCGACGAAGAATATGTAGTAAATGCTGCATATGACATATCAGATTTAATGGATTGATAGAGAGAGGATGTATCAGACATTATGCCTATGAAGTCCTTCGTCAGCAAGATTCCCCCCGCTAACGTCTGTTTCCTAAGTCATTGTGTGTGAGTGGCGAAAAAACTTGACAAGTTGAGTGTGCTTACATGTGGGCAAATCCTAAAACAAGATAAAATAAGCATCACATGATCTGAGAAGAATTTTGCACACCAGGAATGACAGCGCCAATTGTTACCTATTCAAATGTATGAAAAAAAAGTAAGATGCACGAGGACTTTGGGGCATACCGCGACAGCTGCAGGAAATGGCGCAGTTTATTAGCGACGGAAGAGAGAACACGAATAAAAGGTAGGTTACCTTGTCCACCCCAGTAGGCCTGAAGGCCATCCCAGCTAAATGCACATCTGCTTTCGGCAATTCAAAAAGAAACTTGAGAGACTTACAAGATGGTCCTTGAATTGTGACATCAAGCAGTGAACTCAATATATTTAGCGCACTCACACAAAAGCACGGACCATAACAGGGAAATAGGCGCCTCTGCAAGAGGAATCAACACAATGTACCGCTGTCAATTGTTGCGACTCACCGCATGCCCCAGCTGAACCTGCACGCCACAGTAAAGCCTATGTGGTGTCTGTAAGTTGTCAGCATTTCGACGGAACTCATGCCGTGGACGCAGCATCCCCACCTTTCTCCCATCCACCCGCAAGCGACACAGAGTACTCCGATAATGAGACCTCCAATGACGAGGGTCACGATAGCCTGTTGCGCATCTAGGCCGTATGCGAGTAATGTGCTGCCTGCGGCATACCCTGAAATACAGAGACCAGAGATGCACCAGTAGATGAAGTAAGACCATATCTTGTAGGTGCGGCGCTCTTTGGGCATGGGGATGAGGTCGCGGTTGAGCCATGGTGTATTGGGCGCCCCAGGATCGGTAGGTACTTCAATGTACTGGAGGAACTTGCGCCATTGAGACGGATGCAGATCCACTTCCCTTGCGTTGGTCATCGCGGGTTGCGAGTCAGTATCAAATGTCTCAGGGCTGGTGATCCAGTGTTACTACTTGAGCTGCCTGGAGATGGGTAATCCGAAGAAAGGCACAAATTCAGCTCCCCATTCTGCAGAGATTATGCCAAGGGTAACGTTATAGTGACTCCATGCGGTTAGAAAAAGTTTGTCCGTCCGGGGATTAACGAATTTCAATGATATTGACACCAAAGTTAGGCAAAAGTTATAAATCTATCAATATATGCAATCGGATTGGCCGTTGAACATGTGCGCAAGAAACTTGAAAAGTGATGCACGGTCGTTTGATAGTCCGACGGACACTGGGCTAGTAAGTAGTCCTTGGATTATTCAGTCCTTTCGTTGTGTATTTTGCTTGTGTTTCCTCCTAACACCTTGCGTGAGCGCAGCGCTCAGGTATGAACTTATGAGACTCTGATCAAGCCAACTTATGAAATCCAATGGCATATTAGCAATCAACTAAAGGTGGTTTGTCTTCTTACACCTCCAAGGTTCATGTAGTCCTACGCCGTACGATCAGTAATCTTGCTCAAGAAGGCCCGGAATACGTCTCGCCTCAACCTATCACCCTTCAACTTATCCTGCGTATCGGGCTCTGGTACCAGCTCGATCATTGCATTGATCTTTGCCACTGTGTTCTTCGAATATTCCTCATAGCGCTTCGGAATCTTCAGCCCCTCGTCGTCATCGTACATGTCCTTCACAGCTTGCTCCCTCATAGCCTGTTTGGGACCCTTCTTGCCGTAGTTCTCGAACAGAAACTGTTTTTGCGTTTCGGTGCCATGTGTGAGTGCCGTGCATACGCACCAGGAGCACTTGCCGTCAATGATGTCTGTACCAATTTTCCCGATCTGTGCCTCAGTGCCATGGTAGTCGAGATAGTCGTCTTGCAGCTGGAAAAACTCGCCCATGGGAATGAGAATCCGGTCGGCTTCTTTGTATGGCTCGATGGTCTTTCCGTCTAGCTCGTATACATCTGGAACGCCACACATGCGCATGGCGAGCGCGACACTGAGGTAGAAGGAGTAGTAGGCTGTTTTGTACCGCACAATGAAGGCATGTTTGGGGAGGGTGTATTTGCCTATGTCGATGTTGTCCTCGGAGGCAGTGATTTGGTCAACGAGCTGACCCATCTCGGTCTTGTAAGTTACCTAGGTGACTAGGGTAAGAGAGGCTCTGTGAGGCGTAATGAAAGGGTGTGGTATGTACCTACTGGAACAATTCCAATAAATCAACATAATAGCTCTCGCGTCTGAAGTGGTTCTTGAGAATGTGGTAGATAGCGCTCTCCAGCATGCATGAGTCGTTTATAGCAATGTTGTGCACCTTTCCCAGCCTTTTGACATTAGAGACGCGGTACCAGCACGGCCGTCCACGGTGCGAAATGGATCCGTCCATGATGTCATCAGAAACGAGCAAGAATGCTTGAAGCTATCAGGAAGTGAATATAGATATTCCAAAATAGATAACGGAGAACGTACAAGCTCAATACACCATCCGAGGAGCGCAGCTTTAAAGTATTCGTCATCAGTCGGAGGGCGGTTTAGGAGAATTGTGACGGTGTCCACGACGGATACACCACGATTGAGTTTACCTCCAGGGACATTGTAGATTAGGTTCTGATGGGATAGTTGAAAAAAGATTGATTGTTATAGGTGGTGTAGCCAGAGAGAGGTTCCGGTATGTGACAACATTGACGACAATCCCAACGAAGACATGAACATCAATATTCAGTGGAACACATAGGACTAGTCACCTCGTTGAACCATGCAATAGCATCTTCAGGCATCTTCTCAGACTTCATATGCCCAACCAATTCCTCCCGGATGCCCTCAAAGACCGCGAGAAACTTGTTCTGCGTGTCTGCACGCGACATCATGTAGCGATGGGATTGAATGTAAGGGTCAAAATAAAGGAGGGATCAATGAAGTTGAATGAACGCTTGAATATCTCCATTATTAGTACCTGATTAAGATAAGACCACTTTCGAAATTGACAACTTGCTGTGAGAACGCCGTGAACTACGGTTGCGCCTGACGCTGTACCGCGCTAGATGCACGAATGACAATTCACTCAGTAATCAAGAGATTTACAATGTACATGCTTTTGGTATGTCGGCCGACCAACCCGAACCCAGGAAGAACGTTGACTGATGGATCACTAGTCTCAACTGAGATTAATGATACCATGGGACTGGTGCTAATCAAATTAGATGTGTGGCATTTTACTGCACCTTTGATTCAGAGAACAAGAGCCTACTAAACTTGAACGATAACCAAGCACTGAAGTATTGACTGGCCACCACCCCAGAGGTCGTATTCGAAGATACCGGTCAATATCCAAGGGGGTGGAATGCATATGCAATAACTCCGACACCACGTCTTCAGACGAGTTATCCGAAGTTGAAGCTCCTTCGCTGTCGGCTGAAGAAGAAATTGCGCACGTGAAATGCAATGTCGTTCTTCCATCGGTTGAAGAATGTGCGCTCGTTAAATGTCGATGTGCTTCGCAAAGGTGGGTCCGAGGGTCCAGAGAAGGAGGAAAAGAATAGTCATTGACTGATGTAATTAGTATGTGTCCCTATAACGAATGAAATAATGGACATGGACGTTTAAACCATGTTGAATGCACTAACCTAGCGTGTGGCTACGAAATGCGTGAGCGCGTTGTCCCTTACTAGACCTGCTGACATAATGATGTCGCGTCTAGCTTGGGCTTGCGCGTCGATTGACCTGTTCTACCAGCTTCACCATGGACCATTTCCCGACGAACTGGGGTCGTCCAGTGAGTACCGTTGTTTGGAAATAGAGCACACTGAATTCCGATCTTGCAGAGAAACGACGCATTTGATGCATATGCTACGTACCCCATTCACCAGCGACCATATAATGGTCCAAAGGATACTTTCGCTGATGGTGTACAACGAACACAGTAAGTTTTTTCATTATCTTTTTCATGTCTATCAATAACTCAATATTTAGACAACCAATCGTAACTGGAACGAGCGTGCTTGCAATCAAGTACAAGGATGGTGTCATGATGGCTGCTGACAATCTTGGTGCGTTCACTTCCCAGTCATTCTATCCGTGGGCTCATCTATTATCTAACAGCGTCGTACGGGTCCCTCGCTCGATTTAAGGATGTCCAGCGTCTGCACCCAGTTGGCAACTATACCGTTATTGGCGCGGGAGGTGACATGTCGGACTTTCAGTACATTCAATATCTTCTCGAGGAACTATCCATCAATGAGGTATCGGCACAGGATGGACACGAACTCGGTCCTGTCGAGATCCATGAATACATGTCGCAGCTCATGTACGCGCGTCGGTCCAAGATAAACCCGCTCTGGAATTCTTTGCTTATTGGTGGATTCAAGGACGGTAAGAGGTAAGGATGTGTTATGTCGTTCTCGAGCGGGGATCAAATATTATTCTAGGTTTTTATCATACGTTGACCTTTTGGGTACGACGTATTCCGCCTCGACACTTGCTACTGGGTACGGGGCTTTCATCGCCCAACCACTGTTGCGCAAGGCCGTCGAAGGGAGGGAGGACGTCATTACTGAAGAAGAAGCACGAAAGATTTTGGAGGACAGTATGCGCGTGCTATTTTACAGAGATGCGCGCAGTTTGAATAAGGTATGTCTTCACAATAATTATCATGATCGCTTGGCTAACTCTTTCAGTTCCAAATTGCTACTATCTCCGGCGCAGGCGTGTCCATTAGTGATTCGACGCAACTCGAGACCGCATGGTCATTTGCAGAAAATATTAGAGGTTATGGTGCCCAGACACAGTAGTTGGTTATGCGTGTATTCTAACTCATCATCCTTCTAAATATACGAGACATGCAAAATCCAGTAATGGTCTGTAGCCCCAACTCGAGGTTACACTATCGCCTTTCCATCGTTGTAGAAAGTGACTCACGACACATCAACCTGCTTGATCTTACTGGAAGCCATCCATTACTTTCATATGAACACAGGCAAAGCTTTCTACTTGTGCGTGGACTTCGATGCGCATTGTCAAAATAAAATCAAAGTGTTGCCATTGCTATCCTCGTACGCTACCTGTCCAGTGGTCCGAACTTATGATATGGTGGCGGCGGATCCTGTCCATCGCGGTAATGATGAACTGGATCAGGCACTCCGCGGTCTGTACGCGCAACATTCGATGCAGAGTAGTAATGCCGCAGATGGTTCGTGTGGCGCGCGTCTGATGTCGAATGGGGTACAGCTGGATGCTGTCGGTGAGAAGGTGGTGCTATATCGTTACGGGGAATATCCCCTGTCGAACGTGAAGAATGAAGTGTGCGCGTGTTCCTCTCAGTGTGAGAGTGGGGAGTGAATGGTCTGGTTTCTTGTCCAAGGACAGAGCGCTGCGGAGACAAAGATGAATTTGCAGGGCGGTGGATGTTATTAGCAGAACGCATAGAGGAGGCTGACTGCTGCTGGCGGGGGGTTCGCGAGGAGCCAGCTTGTGGAGATTGAACAGGGTACGAGCTCGATGGGTTGCGTGGGGGTCGAGAAGAGGGATCTTCAGGAGAACGCAAGGACGTATTGGATGGCTGACGGGAAGCAGGTGGAACTACCAGTGGGCGTGTATGGGTACGTGAAGGAGAGGGCTTTGGACCGACGGGTGAGTGTGTGGAGGATGCCTCCGTTGGAGACGCCATCCAATTATTCCGCCAGGAGATGTCAATGACGGACAAAGGGACCGAAACATTTACCCGCGGCACGGATGCATTAGTGCTTGGTGCAGGGTTGGCGGTCTCAAATGGCCGAGGCCGCGCGTCTTGACCGGCAATCAACCCTCGCTTCCTGCGTCGGCACTTTACCACAGCAAAGCACAAAGCAGCAAGGATCATAGTCCCACCAACTGATGCGCACACAGCAATGATGGTCGTGTCTTGGTGGCTTATCTCTACACCGCCATTCGATCGCGCGGCAAGGATCACTGTGCCGGTCGGTCCCCCCCAATTCCCAACCTCACAGGATACTCCACTAGCATCGGCGACATCTACAAATTGGGTCGTATGTCCAAATACGCCAGACCTGTGAAAAGGGACAGGATTAGTATAGGTTTGCCAGCAGGATCTAACGAAGATGGAAGGGACCACTTACGAATCATGTACGGCAGCTTTAACGGTAACAAAACATACAAGCTTTACCCTCAGTCAACAATCTCAGGTTGCCGAGGACTCCGACGCACCTATAGTAGGACCTCTTAGTGCGATACCGCTATTTATGAACGAAACCAGGCTAGACTCTTGTGATACGGCGAAGTCCTGCAAGGAGGGCGCACCGGGTGATGCAAACATGATGGTGTATGGTGGAACTCCACCTGAGATGTACATCTGCCATGAGTCGCAAGGCCCGATATAGGTGGCATTCGTTGTAATCGTCGGAGCAACCGCAGATGTGGAAAGCGCGGGAAGACAGTCTGAGGATCCTGCTGCGAAGATATTTCAGTGTGTTCCTGCGGACATTTGCAGGAAAAAGGGCCTACATGCAACCGTGAAGACTGTGGGGAGCACCCCACCTGAATTCCCCAAAGAGTCAACAAGAGTGAGGAGTAGCTGGGACCCTGCATAATACTGCTCTGTAATTGATCCCAACATAGGGCCGGTTGTACGAACCTGCTTGGTGTTTCACTTGCCACAAACCATCTTCGTGAATTTGGGTAGCAGTCAACGCCCCACCAGCTTCAAAGGCAAGAAGGGTGTATGGCAAACGTCCAATATTGTTATAGTTGCCCGACGATGAAAGAAGCGATATGTGCAGGTTATCACAGACGGTTAGACTGCGTGTTCGCTCAAATTCCTAATCAAAGCAAAGTGATTAAAAAAAATAACATACGAGAAAGAACAATTACAACTTACGTGATTCGTTAAATGCCAGGAAAAACCTTGGCTACCCTCCGCAAGGCCTAAGAGTGCATGAACGAAAATACATATCGCTAGGCCTTGAGGAAGCAGCAAGACCATGACTTTTAGGAGATAACAAGCTCCAGGGACCAGCCTGAGAGGGCCTCCAGCTCCGGTACCAATCAAGAGACGCCCGCGTCTTCCAATTAGAACTTTGGTAAGAAACCCAAGGAAAGGAAACAGGAACACTTTTAACTGAGAAGTTTCATAAGTATCTCGGAAATTGCCACGTGATACATACCTACTTGGATGCTTCTGATTACCGAGAGGAGGTTCGGAGAGCACTGGCCAATTGTGAGCGATGCTGTCGCAGCGCTCAGCACAGGTGTCTTGTAAAGAGGCCTTGCACAAAATTCACCGCCCTTCTGATCGGGTGGGGCAATCGACAATTCTTATTGGCGTAGACTGTGTAAGTAGATCATTATAAGGCAGTAGAAGTTACGGGTCAAATGGGCTCACGTCTAGAACCCTGGCAGTGCCTGGTAATCGGGTGCGAGTAATTCTTAGAACGATCATTTCTTTCGGCACACTCGAAGTAGTACTTGCACAAGAGGTACACAGACCCATGCATATGTATATGCTTCAAATGTACAGTATCATAGTGACTGGTAGTGACATAGTGCATAGTACTGTTGCGGGAGAGATATTACCGGCACGTGACTGACATGTCGCATATGCACCAGCACAGTGCAAACCTGAAGCACTGTGATATTATAATCTTTTATCCTATGACCAACCTATGATTGTCATTTTCCAATATTGCGGTTCAAACTTCAGTCAGGCCCTGCGATCATCGTACCCGACCTACAAATAGCGCAGATGGCTAAATATATCTCATTTCATCATGGAATTCAAGCTGTACACGGAATCGTATCAAATCGTGTCGTGAGTAACATTAGCTACCATGGCACTGATCTGCACAGTTGAGGACTGCATGGTTCAGAAGCATTGTCTGTACAGGGTGCCAGTACTGACATGCGCCTATGATTGATATTCGTTGGATGTGAGTTCTCATACGCATACAAGTATCACTTGGCACAGCAGTATGAAATCCGCCAGTAAAACTTTCTTGAAGTACGGTATGAGCAGGTCTTCGACATATCAAGTAGTGAATGCGTCAGACTCCAAAAATATACATGTCAATACTTCTCCACATCCCCATGGTACAGTTTAGAGCTGAGCGATCACGACATTCGCAGCGGTGAAAATAATATTCGCAGGCGAATCTTCCACTGCAATGAAGTCGACCTTCCCATCTTGAGCCAAAATGGTGTAGCGCTAAAGAAAATTCAGTATGTTATAGAATCTTGAGCAAAGACCAATATAACCTTGGATCTAGGTGAGCCTAGAAGGCCAGAAGCGTCGAAGAGGAGTCCCACGCCAGAGGTAAACTCCCCTTTATCATCCGCAATGAAACGAACGCCTAAGTGACATTACAGTGTGATGAAGAAATGATCATGCCATAGAAATTCATAAAACTTCCTACCTGTGCCCTGTGGTGCAAGTTTTTCTTTCCAAGCCCTGCAGATAGGGTAGCTGAGTATATGCGCTCAGTCACGCGTATTGCTCACTTTACCACGAAGGCGTCATTCACGGCGACAACATAGATATTTTTGACGCCCTTGGCTTTGAACTTGTCGTAGTCTGCGATGTACTGCGGGACTTGGGAGCTGCACGGCGGTGTAAATGCACCTGGAACGCCAAGCTATTATTGCGACAACATTAGTGCCTTGCACAATATTGAAATGGGGCCACGTACAATAATATTCTTTCCAGAGAGGTCTAGCGTAATAGAGTGCTCGGGATCTTCTTCCTTTACGGGCTTCTGAGGGATTGGTTCGCCTGCCTCGATCTGGGTAGCACTGAGCATTGCGGCAGCAGCAGAGTGCGCAGCATGCGCGACACTTGTAAGAATGGAAGCCATGGCGATCGGCACAGATGAGATATGTAGGTGATTGAGAAAATAATCCGCGGAGACACTAGGGGTTGACACCTGCTACAAACCTTACACTTATATATGGACACTCCAAACAACATTATGTAAGCAAGATATCTTGTGGTGTCGCGGTTCCGGTGTAGTTTATGCTTTACACGATGAGCTTGACCACTATTTTCCTCAGTAGAGGGTTCCGAGATTCGAAATAAAGGAGATTTTGGCTAGGCCACATGAGCTCAAACCATTTCGGTTGGAATTTCAAGCTAATTAATTGACTGATGCACTTGCGAGAAAGTGAACAAGCTAATTGGCTTTCAGCATGTTGTGGATGACTTACTCAATGTTCCGCATTCTCTGACTCTGATTATCATGAAATATGACCACGAATATTAAGTGGGGACTTTAATTTGCTGGCCCTAAACATGAGAGGCGTAAATTGATTCAATAGGTTGTGGTTTATAATCAACTTTAATGGTGGCAGCCACGTGTACGGGGTAAGGACGCGATCATGACCTAGTAATCAGCTCTAAAGCTGATGCGCATATTTCGCTGCGTGCATCCATTGATGCAGGTGGTAAGAATGCGATTACTTACAGAGAGCCATGGGAATTTGATCAGATATCAACACTGCGCGCTGGTCATAGTAGATTATCATATCCAACTATGTAGAGGCAACCAAAACGTGATGCTGCTTGAGGGCCAACTTGGAATTGTGATAGAGATATATGACCGCAGATGCAAGCACACGAAACTATACTTTGTACCGACGACCTGTTTTTGTAAAGAAGGTTTGAAGAATATACACCTGAAGACTACATATCATTCAGCTGTGATCGAATTACGCCTGAGTTGCACTTACACGGCCATGCCCACAATGCCCGAACTCTCCATAACCATATACCAGAACAGGCGACTATATTGCTTGTGAGCGACTCAGTCACATAAACGGGAGAATATCCACCAACTTTTGTGTCGACCTGACCAAAGAGAATCCTCTGTTCTCTCGTGTATGGAAGCTTGGGGAAGAAAGGTCGGTACACGTGATAACAACTCGAGATGATAGTAAAACATACTATTTTTGGGTACGTTTGATGTTCAAAAGCAGCGAGTTCAATCGGAATGTGCTCTCCTCCAGTGCACTGGTGTGATCCGCCACTTGTCCTGGCTTGGCAGGTGCTTCTCTGCGAGGCTCACTCTCCACCATGATGTCGAAGTCAACCAGCTTTACCGTGAGAGTTGACATATCATTCTCGAAGCAAAACGAGTACTCTCCGACGGTGTTGGCAGTCAAAACGTAGTCGCCTTGCCTTTCACTTTTACCATCAAGTATAACCTTCTCATTGGGATCCTTAACGTCGAAGTCTATGTCAAACGATCCTCCAGACTGAACCTAGTGGATGGAACAATCAGTATATGAGCCGGCGTAATGGCGCGTGACGTACTGCAAAGTAAAACTTCAAGCGGGACGTTTAGTATAACTCAACAAACATGACCTTTCGTGCTCACCCCAATCTTTTCTCCCGCTTTGTCTGCGTCAACATAGAAACACAAACGCTCATTTGCAGCAATGGCAGTAGTCAACGCCGAGCTTCTTACTGAAGGAAGAAGTGATAGGAAAAGAAAGCAGTTACACAGAAGAAGTAAGAGAAACATTGTTGGAAAGCATGTATTTGTTGCACCTGCTTGCGTGCTTATGGTGGTGACCTTGCCGGTGTGCCGGTAGTATTAAATTATGGACTCCGCGAACTCCGAGTCATTAGAGGCCAGTGCATTGCACCGTGCTTTGACCTCCATTAAGATACACTTTGTCTTCCCCTACAGTACTGACACACTACTGTGACTATATTATGCTTGGTGTGTACCGTTATCACTGCGATAATATTCTTAAAATGAATTCACCCACAAATATTCATACTTGGGATCTTATTTCAGAAATGTTTTGCGAAGGCGATGGGTCTCATCACTCTGATTGTCTTGAGTTTCCCTCGAGTCGTCTTCCTGAAAGTCCTGCGCGACTCCAGTTCCAGCGCGACAAATACGCATACGCTATGACTATATGCGCCGATGCCCCCTTTGTATCCACAGCGGTGCGACACTCCACCATGGATTCTATCCCTTCCAGCTCAGGACAAGACGTCCTTTTTCAATTTCCTCGAGCCGAAAGTATTTTTCGATCTATATCAATGCCATCCACTCCTTCACGCCGGTATGGCTTGTCGGCTTCTTCGCCAGGCTTTCAGCAACTGTCTCGTGTGTATTCTACACCTTACACCGAATCCTGGGTAGAACAACAGCTGTCCTCTTCGCCGAGTCCTCTTCCCAGGAATCCTCCTCTACCTGACTGCGGCCTATCACCTTTAACTCTTAATGCTGAAGGAACGCCATTCGATCGACATTTCAACTTGTCACAATCGTGGCACAGCTCCGATCCAGATATGTCTCCCATAGCTAGAAGGATGTCTGGTGACAATGCTACTACATCTCTATGTGAAAGTCGACACCCATATAGTCAGTCTTCTGGAGGATCTTTCGTTCCAGGTCCGTGGCCGTTGATGAAGAAGCTTCCTTCGTTACATTCCTTCGGTCATCCTACCTTCTCTCTAGGCTTTACTTCGAGTCCTGTCATGCATGTTAGCGAACGGTCTTGGTCTCCCGTGTCCTCTCTCTCTGCACTCACCCCCCTTTCGTCTCCCGAGCGCCCCCTTGGCGATAATCCTTCGGGTGGTTTGTCTTGCGTTTCCTCACCATGCTCGCCCATTTTCGGACAAAACTCTACTGCACAACGTTCAAAAGAAAATTGCGGGCTAGATGTTACTTCTGGGCGCTCGTTTCGTATTGCCAGCCGTGCGGTTATTGTGCGGAGTCCTAAGCACCCCCTTGCGGACGATCATAACGAGAAACAGCCTTCGTGCCGGTCAAAACGCGCACGTACCTCTGGCGACCTCACTGCTATCGACTTTACCTCTCAGACGCTGGAACCCGAATCTCTTGGTATACCGTCACAGCGTCGCCTTCCATCAGAGGTTCCTCGTCACCCTGACTTTCCTTTATTCTATCGGCGCTATCCTATAAGCTCGTTTCTGCAACTTGATGCCAAAGAGTAAGTTATTTCTTATCCGCAATCTGGCGCTCACCGTGCGCAGGGCTTCCCTTTTCAATCATTCCAAAGACCCTGGCGGTATTTGTAATCCTCCACGCGATCCACGCGATCTGTATACTCCTCGCTTTGTCAAAGGTAAAGGTAGGTCCAAGATCGGACTGTGCCCGATCTGCATCGAAAGCCCCTTGCGCGGTGGACGGGGACAGAAATTGTGGTTATCGACAAAATTCTCTGCGTTCAAGTGGTCACTTAATTTTTGCTTGCAGCCTATACAATTATACTAACGCTTTTGTCTAGAGAATTTTAGTTTCTGTTTTGATTTCACTTAATTTTATTTTTCAGCTATCATATGCAATTTGCGCACGGTAAGGGACATTTGAACGACTCTTCACCCACTGATTTTTCTCGCATTTAAGGTGTGTCAGCGACGACCGGACGTCCATTCTCGCCTCCACTGTCATACAGGACAAGTATTCGCCGCCACCCGCTGAAGTTTGAGCGATCGGAGATTCTTGAAGGAAGGTGTCATAAATGTAAGAAGTGGGTCCCTGTTGAAAGTACCAAAGATTGCGAGGTGAAGGTATGAAGTCGGTACGGTCTCTTGTGACATTTTTGATGATTGCCATTAGGTCAAGGAGCTATTCTGGTAGGGCACATAGAGGCACAGCGAGCAATAGTTTCACTTCTGCTTTTAGGTGGAAGCATGCCGCAACCTGCCACCAAGGATCCCAGGTTCTAGGGGACGACGACTTCTATGAACAAGACGATGTGTTCCGTCGCTTAGAAGAACTCGGACTATGAAAGTATCGCCATTTTCTTGTTCTGAAATATAGATTGCGCTGGACTTTCAACTGTATGTATATTGCGATCACTAAGTATCATTGTACACTCGTGCTGTATTTTGTATGGCTTGTAGTTGCAACGCTGACAAGCTAATTTGAATGTATTTTTGGTCCACTATCACTATGCGGTGTGTGATATCATCTTTTGGTTTGGCAGAGCCGTGGACAATATCTTCATTTCATCATTTCTCGGTCTTGGTCCTGGACGCTTACCATCAGATACTCTTCTGCAAACAGTTTCAAGTGTTCATCTCTGGTTGTGTGTCTTTTGCCTGAGTCGTATATTTATGTATCAGGCTGGAACCAGCATAGAAGTACTCCAAGACTTTAGCACTGACTCCACACGCCCGTCATTGCAGTCAATGGTTCTACTATTAAATTAGTATTAATCCTCTTTCCTATCCTACGCACTTGTCCATCTTGTAGCCCTTAGAATTGGGAAAGCACATACAGCGTCCAGCGACGAATTTTGACAAGACAGTGTAATACGATAAGCCTAAGCATTGTTTCCAAGCATTTTCACCGATCACAAAGTTGATTAATCATTGCCGACGAGTCGCGCGTTCGCTCACGTGACTTTGATTACTTTCGCGTTGTCGATCAAAGCTCGCAGACTTCTTCCAAGTAAATCTTCTTGCCTCTAGGCCTCCTCGAAGTCCGCACTCACGCACAATACGCTTGACTTTTTTTGTTGGGATTGAGTGTTACATTGCTCCAGTCGTAGCCAAGGACTTCGCATCCTGCAGTAGTCCAAAATTTTCAAGTGGATCCCGCAATCTCCAGTGACGGCCAAACCCCTTCACTTGAGTTTGGTGCTCATGGTGGATACCATATTCTATTGAAATATCAGGCTTGGAGGAATTGTCATGTCTAAATCGACCTCTGAGGTTGAAATGCTTTATGTAGAAGTTCACCGTCGAATGATTGAGAATGGAGAGTGGGATCGGTGAGTGCTTGTTCGATATATCTCATAGCTACTGAATAAAAATCTCACATCCTAGAATATTGCATCTCCTGTCCTCTAAGCTGTCCGAAAGCGGATGGACAGATGACCTTTTGCACCGTGCCAAAGGTATGTATGCCCAGTGCCTGTTGCTACTTGATGCCTAATTCACAAATTCATACGCAACCAATTAGAAAACAGTAGAACCATGGATCCGCTTTCCCTTCAGACAATCTTGCAGGAATTGTTATCGCATGCGCAAAGTGCTAATATCCACCCGATCATTTGTCATCGTCACTGACTCCTTCCACCATTCCCTAGCAAGCGTCCCTCTCTCCGTGAAACGAGAAATTACAACTATTATCAAGCAGTTCGTGAAGGAGCAATTCGAGAAGTAGCCAATACACCTTGCATGACCCCTTCTACTTATCGCATGTGAAACTGTTCATGTAACGCTCATAATCCTAAGTTAAAATGACTTTGGACAGTTGAACCATGCTGTTCGAAAGTTACGTGTGACACTTTCCTGCGGTAACCGTGATTGGATTTCTTCTGCGAGAAGCATCGTCCGTTATCAATTTGATGTAAGTGTCAGGATGTTATACCTTCTATGTAGCATCTCAGCAGACTGCTATGCCACGTGTATGCTGAACAGATAACGCCGCATTGTGTAATAACATCGCTTTTGGAAACACATTAATGGAGAAGAATACAATGAGTTTACTGGTTTACATAACGCTCCCAGGACATGGACATCATGCATGATGCATGATGTTCCAACGAATACTTTCATTCTTCGTTGTTTTGATGCTCGCAACTCCCCCACTTGCAGATTTTTATGAACCTTGTGTTCGTGTTCATAACCACCGTAGGTCGACAGATACGATCTTGCTTGGTTTTCGAGATCTTGTCATCACACTCGTAACTAGTTGAGTTATCATCAGCGGGATTGTGCTACAGAGTGCTCCGTAGTGAATTACGTTTCCCTGATGATCTACAGCAGAACTCTCACAAACCCCTGTGTATTCCAACCGTTGGGTATGCGGAGTCGTTCTCCCTGTCTATGGTGCCAAATCATATCTTCCCGGGTATTACTATAGTCTGTCTCGTATTCAAGTATATGCATGTAGAATATGTCGAGTACGCTTATAGGGAAGCGATATCCTGTGACGAAAGAGTGTTCCAAAGTCACATAGAGTCACCATGGGATTAATGCTCGCTCTCGCTAAACGGGTGACATTGATGTGTGAACGATTTTTTACGATTTTTACTGGACTGTCAAAAATAAGCATGTCTCAGATTCGGACGTAAGTAATAACATGTCCTGCGCCCTTAGGGCTGCTTGTCGAGATTACAGGATATATAGACGATCCTTTAAGGATGCCTACTTTTGTCAAGGCCATGTCAAGATTAGGCGCCTATGTGATCAAATCGGGTACCGCAAGCTTTGGGACGACGGCCTAGGTTGTCGTCGCTCAAGCTAGTGGCACTACCTATGTCTGAGTGGAGCAAAGGACCGACAAATAAACTTCTTGGAGCACTGTAGGGGGGAAGTACTTGCTGTACCACAGTCTTACAAGAGCAGAGATACGGCTCATTGAGCATGCGGCTCTTTATTAATATATTATTAACCTTGTGTCGACCAGCCTTCTTGTTTCTGACGGTTACAATGGTGTCACCGTAATGTATAATACGCACCATCAGCAAGAGAAGTACCAGTATTGTTTTCTTACATGGAACGCGGTGATTAAGCTACTATGGGGATTCAAATATTCATGTAGGGTCATATGCTGTTTATTGTCTCACTCACCAGATGCTGTGGCATTAATTAAGAGAACGCAAAGAAAAGTATGACGCGTCGCGACGCGGTCTCGTGATTTCCAATTCAGGAAGGACTGTGGAGGTCATTGCCGAAATGCCGACTGACATAATCATATCCAAACTGAACTTTCAATTGAATTAGCCTAGGTGACTACCGCCACTTGCAGGTCTCCGTCCCACCTTCATTGCTCATATTTATAGGGCAGCTTGAGGACCATTATTATCTTGAGGTGCTCAAGACTTACTCATCGTTCCTTACGTCGCTGAGCTCAGTATTTTTTTTCGCAGGAAGTTCTCATGGATTTCATGCTCGGTGGAAAGTACAGACTTGAAGAGGAAATCGCCATTGGAGGATGTGGTAACTCTTACTCTCTGCTCATCTGCCACAGGCTCCCCTGATTCCATATCATGTTCAAATAGGCACAGTATTCCTTGGAGTTCATACAGTCGCAGGAAAGGAAGTTGCAATTAAATTAGAACCAGCCATAGCACGCAACAGTCCCCTCAAGCAGGAGTCCAAGGTCTACAAGACTCTCATGGGTGGTCCTGGGGTGCCATGGATCATATGGTCGGGAAAGCATGGCGATTACAATGTTATGGTGATCGATTTATTGGGTCCATCCCTCGAGGACCTCTTCAAGATGTGCAATCGTCACTTCACAATGAAGACCGTGCTCCAGCTTGCAGATCAATTAGTGAGTCTTCTTTCTTATCTGCGGTATTGCTTCAGGCAAAGTGTATGTCTTATCCACTGCTGTGTGTCCTGCACCTACACGTTGTGGCCCACAGCATCTTCTATGACGCCAAGCTGTGTCGGACTTTCCTTTTCCTGCCTTCATTTCTGATGTCTTCTCCGATGATCCAGTTATCGCGTATAGAGTTTATCCACTCACGCCATTTCGTCCACCGCGACGTTAAACCTGCCAACTTCGTGATGGGAACAGACCGCGCAGAACATTTAGTCAATGTAATTGATTTTGGGCTCGCCAAAAAATTTCGAGATTCAAAGACAAGCGCCCATATCCCTTATCGACAGGACGACCATCATGGCGTGGGTACATCTCTCTTTGCATCTATCAATGCGCATCGCGGCATCGGTGAGTTGTAGTAAGGTGTCGGAGTGACCATAATTGACCTAACGGCTTGGTAAAGAGTGCTCTCGGCGTGATGATTTAGAATCTCTTGCTTACATGCTGGTTTACTTTCTCCGGGGCACGTTACCGTGGCGGAAAATCAAAGGCACCACAGTCGCTGAGACGTGGGATGCTATACGAGACAAGAAGCTCGAGGCTTCATCGGTTCTTACCGTGGGCCTTCCTGTGGAGTTTGAAATTTTCTTCAACTATGCAAGAGGTCTCGAGTTTGAAGACCTGCCAGACTATGTGGGACTCCGAGATTTATTCAAAGGGTTGGCGCAAAAAATGAAGATCGAGTATGATGAGGTTTACGATTGGACCCTACCCTCGAGGCGGAGGACAAAGAGATTCTGTGAAGCGTGTAATGCGCGACGATAGCAGGAAACGAAGACGGGGATGATTCTATCCTGGCCGTGAGTATATTTTCGCTTTATGAAACCCGAGTGGTCAAATCAACATGTTCACTTGTTTATTGATCAGACCTTCGAGCAGAACACGTGGCGGCACTCATGAATTGACATGATGAAACCCTTCGATAACATGCAGTCGCTGTTACGTTGCCCTCGTTTGTGAGGCACTTATTATGACGCCGGCCTGATACTGGCCAGGCTTTCTCTAAGTAGCCGACAGCGATTGTTCGGCGAGCTTAGGTTCGTCAATATGGCCTGGCTGTTATCAGGACGTCTCGTGCTGAATAGTTTCCTTGCAGAATCTTCCATGCTGATGTTGCACGTGTTCATCTCTGCTTCAATATCTACAATAGCGCGGAGTTGCATGGGTAATCCAGAAGGTGGGGTTTCTTGAAAGGACCTCCTTATTTTTTGTGTGATTGTTTTTTATAATTTACTGCTTGCTGTCGTCCTTGCTATGCCATCTATGCCATAAGTACTTCCGGATCACTTGAATATCAGGCTTGGTGATTACTTCAACTTCGCTCGAAAATGTGCAAATTCTAAGGATGGACATCTTACATAAACACCCGATCTTTCAAACCACCAAACACCTGAACGTCACGTACGAAAGTCGTGCACGACAGATGTCTTTATCGTTCACAGTCGGCGAGCGCATCCTATGCTATCATGGGCCCCTCGTTTACGAGGCCAAGATACTAAAAGCAGAGACGTGGGACGAAACCAACACAAAGCTCTCCACAGTTGGCCCCCATTTTTTTGTGCACTATAAGGGGTGGAAGCAGACGTGCGTTAGCCTTTATGTTTGCATTTGACGGATTATGTTGCTCATCGCGCTAGGTGGGATGAATGGGTGCCTATCACACGGCTGCTCAAGTTCAATGACACGAATGTGCAGCTGCAGAAAGCACTGATGGCACAGGCCAGCGCGGCTGCTTCGACCTCGGGGACATCCTCAAAAGGGAAGGCCCATGGCGGGGGTATGATGAAGGACGGTAGCTCCTCGCGTGGTGGCGGGCTTGGCCGTAAGGATGGTAGGGGAACGAAGAGAGGGAGAGAGGAGGTACGTTTTTTATATATAAAAACACACATCTATCTCATGGCGTATTTTCTGTGGTGGCGCTGATGTCATTTTTTTAAAAGGATGATAGCAGCAAAAAGCCGGAGATGAAACTCAATGTTCCAGAGGTGCTGAAAGTACTGCTTGTGGATGATTGGGAGGCGATCACAAAGAACAGTCAGGTAGGATCGCGTTGCTTCTACGCGTTGATTGGATATTGATGTCCCAAAAGCTGGTATCCGTACCACGACGCCCAACAGTCGTTGATATCCTGCAGGAGTTCAAAGATCATGTGTTAGGGCTGGGGAAAGGCACAACGTCAGGTCCACTATTGGGAATACTCAATATTCTGCTGACTCAAATATCATCCCGTTTTCCAGCCTTCGCGAGCCTGAACTTGTCCTTCCAACCATAATTTCAGGGTTGCAAGTCTACTTTGATCGCTCGCTCGGCGCAAACCTTCTCTACCGCTTTGAGCGTCCACAATACGCTGAGATCCGCAAGCAGTATGTCACGGGTCCCAAGGTGCAGGTTGGTCAGGAGAAGGATATGAGCGCTATATACGGAGCAGAACACTTGCTTAGGATGCTTGGTGCGATTTTATCCACATGAACTACTCAGCGTCAACTGATGAGCTGTTCGGCTCAGTGAGCCTCCCACAGATGGTCGCCAGTTCTACGATGGACGCGGAAAGTGTTGGACTAGTGAGGGATTATGTTAACGAGCTGCTAACGTACGTTGTTTCACCCTTCTATTGTAATTATTTGCTGACGTCTGGCGAAGGTTTATGATGAATGACCGCAGTCGGCTGTTTTTAACAGAGTACGAAAGCTCAAGTTTGCAATATCAAAATATTTCTCGATCATAATCCATCGATGTTCCTGTGTATATACCATTACTCACGATCTTAATCGCCTACGTTAGCCTTCAATCGGAATTCACGCCGACTCTGAGTTATCTGCTGGTCCACAGCTATATCAGTTCGATAAACAGAATACGAGGACTCACTAATCGCCTTTGGGAAAGAACATGAATCGGCCGTCTTATCCTCTTGATTACATTGCGTCTCTGAGACCAGCTGACTATGTGCGCAACTCTCACTTTTTATTTACTTCATTCAGACCCACCAAACAGGAAATGCCGTGGGTACCTCGTGCGGAGTTTGAATCGTCTTGGAAGCATTACAAAGCAACCTTGTTGGTGTCGGCTTATAAACCCTGCTAGGATGAGCATAAAATCACTTGGAGCCTTCACAACATCATGTGTGAGGATCCTTGCCGCTGGTTTGCCTTTGGTATCACGATCGAGGGCATGAAATTGAGGCTATGGCTCAGCAACCGCGCGTTCGTCGCAGCTCCAGAGCCTATTGACTTATTTGAGGGTCGATGTATTGCACTGCATGTCAGAGTGCTAATTGACATGGTACCTCTAGAATATCAATGATGCTATCTCTCTCTCTTTTATGTTCTTGGTTCCGCAGCTGCATCTACTAGCATGAAAGACTCATAGAGAGAAGTCGACCGCCAATCAGAAGGCGAGATTTTAGAAAAGATCATCGCTTCCTGCGAGAAGAAGCTGCAACCCGGGGAAGTGGTAGATGCCAAGAGATATTTTGTTGAAGTTCACCTTTGGGAGGATGTGGTAATTGACGGTGCTCAAGACGTGACGCTGAAGCCAGTGGTCGAAGATAAGCTCTGGAAGTGGGTAGCCATTGATCTCAAACCCGCCCTCTCTGAAAGACCGCATTTACCCAGCACAAGCGATATGCCTGACTTTCATTGCCTGTCCGCCTTTCTTCCAACGCAATTGGACACTGTTGGACAAAAGGAGACTTGCATCTTGCGCAGAGTTCACGGCTGCACTGTCTTCGAAGATGTCAAAGTTGCTATCAAGGATGTCACTTCTTTGGCTGACAACCTGAGATGCTTGTCTGGCGGACTCAAAGGTATACCGGTTATTTTTACCCTCGCTACCTCAGTTGCTCATGCCACCCTCAGCCCTATACTATTTGCACAAAGTTGGTTGGGTTCATCGCGATTTCAGTGTCGGGAATGCAATTTGGGTCGCCAGTGACAATATCGGCAAACTGGGTGACTTTGAGTATGCAAAAGAGGTGGATTCTAGCGCCTCTCACGACGTTCGAATGGTAACATTCTTTTGAAGATGATGTTTCTCGCTACTAACTTGTCGGCAGGGAACAATTCATTTCATGGCGGTCGAAGTAGAACATCAGGCCTATATGTTCACACCTGACAAGCTTGTTAGTGTAAATCCTCATGATTCGGGCCCACCTGACCCTCCATTTCGCATGAATTTCCTGCATGACGTTGAATCTGTATGGTGGGCGCTTGTGTGGATCTTCTTCTATCACACGACCGCAACCACAGTAGGGGATCATTCTTTTAATGCGAATCTGCAGTGGGAACAATTCCAGTTGGCCTTCCCTGGCGTAATTGGCCGATCCTCGCGCCAGAACTTCTTCGCCAACAGCCGAAAACTTTAAAATATCTGCAATACCGTCCTCTCAAAGGCCTACAGTTCAGTCTATGGTTGTATTCCTCATATCTCATATCTTCTCCGACGTAGCTATGAGAAGGCAGAAGAAAATTACCCCTTGCTTGCACTTGACTCCTCCCTTCTGGACGATGTGCATAAAGAGGCTGGAAAATATCTCGATGATGCGCAAAAGCAGGCCAATGGGTTGCATATAGAACTCTACCCACTTCCCAACCTCCTGAAGCAGAAGAGGCCCAGGCCAGAAAGTGAATCACCTCCACCAAAAAATCGCGGAAGGCTCCGGCGTGGTTGATTTTTTACACCAGAAGATAGTACTGGATGGTATCTTGTTCCCGATGTCATCTCAAGTCTCTTGTGCATTGTGCATTTCCTGTTCTTGTACCTGATGAAATGTTGTTTGCTCGCGTCGTCTCCCTTTTATCCAACCTCCCTTACCCTCTGTGTGTCGTTTTGTGCGCTGTTTCAGGTTGCGTCAAGATGTTTTACGGAGAAGTTACGATTTCTCTACGCGCGCGAGGTCGACGTCTGCCTACGCATGTACTTAGCAAATCAATCGTTTGTACAATACTATACTCTTTGCGAGGAATCCACAACAGCTTCAAGTTTGCCTCGAACACAAGCGTGATAAACCTTTGCATAATACCGCTCGCATACAACATGTAATCATAAACCAAGACAACTAATGAAATATGCAGGACACATACATAAATCACAAGTGACGAGAGAACAATCAGTTACAGCAGACAGCCCCCCAAGGTCTGTCATATCACTTCCAAAGGTGCTCCTATACGCTATTATCAAACGATGGGCGGTGCATACATGCTACCTGGGTAAGTGGGAGAAGTAGTGACCCATGAGGTGGAGCGCTGGCTAGGATGTACGAGTATGGATGCCCGGTGCGCATGGGAGGTGATGGAAGAGCCCAGGCAGTGCGGAGGGCTATATGAGGAAGGGCGCGTCTGAAAATGAGGATGATAGGGAACGACGGACATGTAGCGTTGCTGTGGATCGCTGTTTTGACACTGACAGTAGGCGATAGGAGCTCCATCCACCCGTTTTCCCCCTGACATGATGGAGTTTTCGGAATTGAAGGGGGAGTCTAGATCAGAGTCGTGCAGTCTCCGCCTTGCACAAAGCCAGACTCTTTTTGTTTCCCGTGTCATGTTGCGATGTAGTAGAAGGTCCTCACAAGCTGTTGGACGAAGATTTGAAGTAATTGCGTCTGCTTTTCTCGCTGGTAAAGGGAGTGGATGGATCTCATCTGATCTAAAATGACTCTGGTCTCGGAAGCCTTGCGCGACTGAATATCGAACAAGAACTGCGGGAGACGTGCTGATGGCAGCTACGAGGAAGGTCAAGAAGAATTGAGACGAGCACGAGCTGGTGGGCCAGGTGAGTAATTGAGGTGTAGAACCCTTGTCCTCTTTTCAGCCCTGGATGGAGGTACTGGTAATGGCTGGGAATACGAAGTTGACTTGGATGGTACGAGCTCAAACGTGAGCTGGAGTCTAATGAGGGGGACACCAAAAATGCGTACGGTAGGCTTGATTTGGGGTGAAAGCTCTTGCGGACCCATCGAGAGCCTTAGGGGGGTGACCATCCAATATAGCTGATTTATCTCAACATCGGGAGATCAGTGTCCTAGCGCGGAGAGCGGAGACTAGGTACGGCTGCCTGGGGAGAAGGCATGTAAATGACTTGTAAGGAAAGTGTAAATCTCAAACACACCGTTAAGGTCGGAATCCAGTTCGTACGATCATAAGACATCTAAACCATCCCTATCGAGGGACCACCATACAAGGAGAAAACGAATGGAGTGGAGTAATTGAGTCTGGAGATCCAGTCATGCTTTCTCTACGATTATGCCGCATGTGACTATCAGTATCAGTTTTAAGAAATCGGAATTTGTGTGTTACTCAGCCATAAGTCTTATTTTTTCTCACGGGGAGATCAATACTTGAAATCGTGGATTGATGAAGCTGATACTTGAACGTGGAGATGGAACTAGGAACGAACTTTGCCGCAAAGCTCGAGCCATTCCTTCTCATATCAAAGTCAGCCAAGGGTGCAGCAGCAGCGAAACTTATTCAGGATGCTACTTCAGCCCAAGGCGTGTTTGTCTTTGCCGAGCTCCTTGAGCTCCCTAATATCCAGGAGGTATGTCGTGTCGTATGGCATCTCTGGTTACTGCTCCTTATCTAGATTCCACGAAACAGCTGGCAAAAAACGAGCAGCATGCTTCTTTCTTCTCCCTGCTGCAGGTATTCTCGTATCAGACGTATAAAGATTACCTAGGTGTGTGGATCGTTGTATCATATCATTATTCGTGCTTACCGTCATACATATTACAGTGAACAAGGACTCACTGCCTCAACTAAACCAAGCTCAAATAATCAAGCTCAAGTACCTGTCTATCGTATCGCTTGCTGCCAATAGACGCGTACGTCCAGGTATACCTTCACAGTTAGTCCACCAACCCTACAACACTACATTTACAGATTCTCCCATACTCTCTCCTCCTACAAGAGCTGCAAATGCCCACTATCCGTGACCTCGAAGACCTCATAATTGATGCTATATATCTCGACATCCTCCGCGGGAAGCTTGACCAGAAGGAGCAGCAACTCGAGATTGAGTACACGATGGGACGAGACCTCGAGCCTGGAAAGGCGGAGGCAGTACTCGCGGCCCTGAAGACATGGTGTGGTTTCTTCCAGCTTTTATTCCAGCCCCTCTGGTCTGGACTAAATATGGTCTTTCTAGGGCTTCGACAACCGCTTCAGTGCTTTCCGCGTTAGATAATAAGCTTGCGCAGATCGCTTCTCACAGCGCGGCTATTGCAGTGGATAATGAAGAGCACGATAGGACATATAATGCCATTCTCAAAGATGTGTCTAAAGACACGAAAAAGCGTGGACCGTTGACAGCTGGTGGAAATATCATGCGAGGTGGCGTCGATTTATCAGATGCGATGGATGTAGACGAAGAGCCGAGAATAAAAGGACGGAAGTATGTTCTATTTTTTTCGTTTTCATTTTCACCATTGCCTGCTATAATCTTCAAGCGAGTACTGACGGATTTTCCACAGGGGCATGGCGGTGGATACAATGATAAAGCAGCAAAGAAAGCGCAACAGATTCTAATTCTAGGGCTAGATACGTGCACTGTACAGTCTGTATCCCAACCGCAGCATTTACAATTCACACTGTAGTATTAACTCATACGTACTGTACATTTACATTATCTGACTGATCAGACACGTACGGCGAGCGAGACCAAATACATTGGGTATGGACGTAAATGAAGTTCGCAAATCTAACATGTATACCACAGTACCAACCAAGGTTATCGTAAGTAAGGTGGCTCGTGATATCTGCTCTCCTCGAAACCTGTGTGTGAGTAGTGGTTTCCTTTCAATCCGCGCTGCGGAAGAGGTCCTCTAGCGTCTCCCGGCATCTTGCTAATTTTCTGGCACTTACATCTCATCTCAACGTCTCGGAACACAACTAAATCTAACCGTGCGGTGTAAATTTGGGATGCGGGGCACGATCATACAGGATTGGGGGATTCAGTAGTTCGGTTCTTTGGGATGTGGACAGGCAAGCAACAGCAGGGCCAGGTTAACCGCTAAGGGGAACTCTTAGGAATGCGCATGTTGATGATATGGGAGGTGGCATATCGACAGGGCGAAATCAAGTGCTACGTGACGTATGGCTTGATGTATGTCTCCAAAGCACTGTATTTTTTCCTTTTCACCGAGCTGATATTCTAAGAGCCTGCCCAGGACAAAATGTCGGGAACTTAGGGGTGTCATCAGAGCTGTTGTTCATGGCCGTACAAGCGATAGCTTTGGGGAGTAGAAAATTAGTTGGGCAGTTCTCGGCTAGCATTACGAGTTCGCGTCTGTCCTTGTGCACTATATGAAATTTAGTATGCAGCACAAAAACCTTGTGTGCCCGCTGCGACAGCACTGCCGAATGATAATGCCTATGCGAATTAAGACGACCAAGCTTGGAGATCCCTTTGAATCTAGATCCAGTGAGCCTGGCCCTCACCACAGGCTGGAATGGAATTACCCGCCTCTTTCACATCTGTGGTCTTGTCTCGTGAGCCGTCGGCCATGAGTCAGAATAAACTTGCGTGCGAACATATTACATCAGCAGCTGTAAAGTCTATAAAAATTTGTTGTTTGTAGGTTGTCCGCCATGGCTGAAACTTTATTATCTCAGGACTTGAAGTTGGTGGATGCATCTAAGCTCACAGGTGAGACTTTATGACTACAATTTTTTATTATGATGATTGTATTGCTGTGCACCAGACCGAGTGTCCGCACGTTGGAGATAATTTCCCTGGTCCTCTATTTACGCTTGAGGGTCCTGATCCACTATTTTTTGCATCTATCGTATGCGTTGATCATAACTGACGATGCTTGCCTATAGGTGTCCAGAATACATCGTTGATTCAGGAATTGGGATATTTACCACTTCCGTATCATATTCTACTTCTCGTTGTACAGAGACCTATTTCAATTTTTCAATAGCACACGCCACGATGTTAATATCATGGTCGTCCCACAAATTGATCATGCCGTGTTTATCCGCATGTTGATGGATTTTGCCCTTGTGAGTTGGTCATATCCTATGACTGCATTAGTGGCCTCAACACAAGCTGTATCAATGGCGACGCACCGAATTTACTCAGACTAACACCACGTCCGCTGTTCTTGATCCCCGTCCATGCTAAGGCTGGGTCGAGCGAATCACATCTTGAAGCATGAGAATCAGTATGATGTATTACCAGTAATGTGGATGAGGGGTTCACACCTGTTGAGAAAGATTGTTCCAGCTTGTACTTGGTCTGCGAGGGTGCTGAAGTCATCCAATGACTTGGTCCAGATGGAAGCGGTAAGACCATATTCCGAGTCGTTCATGAGCTCAATCGCTTCTGCGTCGGATGAGACCTGCTGAAGCTTATTGCCGATCTTTAGGGACAGCACTGATCAACTCACCTTCTGGATGCCAATGATGGGTCCAAATGTCTCTTCCTGCATTAAATCAGACACAACTTTGCTTGATAGTAGAGGAAGGACTGACCTTCATGACGTTCATCGCTGTTGTCGGAACCTCAGGACAGTATCAAAGGATGCGAATATAACAAGCTCACTGTGATTCACATCAACCAGGACTTGAGGTGCAACAAATGCAGTGCCTCTGGAGATGCTGAATACTCATTTCTGTCATACAAACCTTGACTCACGGTTCTGCCTTCGGATATAGGTTTTCGGGTATTAATGGTTTCGCGCCCATTTGCACTACGATATGATCAGCCGGCAGCAGCATGATTTGTGGAACACTTGCCTGCACTAGAAACCTGCTGGCGAATTCTTTCTGCACTAGCGATACTAATCACCGGACCGATGGTCGTTTGCTTGTTCGTAGGATCCCCCAATATGAGTTTCTAGACTTTGTTCAAACTACATCAAGATGTCCCATAAGAGTTACAACTTGCCTTGGTTTCGTTGACATATTCATCCACGAAATTGTCGTACACAGACTCGTGGACGTAGATCCGCTGTTCATCTGAGGTAAATCGTACATTGACGTTGAAAGCAATGTTCCTTACTTCGACTGCACAGCAACTCTGCCCAGCGTTGTACATTGCACCTATGTACATCGGTGAGAAACAGCATGATTGTACAATTTATTAACTTACCATCAACTAGCTGTATTATTGCATCTTCCAGGTCTGCATCTGCACGAACATATGCCGGGTCCTTTCCTCCGAGCTGGACTTTGACTTAGCGACTCAGTATTTGCGATTGTTAAATATAGCACCTCCAAACCAACGCCCTTGAATCCATCAGCAGCAACGGCTGCCATTTCAATCGCTTTCCCTCCTGCTACACTGCCCGTGAACACGACAAAATCGACTAGCTTATGCTGCACGACATATTGAGTAAGCGGTGGTGAGAGATGCACGACTTGTATGAGATCGGTTGGAAATCCAGCGTTATTCAAGGCTTCCTTGAATCGTACAGCTGTGAGAGGTGTCTGGGGAGAAGGCTTCAAAATAACGGCGTTTCCGGCGATGAGCGCCGGAAGCACAGAATTGATCATGACAAGATACGGGTAGCTGGAACAGATGAGTCTCAAGTATCTTCAAGATTAAATGTACTCACTTCCATGGGGCGATGACAAAAACAACACCCAGTGGAACGCGCTTGATCGAGCGACTGAAGCCAGGTTGATTATCTAAAAAGGTTATGTCTGAGAGACATGATTCAGCAATGTCAACCATGTAGGTTGCGCGCTGTAGAAATCCTCTAAACTCCCCCCAACACTGATCGGTGGGCCTAGTATGTACGCCCCGAATCAGTACATTCGCAACGTTTACGCGTAAAGGTGTGCACCTGCCCATCTGATTACATAGCTCTTCAGCAAGATTATGGTGTCCAAGTGGACCATGATCATATGTTGCTGGTGCTTCTCGATTCGCAAGAGCAGAAAATTTTTCCTAGAGGGCGTGTAATGTAGCTCTGGGAGTACCAATTTATCAAGAGCACACGGACAATGAATTTGCGACCTTTCGCGATACGTTCGTCCAGTGTAGTTTTGATCCACTCTTTTTGAGACTGTGCTGCACTTTTGAGAATAGGGTCTAGATCACTAGAAGCAGGATACGTCTCTACATGGTATGCCTGACCATTGTGAGGTGAGATAGTTGTCTGAACATGGAGATCGAATGAGCTGGACATGGTAGCAAATGATCAGATTACGGATGCACGGTGCGTCTCTTGATCAAATATCTAATTTTTTGTCAAGATCATATCTAAAGTTGCTAACTCGGTGCTGTGACCTGTCTTCCTGAACTCCAATGGGAAAGTTGATAAGGGGTCACGTGGGTATGAGGTCAGTCCTATAAGACGTAACTCAAAATCATTTCCTTGACTTTGGAATCACCCACTAACATGGTCAGCTCCATTTCCGCAGATGCTGTGGATTCCAAATCGCTCGCCGTCGCCATGCCTGAAGATCCCTTGAAGCGTGACGTCCAGAACCCAATCCTTTTCGAGTGTGCTTGGGAGGTTGCTAACAAGGTTGGAGGCATATACACAGTCATCAAGACCAAAGTCCCCGTGACCATGCAGACGTACGGTGATCGTTACACCCTCATTGGTCCCCTCATTTACAAGACAGCTCCTATGGAGGTTGAAACGCAGGAGCCAACTGATCCTGCTTTGGTCGCAACACTCCAGTCCATGAGAGCACAGGGTGTGAAATGTCTTTATGGCCGATGGCTCATAGAGGGTGCTCCCCGTGTCCTACTCTTTGATACGGGCAGCCAATATCATCGTCTTGACGAGTGGAAGGCCGATCTTTGGAATCTCGCAGGCATCCCGTCACCCCCCAATGACCATGAGACAAACGAGACCATCGTCTTTGGTTATCTTGTAGCATGGTTTCTTGGCGAGGTACGTGGTTAATCTACTCCAACTGATTCAATCCGTACTTATCAATGGTTAGTATGTTGCACACAAAGCTCATACAGCTGTAGTCGCCCACTTCCACGAATGGCAGGCAGGGCTTGCCATCCCACTTGCACGAAAGCGCCACATTGATGTTACCACCGTTTTTACAACACACGCAACCCTTCTCGGTCGCTATCTCTGTGCCGGAAGCGTCGACTTTTACAATAACCTGTCCTACTTTGACGTTGACCACGAAGCTGGCAAGCGTGGCATATATCACCGCTACTGTATCGAACGTGCTGCTGCACACTGCGCGGATGTTTTTACGACTGTCAGTGGAATTACTGCGTGGGAGAGTGAGCATCTCCTGAAGAGAAAACCGGATGGTGTCCTTCCAAATGGCTTGAACGTGGTCAAGTTCCAGGCAATGCATGAGTTCCAGAATCTGCATGCAACTTCCAAGGAGAAAATCAACGAGTTCGTTCGTGGGCATTTCTATGGTCACTATGATTTTGATCTCGAAAACACCGTTTATGTACGTCATTCCCCTCTCCTGCATTACTCCAACCAATCACGTCCACTAGATGTTCACAGCCGGTCGGTATGAGTACCGTAATAAGGGCGTCGATATGTTCATCGAGTCCCTTGCTCGTCTCAATCACCGACTGCAGCAAAGTCAGAGCAAGACCACAGTCATCGCATTCATCATCATGCCCGCTGCTACCAATAGTTATACTATTGAGGCCCTTAAGGGCCAGGCGGTCATGAAGCAGTTGCGCGATACCGTTACTGAGGTACAGGCCCGTGTCGGCGCACGACTATTTGAGCACGCCGCACGATTCCATGGCGAAGGTCGCACAGTGGTCGCGCCAGAGGACCTCCTAAGTGCAGAGGACCAAGTCCTATTGAAACGTCGCATTTTTGCACTTAAGCGACACACTCTTCCCCCGATCGTTACACACAACATGGCAGATGATTCGAACGACCCGATCCTCAATCAGTTGCGTCGCGTACGTCTCTTCAACACACCGGGAGACCGCGTCAAGGTCATCTTTCATCCCGAATTTTTGAATTCAAATAACCCGATCCTGGGTCTCGATTACGAGGAATTCGTGCGAGGTTGCCATCTGGGTGTATTTCCGAGTTACTACGAACCATGGGGATACACCCCCGCGGAGTGTACTGTGGTACGTTGCGTATTTCTTGTATCGTGCGATTCGAGCTCATTCGAGTAGATGGGTATCCCTAGTGTTACAACAAACCTTTCCGGATTCGGGTGCTTTATGGAGGATTCGATCCATAATCCTTCTGACGAGGGTATCTACATCATCGACCGACGTACCACCTCTATCGATGACAGTGTCAACGCGCTCACGAACTCGATGTTCGACTTTGTCAAGAAAACGCGGCGCCAACGCATTAACCAGCGAAACCGTGTTGAGCGACTTTCGCCACTCCTAGACTGGAAGAATCTGGGCCTTGAGTACGAGAAGGCCCGGATGCTTGCGCTTCGGAGGGCGTACCCTGACGCATTCATCAGTGCCGATGAGGATAACGGGGCAGACGTGGAGTGGGGCTTCGGAGAATTCCCAGTTTCTGTCCAAGCCAGTCCGAGGCTCAGAATTTCGGGACTCGCGACACCAGGTGATCTTGGAACACTTACAGAGGAGGTATAGATCTTTTGTTATGAAACAAGTTTGGATGTACTGACTATATCATAGATGCAACGCTTGGAAACTAGCGATTACAGAGGCCATTGGTCGCGTACAGGGGAAGATGAAGAGGATGAATATCCCTTGTAAGTGCTTTCTCACCTACTGGTGTTTTACTCATGTGTTCCTGTATCCAGCCCGCTTGTCATGAAGGTGCGCTCGCGAGCATCATCCGTGATGTCTGGGGCAAGCACGCCCGGCGGTGGAGCATTCAAGAGCCTTAGCGAGCATGATCTTCAAAAGGCGGATGCTGCGCTCAGCCAGGTAAACGGAGTGTCCGCAATTGCGTAGGTGACACATCTCTGGCTGAGTATAAAACTCGAATCTAGGCTCTGATATCGAATGACTCAAGCTTGGCTGTTAGCTTGATGCCAGGATCCAGAAGCCTTCACATGTCATGAATGCATACTCTGATTTTATTTAAATACCCTGGTTTTCGACTTCCAAAAATGTTCACGTTTTGTTTTCTAGTTACCATCTATGTCATGATGTATGTTTAGTTTTCGAGATTGGTACTCATATCTGCTTCTATGTCCTTTGCTTCTAAATCGCACGTACGCCTTAACCAAACGTGTTGCATATTCAGCTCCATACACATTATGGACTCTTATGTATGCAGAGCTTTTGCTTGACTGCAACCGAGCCACCATTGGATCTATTCTTCACTGACCGCCAGAAATCCGGCGAGCAATGAGAGAACGCGAGGTCCTTATGTAAAGCTGCGTCATTTATATAATGGGAAACGTTGTGCATGCTCGCGAACTGCTCGGACGAGTCCTCGCTTGTTCATCATGGCACCCGTCCCTTTGATACCGTTGATTGTCGCCACTATACTCAGCGTACATGGACTGCGCTCGCGATCACTCTCCTTCTCTGGTGCAGCGACCGCCTTCATGGTTGGCTTCAGCATTCTTGCAGTGCCTGTGCGGACCGTTGGGGTCACTCTCATCGTGTTCTACTTGATCGGGTCCAGGGCCACCAAATGTAAGTGTCAATGATCCCACCTGGATGTCTTTTTAACCACTAATTAGATGGCAAGAAGCGGAAAGCTAAGCTTGAAGATGACTATCAAGACGCTGGTTACCGATCTGGCGCCCAAGTTCTGTGCAACTCATTCACTGCGTTACTTGCGAGTGGAATATGGTGTCTCGCCTTTGCGCCTAACATGCTGCCATGGAGTCTAATCGACTCTTACGTTTACTCGGGCTCAACATTGCTGGAGGGTGTGCCATACGGCGATGGTCAATGGTGCCCGTTGGATGCAACAGTATCAAGTGGATTGAGTCGCGCGCTGATGTTCATGGCTCTTGGGTAAGCTCTGCCCTTCTATTTGATGCATCTTGTTCATTGGTCTATAAATACCGTCACGTACCATCAGCCACTTTGCGTGCTGCCTGGGGGACACTCTGGCGTCAGAACTCGGTATCCTCTCTTCACGTGCGCCAATCCTTATAACGACGCTAAAAACTGTTCCGCCCGGTACAAACGGTGGTGTCTCACTCGGTGGGACGCTTGCCAGTTTATTTGGCGGTTTGTCCATGGGCGTGACAATGTTTATTTTACTCATTGCAGAGAATGCACACTGCAGGAGCAGCTGGATGACGATTCTTCCGCCACTCGTACTCTGGGGTGGTGTGGCAGGTGCCGGTGGAAGCTTGGTATGATTTGACTTGTCAATATTGTGCCGTATACCTAATGCGACAATACTAGCTGGATTCGTTCCTCGGAGCGACCCTGCAGCGCACACGCTACTCGGTTGACAAAAAGATCATTCTTACTGGCCATGCAGTGGAACCTGATCGCGGGCGGAAAGACACTGTCAAAGTTATAAGCGGACTCAATTTATTGACAAACAATCAGGTGATCTAATATTATCCCCTCCTATCTTGATGCTAACTGTCCCACAGGTCAACTTGCTATCATCGATAGTGACTGCGCTCCTTATCGCGAGACTTGCCTCGACATCAGAGACATTTTCTGTGCTTCATCTGTAGAAACTCCCTGATCGCAGCTGTATACCTCTATGTTACCATGTCATTTCCCTCTTGACAAGAATTATGGGAGTTATTAAAAGTATTTGGTGGTATTGGCTCGAATATGAGACTGGTCGTAGTTTATCCTCTTTTGCAGGTTTCTCAGCTGGGAGACCACTTCGATGTGCAGATGTCAGGTCGTAAGACAACAGCTCCGGCCGCGGTAAGTGAGGCACACTAGCCGTTGTGAGATTGCAGTATAGGATCTTTGCAGGAACGGATCGCAGCTTAAGATTCCATGAGCTAAGACGGTAAGTAGTTTATACCAGGCTCAGCGAATACTGAGGGGCTTAGGTCTACCAGCAGATCTTGAAGACTAGGTGCCTGTTCACGTAGACCGCGCTGCAAGGTCAAAGCTGACACATGCATTGAATTGGGAGAGGCAGGATTGTGATCGAAGCTTAGATCTGCACCACAAATTGTGGCCACGAAAGCAGTGGGCAAGTGTCAACATGACACACTTGTTTGAAAATGTCGGGCGACACGCATGCGTGGACGATTGACGCCCCATTGACTCTGCGACACACGTGTCTGAAATAGCAAAACTTGAAACCCCTGGTGATGATCAACACGTGTGTCTACAAGAAAACTTTAGACTCCATGGGAAAGCCGCGTGTGTCTATAAGAGGATTTTGGCAAAGGGCGTAAGTACTGGTATCAATGACGTGCATGTTGTGAGGTGCTGATAGAGACTGGCACTAGTTTCTACTTGATGCGAGAAGCTCTCCGGTCATAAGAGGGACAATATTCAAGATCTATGATATCTAGCACCCATGTCAATTTATGTCTTGTACCGGAAGTTACCATGCTTGCTCGGTACTAGTCACGGTAGTACGGCCAGGGGTAGCAATCACCAAACCTGGCATTTTATCTCTTGTGCGCTGAATATGATCTAGTTAGCTTTCAGCGTGCGTGGATATCGCTTTATGATACGTGGCACTGACTGAGGTGTAATGAAAAGTCACGATCAGACTTCCTTCGCGAAGCTGAGAGGATATGGCCGTTCAAGTTCAGGTAGCTCCGAGGGGCAGAGTATCACCACTATACTCATTGACACTGCTCGTTTTCGTTCAAGAACTTTGAACGTGCGCACACTTATTTGAGTATTCAAGTTGGCTGACAAGGTTAAAGGCCGTTGCGGAAGGATCCGTTGTAGGCGGGATCGCATTGATATGATAGCGATTTGATACCAGTAGACCATGTGATCCATAAGTATATTTTGAGCACATGACGCTATAGTGAATCTGCCCCTAGACTATACACCCAGGATAAAAACACGCATTGAATCCCACATGTAATTCGGAATCCATACAAGACGCTTTCTTGCCTCATTACTACCGAGTACCATCTATGCGTCTGCTCACTTCCCTTCCATTCATGTTCGTTGTACTGACTATCTCCCTGCACTGCTAGGTCTTATCATCCGCGACGACCCTGCCGCTGTCGGCGACTATGTCGCAAACTACATTGCCAAACGGTAGTATCCTCATTTCTATATTTCTTTGCCCCCATAACTGATTTCTTTCCCCTAGCATCAATGACTTTGCACCAACAGCTGGCAAACCTTTCGTGCTTGGTCTCCCAACAGGCTCCTCTCCTATCCCAACTTACAAGGCCCTCATCAACAAAGTCAAGGAAGGCAGCTTATCGTGAGTGCTGAACAGTCCACTTTAAGTCCCATTATCCATCCATGACCCCAGGTTCAAGCACGTCGTCACTTTCAACATGGACGAGTATGTCGGCCTCCCTCGCGACCACTCAGAGTCCTACCACACATTCATGTTCCGCGAGTTTTTCTCCCATAGTCCGTCTAGTCCAGTCACTCTCGCTGAAGAATCCTGTACTAATTTCGTAAACACAGTCGATATTCCCCCTTCCCAAGTCAATCTATTGGATGGGAACGCTGAGGACTTGATCGCAGAATGTAACGCGTATGAGTCCCGCATCAAGCAATATGGTGGTATTGAGCTCTTCCTGGGTGGTATCGGCGAGGATGGTCATATCGCATTCAACGAGCCTGGTATGTCACATTCTGTTTGTCACTTGGCTCCTTCGATGTTGTATCGTTTGTGGCTTCTTTACCGTATTTTGTTCTGTCTTGTCACGTCCATCGACTTGATGATAATTCTCTTTCCTATCAAAGGCTCGTCCCTCGCCTCCCGGACCCGTATCAAGACACTCGCTTATGATACCATCCTCGCCAACGCCCGCTTCTTTAACAACAACATCGCTGCTGTCCCGCGTATGGCCCTTACAGTCGGTGTTGCCACAGTACTTGAAGCCAGGGAGGTCGTCGTTGTGGTCACGGGCCAGAGGAAGAGCTTGGCTCTTAGCAAGGCTATTGGTGGGTCGTGGTTTCAGGCTATCATCAAGCTCATTCATTGATCATCTGGCTTCAACTTTCTTGTGGTGTACACAGAGGATGGCGTAAACCACCTTGTGAGGAGGCCCTTTGCCAGTATCTCACAAGAACTTATGTTGATATGAATCCTGATATAGTGGACTCTCTCGGCGCTGCAGCTCCACCCCTGGGCGTTGATTGTAGTCGATGAAGATGCTACAGCTGGTGCGTGTTGTCATTCTGTTAAAATACGACCTTTGGTTGACGTACGGATGCCTTGACATCCTTTCCAACCCATTGTTACCTCATTCTGAATAAAACAAAAACCGCGGAACCACAACTCAGAGTTGCATGTCAAAACAGTCAAATATTTCAAGTCGATTGAACGCGTACAAGACGAGGTAGAGCAACGGCAAGCAGAGTTGAAGGCGAGAGGTCGGACAGAGCATCAGGGGCAGGTTGGCAGTATGGAGTGATGTTGTCTGTCTATACTATGAGCTACATACCGGCTCGTAGACGAGGGGCCCATGGTAGCACGCGCTCACTTTCGTAGATTGGTCAGGTGTTTATGTAAGATGTTCTAACTCTAGAATTTGTACATTTTTCAAAACAAGTAATCAGCAATAGTAACTTGGTGTTGCCCATCGGAAACCATGTCGTTGAAGGTACCAAAGGCCAACAACATCCAACTCTTCAAGGATGGCCACAAAGTATTCTTTACACGCTCGATCTTCGCTTATATCATCTGATAACATTCTTACAGCACCTCCAGGGCCTTGAGGATGCTGTCCTTCGAAACATTCAAGCAGTTTCAGAGTTATCAGATCTCGTACGGACAAGCTTTGGTCCAAATGGTACGTGTCCTGCGCTTAAAATACACCCATCCTGATTTACTTTAGGTCGGAATAAACTCATCATAAATCATCTTGGCCGACTTTTCGTAACATCCGATGCCGCTACCATCATCAGGGAGGTCGAAGTCGTTCACCCAGCAGCTAAGCTTCTTGTCATGGCCTCGCAAGCTCAAGAGTCCGAGGTATGTCTTTCTCCATTCCATTTCATGCTTGTTAACTTTGAATCCAGATGGGCGACTCCACCAACATGGTCATCATTCTTGCAGGAGAACTACTCAAGAAATCGGAGAACCTTCTCGTTATGGGGCTTCACCCCAGTGAAGTCATCAAAGGATATGAACTTGCATGCGCTAAAGCTCTCGCGGAACTTGAAAGTGAGTCGCTTCCTCCTCCCTTTACATTTCTTCTGACAGTAGCGCAGACCTACCAACGTCCAGCCTACCATCCCCTTTCACACAGGAGTCCCTCATTACAGCTCTCAAACCCGCAATCGCATCCAAACAGTACGGATATGAGGATACATTGTCGTCGCTAGTGGCAGAGGCTGCACTCGCAGTTATGCCCAAAAACCCGAAGAATTTCAACGTCGACAACGTGCGTGTCGTCAAGATCATGGGTGGCAGCCTTTCGGGGAGCAAAGTTGTACAAGGGATGGTATTTGGTCGCGAACCGGAAGGTAATTCCAATCAAATCCGCAATGTAGCGTCCGCACTCATATGTCCTCTCAAGGTATCATCAAAAAAGTTTCAGGCGCGAAAGTGGCCGTCTTCACATGTGCCCTCGATATCGCCCAAACCGAAACAAAAGGCACCGTCCTCCTTAAAAACGCAGACGAAATGCTCAATTTCACGCGCGGCGAGGAACAACAACTTGAAGGGGTATGTTTTCTAACCCATTGCTCCTATGTCTACTAACTATCACTTGATAAACAGATTTTCAAAGAAATCGCTGATTCAGGCATCAAAGTTATCATCGCAGGCTCATCTATCGGCGATCTCGCCCTACACTATCTCAATCGCTTCAACATCGCCGTTCTCAAAGTCCTTTCCAAATTTGATCTCCGTCGCGTAGCTCGTGTTGTCAACGCCACACCTCTCGCACGCGTCGGCGCACCTACCCCAGAGGAAGCTGGCTACGTCGACATCTTCGAAACGACGGAGATCGGTGGAGACCGTGTCACTGTCCTCCGTCAGCTCACTCCCAACGAGGATGGGTATCAGGGACACACGGAGAAGACGCGTACGGCGACGATTGTGCTTAGAGGGGCGACGGCTAACCATCTCGATGATCTCGAGCGTGCCATTGACGATGGTGTCAATGTAATCAAATCCCTTATAAAAGATCCACGGTTAGTTCCTGGCGCAGGTGCGACGGAGCTGGAGCTGGGCAAGCGTGTTGAGGCATACGGGAGTGGGATGAGGGGGTTGGCACAGCATGCCGTGAAGCGGTATGCTACAGCACTCGAAGTCATACCACGAACGCTCGCTGAGAACGCTCTGGGAGGTGCTGAGGGTAACGAGGTTCTCAGTCGTTTGTGGGCCAAGCACGAACAGAAGGGCGGCGAAGCCTGGGGTGTCGATATCGAGGTAAAGTTCACTGGCTCTGTATCATCGCCCTTCGATTGATTGATCATATCTGCCAGGCTGAACAAGATGGAACTCTGCTAGCTACTGACTTCAAGATTCTCGACCCGCTAGCCGCGAAACAATGGGCGATCAAGCTTGCAACAGAAGCCGCCGTATCCGTACTCAGCGTCGACAGCATTATCATGAGCAAACCCGCAGGAGGACCCAAAGTCCCCCAACAAGCAAGTAACTGGGATGAAGATTAGGACAATGCTACGGGAGCGTCTAGACCGCTTTAGAGTAATGTCATGAGTAATGAAAACAGATGAAAGCGAAAAGAACAGCAACGAGAATACTGTGGGGAGTGTGGTACTGTATAATGTTCATGATAGATATCCGCGAATGGTGATGGGTACGGTTGACTACGTGTATCAGGATTGATTTTACTAATGCGGATTTTTCGTTGTTGTATTAAGGTAGAGGTCGTGCGGATTCTACCCATAGTGTTGTGGGCAGAACTCTGCCATTCTGCCACATGGCAGGGCAGAACTGGCACTGCCAGGCAGATGGCAGACCTCCCGGGCAGAATGTGGCAGAACTCCCGACAGAACCGTGGGAGGATGTACTATATACCATTTCCGTGTATGATAGCGTGACTCAAAGCACTCTATTGAACTCATTCGGTGTGCACACAAGATGTCAACACTACGACTCAAGGATGGCGACGACATGGAGTTCTTTGCTCATGCAAAGTCAGTCTTCAACCGTCGATTTCATTCAATCAATACAAATATCACACCT
>MU172928.1:443871-514086 GCA_016695475.1 Suillus decipiens | reverse complement strand
ATACTGTAGGTAGCATGCCAGAAGGTAAGTAAGCATAGTCCAAGGCTATGTCAGAAACATAATAGTAAGTACAGCAAAACATCAGGCTATGAACTTAGAGATAAAACTTGTATGGAATAACTTATTGAGATGGAGGCAGAGATAACCGATAGCTGGAGGCAGAGATGACCAAGAGGCAAAGGCAGGGATGACCGAGAGCTGGTTGCACAGGTATATCCTAAAAGGGGTAATACGCAGGTGCATGGGAATGGTTTCAGATATGAACACGGATTGGATATGGACATGGATCAGATCTGGATCAGATGAGTGTCTCGGATCGGATATGGATCGGACAAGTGTATCGGATTGGATATGTGAACTGGATTGAGTGGGAATTGGATGGATGTAAATTTGAGCAGGATGTTATAGTGGAAGTGGAGTGTAGAATCCAGTATATGACACTATCCTCCAACCTATGGTGGTACATCCTTCACCTAATCTATTCTGGACTTCATCCAAGTAGTCTTGTCATCATCTCCTATCATCTGGAAATAGTTCTGGTGCATTCCTGTGCTCATCCGGAAGTCCTTTGGAGCTCTATTGAGCTATCCCACCCTAGAAGTTCATCCGGACTTCACTAGAACTCTCCCTAGGACTTCATCCAAAATCAAGGGGCAATACTCAGGTAAGGGGCACAGCATATGAGCTGAGGCCAAAGCCCTTTATGATCCATTAACCCTCCGAGCACAGCTCTAACAGAGATCTTACCAGTGACAACCCGCTAACCAATCAAGAAGAAATGCCAGAGGATAGAATCTTACCAGGATCCTTTGTGCCTAAAGAATCCCAAGTACCCCTCATTATTGTTGACACTCCTTCTACAGAATCATCCCTAACACCATCAGCACCAAGCCACCAACCCTCACCAGACAAAGAATCCCTTGTCCCTCCACAACAGCCTTCCACACCATCACCTCGTAAATGCATCACCAACCAACTGCCAACTGTACCAGTGTAAAGACTACAATCTAGCTAGAGTGATAGCGGATTACAACCTAGACTAGTATATGTTGAAAGCTTACCTAGCTGCTATACTCATAGGACAAGAATGTTCAACCCAAGGGGTTGCCAGTGAATATATTCTGCCAATGCTAATGTGGGAGGCATGATACTATGTTTAGATGATGATGAAGGTAGCAGTAGCATTTCCGCTGTTAGTGCTGTGAAGGCTGTTGATGCCAATGCTAATGCATGCTGAGAATGATGAGTACTGATGATGCTGGCAATACTGATGGTACTGAGAGTAGCACTAGCATTGAGTGGGGTGGTAGCATGGACTGATGACTATGATAGCAATATATGCCAAGGATGGCGAGGCTTAAGCAATGAGCAATGGTGAGATTATGTGATAGCAATGATAGCAGTGATAGCAATGTGTATAGTGAGATGGTGGAGACCATCAAAGATTCAGAGATAATGAATTTCAAGGAAGATATATTTGAATAAGGGTAGTGGTAGTGGTATGGGAATCCCATCTAATGAGTGATACAATGTGTAATATAATGAGTGTATACTTCAGCGCATAAATAGTATGCCAAAGGTAAGAAGTGACTTCTTCTACTGAATGTACAGTAAAAGGGGAGTGTAGTATGGAGAAGAAGTCATCTTTTATCATGCATCATAAATAAATGGAATTGATAGGTGAGGGTAGTAGTGAGTTAGCAAGACTTAGCCATAGTGATATGTAATAGTACTGCAGGTACTGCAGCATACATTCTACATGTAATAAAGCTTGCTGTAAGATTTAGCAGCAGCAGATGAGAATATACTACACACCAAATGGAACTAGTGGGCAGGCATGGGCATTCAATGGGCATCGGCTTGTGGAACATGGCTCAGCACTTTGGCATGGTATCTGGCAAGTGTGTGGTATCCTCGGTAACTGTATATATCAATAATGGGGTGATCACACTATGCGGTATAGGGGCTAGATGATTATGGAAATGAACCTATACATGGCCAGTGCCAGCTGGACTGTCACATTGGCTATCCATAATTGGGTTGCCATCCAAGCACATTCTATCTTCACTCCAACTCCCACATTCCTACAACAAGTAATGTCAGCCCCATTTCATATGCCACTCCAAGGCACAGATGCAGCACCCAAATTTGACAGCACTCTAGCCCACCTAATACCATTCCTTGAAGACATAGATGCCATTGCCAATCATGCAATGCTCACCAATGAGCAGTGGATAAAAGCAGCACTCAGATACACGCATATTGAGGAGGCAGAGACTTGGGAAATGCTTGAAGAGGCTAATCTGCCTAGCTGGAAGAAGTTTGTAGCTGCAGTAAAACTTTTGTATCCTGGATGCAAAAGTGACCATTGCTTCACCCATACTGACCTTGAGAATCTCTGTGCAGAACAAGTCTGTGTGCCAATGACCTCGCAAGAGGAGCTAGGCCAATATTACCCCAAGTTCTTCAAAATATTGAGGCACTTGATCATGAAGAAGAAGCTTGCCAAACTTGAGTGGGATTGTCTTTTCCTTGATGGATTCCATGCTACTGCCGAGACTGCTGTCATGTGGTGGCTCGAGATTAAGCTCACCTATCACCACCCAGATGATCCATACAACATCATGCAAGTATACAATGCTACTGTATTCCTGTTACCAAGCATGTCACCATCATCAGCTCCTAAGACTAGCTATGCTAGTTCTACATGGGGCCCTGCACAGCAACCTGCTCCACAGCTGCTAATATAGCCAACCAGCCCAGGCATCATTATCAAAAGGGAGTATTCTTCATACCACTGTGTTTTCTGTTGGTCAGAAGAGCATGGAAATAGGGATTGCCAGATCAAAGAGGCATACTATAGGGATGGTAAGATTTCGCTAAGAGGGCAGTACATGCTTTTGCCAGATGGCCATAAGCTTCCTCCAGGATGAGGCAGTCTGCAGCAGAAGGTAGATTGCTACCATGCTAACAAGACCCCCCCATGGGTGCCAATGCTACGGTATTAGGCAACCTATACTACCATGTGGAACACAAGTGCAACACAGTCCTTGATGTTGACCCCTTGGCCTTTATGCATACAAGCACTAAACACAGGAGTGATGCAGAAGAAGACCTTAACTGAGAACTTAGGATCTTGCAGGCTGAGTATGAGACAAGCAATACTGATGCTTATGCCACTAGGAAAGCAGATAAAGGAAAGAACATGGACTTTGACAGTGTAGATGTGCTGCAGCGACCTCAACTGGGACCGTCTTCCAAAGCCACTGATGTGGTAGAGGAAGTGGTTTCACCGCAGGTCAAAGCCTCAGCAGCACCTATCCCAGGTGTTAAAGTAACTGGCCCTCAATATAGGTATGCTTACCCACTAGAGGACAAAGATGCCGATAAGCACGTAGTTGACCAGATACTTGACACCAATGTCAACATTCAAATGCAAGACCTGATAGCTGTAGCACCTGAGATACAGAAGAACCTGAAGGATGCCACAACCACCAAGTGCATTAGCATTAATACTGCCACAGTCAACGAGTTAGGAACCATGCCAGAAATGAAGGATCAGATTGTTAGAGACGTGCTTGGAGGGTTAATGGATCATAAAGGGCTTTGGCCTCAGCTCATATGCTGTGCCCCTTACCTGAGTATTGCCCCTTAATTTCAAATGAAGTCCTAGGGAGAGTTCTGGTGAAGTCTGGATGTAGTCCAGATGAACTCTAGGGCAGGATAGCTCAATAGAGCTCCAACGGACTTCCAGATGAGTGTGGGAATGCACTGGAACTATTTCTGGATGATGCGAGATGATGACAAGACTACTTGGATGAAGTCCAGAATAGAACAAGTGAAGGATGTTACATAATAGGTTGAAGGATAGGATAGGACAGGACCATAGGACTATAGGACCAGGGGTCCAAAGGTCCAAAGGTCCAGAGATCTGAAGGTATGGACATCCAAAGGTATGGACATCCAAAGGTGGTCCAAAGGTCCAAAGGTACAGAGGTCCGAAGGTAGGAGTGGTGGAGTGTCAGATGGATGATGGATGATGGATGGATGGACAGATGGACAGATGGACAGATGGATGGATGAATGGATGGGTGGGTGGATGGACAGATGGATGAATGGATGGATGGATGGATGGATGGATGGATGGATGGATGGATGGATGGATGGATGGATGGATGGTATGACTACTATAGAGAAGTAGGTCCAGATGTGAAGTAGAGAGAGTATAGACTACTTTGGACAAGGTCCGAAGTAGAAACTAACAGAGGAAGACTACCACAGGTAGAGTTGAAGGTGGAACAGAAGATGGACTACAATTGAATGAAGTCTGAAAGTGATTATATGACAGAGAGTCAAGGCTCTGGACTAGGGAGTACTCCCATAGTCCAGAGCCAGAGACTTACAAGGGCTGGAGCCCAAGTGAGAATAGAACAGAGTTATATAGACAGCAGGATAAGTAGGGATATGAGCAATGATCAGACTGAGGTCTGCAGGAGTTGTACTACAAGTTTATATACTGTAGGTAGCATGCCAGAAGGTAAGTAAGCATAGTCCAAGGCTATGTCAGAAACATAATAGTAAGTACAGCAAAACATCAGGCTATGAACTCAGAGATAAAACTTGTACAGAATAACTTATCGAGATGGAGGCAGTGACCATATCAAGCTGCCTGCTGTGCAACCACTGCTCTTAAGGAGTACTCTTGCTGATGAAACATTGTTACTGTTTTCTTGCCCCCAGTTATCAGCCCATTATCATTACCTAACATCATTGCATTCCAAGATTAACACAGATTCCAAGATTAACACAGATTCCAAGATTAACACAGATTCCACTGAAGCATTCCACAGTGTATATACCTATGACAAAGCAAAGAAAGCCTATGTCTACAAACCTGTGGGCAAAAAGGTTAGTTACTATCATACCAACCACCATGCTACCAGAATACCACATTCAGTGGGAGCTACCACCAGATGCCTTGGCTGGCCTCCCAGACCTACTGCCGCAACCCCCTGACTTTATGCCAGGAAAGCACTTCACCCAGGAATGGGCTGACGAGCTTGACCTTGACCCAGCAAAGTGGCTTTAGCCAGAGAAGCACAAGCTAGTATGATGGCTTGTCTGTCACAAGACTGCCTTCACATGGGATGCATCAGAATGTGGCTGTCTCAATGAGAAATACTTTCCACCATACAAGATACCTGTGGTACCCCATACTCCATGGGCAGAACATAGCATCCCTATTCCACCCACTACATTGAAAAAAGTGGTTAGTATTATCAAGGAGAAAATAGTGTCTGGCGTGTACAAGCTGTCTACCATGTCTTACTGGTCTAGATGGTTCTGCATCGTCAAGAAAGACAGTACATCACTGCACATAGTTCATAACCTTCAGCCACTGAACAGGGTAACTATCAAAGATGCATCAGTTCCTCCCTTTGTTGAACATCTTGCGGAATCATTTGCTGGCTATGCTGTGTATGGTATGATGGATCTGTTTTCAGGCTATGACCAGTGGTCGCTTCATGTTGACTCACATGATATGACCACCTTTGGTACACTGCTAGGCCCACACCAGTTAACTATGCTCCCCATGGGGCATTCTAACGGCATACAGCTCTTCCAAGGTGACATTTGCTTTGTTCTACAAGATGAGATCCCTATGTATATGTTCCCATTCATTGACAATATTGCCATCAAATAGGTGAAAACGCAGTATCAAAGAGCTGACAGCTCATATGAGACTATCCTGGAAAATGCTGGCATTCACTGCTTCATCTGGGAACATCTTACCGTGGTTAATCAAGTTTTGCACCACTTGCATATGGTTGGACTAACTGTTTTGGCAAAGAAGTTTGTTTTAGCAGTGCCTACTGCTAACATCATCAGTCGCATGTGTACCTTTGAAGGATGCATACCTGAAGAATCAAAGGTACAAAAGATCCACAACTGGCCAGAGTGTAGCACCATGATGCATGTGTGGAGCTTCCTCGGTACTTGTGGTGTCTTGCATATTTTCATCAAGGATTTTGCCAAGGTAGCACAACAAGAATGCCATGTTCAAATGAGGCCATGACCAACAGGTAGCTATGCAAGTGCTTAAGGACACTATCATGCAGTCACCAGTGTTAAAACCACTAGACTACGAATCTGGATGTGAGGTCTTTCTTGCCATTGACACTTCTTCTATCACTGTAGATTTTATCCTCTCACAACTCAGTGAGGACAAGAAGTGCTATTCTAGCTGCTTTGGTTCACTTACACTGATGGAAGTCAAAAGCTGATACTCCCAAGCACAGGTAATGGATCAGTAAGCAGGACAGGAATATACATAGCCAGAATACTGGTACAGGTGAATTAACAAAAGGGGATAGACACAAGTATGCACAGTGGACTTAGAACACGAGAAGCTGGGAGTTTCAGATGGGTGGTCCAGATCAGATATATGGTCTGGACAGAAGCAGGATTGATCAGATCTGAGATCAGATGTATGGGATATGACAACCTGAGTCCATCTAGCTCCATTTGGTGCATATCATTTAGTAACTGTTGAAACTGATCCCATGGCTAGCACTGTTACATACATGCCTCGTGCCACAGTACTCTGCAGTGTTATTACATGTTTCACCTATTTGCCTTGCGCTCTCACTACTGTACTCGCCTATCTGTCCCAGTTGCTCATGCACCATGTTAAAAAGCCTCTGAGATATTTGTACTTCACTTCCTCTGTCTATGGTAGCCATAGAAGTCACTCATAGTATTAATCCTTTGTTTCATGCAATCTATCTTTGTTTTTGCCTTAACTTTCAACCAATTGGCACTTAGTACTGCTATAAGTTGCCATGGAATACTATGAGCTAAGCTCTCATCCTTCTAACTTCGACTTTTGATTGCAGAGTCCCAGACTGCTGCCAGTGATTTTGCCATTGCCACTATTTTTGATCACTATCACAGTCTAGCTTTCATCTTTGGTAGTTTGCTGCTGCTGCTACCTTCAGTATTGCTAACAAGCACTCTTGCCATTGTCCCACTGTATTCTCAGTCTCATCTCTTCTCATTCTACCATGGTACCACTAACGGCAGCAACCCTCAGAATAGTTTTCTACACTCTAGCACTTAGTCTCACCATGTTCTCTCACTAACTTAGGGAAATTGCTTCTACTGCAGTCCTCTTGGGTCGAATAGTATACTTGCACCTTCAGTAGGACATATAGTTGTGTCTACCTATAGGCCAGCTATTATTTCCTTGTTTCAATGAATCAGAAATGAAAACATAAGTAGCAGATCAGTAAGTAGGATGGAAATGTTCATAGCCAAAATACCAGTACAGGGAAATCACCAAAAGGGGATAGATGCAGGTATGCACAGTGGAGTTAGAATACGAGAAGCTGGAAGGTTGGGATGAATGGTCTGGATCAGATCTGTGGTCTGGATGGAAGCAGGATCAATTGGATCTGATCAGATCTAAGATCAGAAGTATGGTATATGACATTAGGACTCTGTCTGAAACTAGTCTTATATCTTGTTCCATTCCTATGTTCCAGATATCCTTCAGACATAACATATCTGTTTCCCTCAGACACTTCGGACATATACCTTCACCTCTGAAATTAAGAGCAATACTTGGGAAAGGGGCACAGCATATGAGCTGAGGCCAAAGCTCTTCAGATCCTTTACCTTTGAGTACGACCTTAACAATGACTTATTGTGTGTCAGTCAGATGTTACAATAGAATGTATTATAATGATGTACCTTAGGATCAACATATGTATCCAAAACACTGGCAGCAGTGGTGCTCTCGATTCCAGCCCCCTTCCTGCTCATTATCCCAGTGAAAACCAGATATATTTCAATTTGATTGAAGATTTTCTTGAGCTAAGGCAACCTTGTCAATTTGTGGTCATTCAAGGTAAGATCACATACTGAAGTCCATTTTGTCTTGACCATCTTACCTGTTTTTTGTGGGCCTATTGTTTGGATTGCAGCATCAACATTGATAGCTGCTGCTGCATTGTTGAAGGTAGACATTGTAAAGTTTCTGCCATCACCACTTGCTGCCCAATTCTCAATCAGGTAATGAAGCAGGATATCCACCTTGATGTCCTGCCAATGGGCCTTTGCATTATCAGCCTGCAATGTGATTTCTGGTTGGGCCATAAGGACTGTTGTAAAGCTAGCACAGATGGCAGTAAGTGGGATGACAGAAGTATAGATTCTTTGCCAACAATGGCAGTCAATAAGATAAGAATTCATGGTAGTACAGGTATGAGATGTAGTAAGGTTTGGGCTCCAATATCTGGGACAGCTTGAAGCCGAGAACATCTCACACGAGGTTTGCCAATGTTGGTCAACATCCGAACTGAGTCTTAGTAATATGATTAGCACAAATGTAAAAAGTATGCAATAAAAAGAGAGGCGATACCAGGGTTCGAACCTGGGTTTCGGGAAGATTTACATCAAAATCCCGAGTGATAACCACTACACTATATCGCCTTGCAAAAAGTGGGGTTCAGTTTAGTTTTGGAACGGTTGTGTAAGACACGTCGGTGTGCAACTGCGGTTACCACTACTCACACCCGCTCCGACCTACCATGAACAGCGACGAATCATTTGCAGCATTGGTTAATACTGCCAATCCAGCGGCGTATGGATACCGTCAGCAAGAAACCAACAACCCATACATGCAATCAGATCATTATAATAATAATACAGCGTCCGGCTATCCTCCACAACCAAACCTCATGGATCCATTCTTTGACGATGACGACGACGACGCTTCTCATTCTAATTTTGCCATGTATTCTGCTCAAAGACCAATGCAGTCCCAGGAAAGCGGTCTTCCTCTCGCTCGTTCTGCTGCACCTCCAGCTGGCGTAGAAGCATCTTCTACCTCTCTTGCAACAACACCTAACGGACAACCACAAGGCTGGGCATTTGACGATGACGCTCTGTCGCCCGCATTCTCACCTGGCCCATCCTTTTCGGCAGAACCATCAACACCCATGCGCCCACTCAAGCGACGCAGAAAGTGGAAGTGGCCCTGGCAGAGGGGCAACGAGCTTACTGGCGAGCGTATAATCACTCTCAACAACCCACTCATGAATGACGACTACTGCTCAAACTTCGTGTCCACGAGCAAGTACAACATGATTTCCTTTCTTCCCAAGTTTCTTACAGGTGTGTCCCGTCTGGCGTCGCGTACACCGCGAAACACCAACTGATCCATTTTCTCGTAGAACAATTCTCGAAATACGCCAATCTATTCTTTTTGTTCACGGCGTGCATTCAGCAGATTCCTGGTGTATCCCCCACGAACCAGTATACTACTATCGTGCCCTTGGCCCTTGTCCTACTTGCTTCCGCATTTAAAGAAGTTCAAGAAGACCTTGTATGTTATTTCTCCAATCACTAACCCATTCTCACCTTACCTCAGAAACGACACCAATCCGACTCCCAGCTCAATGCACGACTTAGCAAGGCGCTCTCCGGAAACACTTTCGCCGCACGGAAATGGAAAGACCTGTGTGTAGGCGACATCGTGCGCGTGGAGTCAGATGAGTTTATACCGGCCGACCTGGTACTTATATCTTCTAGTGAGCCCGAGGGATTATGTTATATAGAGACTTCCAATCTCGACGGGTGCGTTGCCCCTTTGAATTTCCTTTTTCCCCTAACAGACGCTCTCCAGCGAGACCAACCTTAAAATCAAGCAAGCTTCCCCACAAACTTACTCGCTCACCTCGGCATCCCTCGCAAGCGCTTTGCACGGTACGTTGCGCTCGGAACAGCCAAACAACTCATTGTACACATATGAGGGAACATTAGAACTATTGAGCAACATGAATGTATCAAAGACTATGACATTGAGTCCAGACCAAATGTTGTTGAGAGGTGCTCAGTTGAGGAACACACTGGGTATATAGGATCATAATGTTCTTGGGTCATGAGACAAAGCTTATTTGAAATGCATCATGAGTGATTTGAGCTTGTTTGAAAACTTTTAGTCTACAGAATCTTTGTGATTCCCAGCAATGCTAACCTTGGGTATAGTATGGCACCTATCAGACATACAGCAGTTGAGCACCAAGTAAATATTCACATTATCTTCCTCTATCTCCTTGCTCTCTCACTTGGAAGTACAATTGGCACCAGTATCAATACAGTGTATCTAATCTATCTACCTTACCAAAGATCAGGGCTGACTGAACTTTTGTAGTGGTTCTTGTCTGACCAGCAATGGTGTTTAGTAGAGCCAAGCACATTCACTTAAAAGGTGGGCACCTCTGAGAAACTTATTCCGACTGCAGACTGATCACATTTGAGCAGCAAAAGTAGTTATGGAGGGTTAGGCATATTTTTCTATTTTTTCCTACTTACCTTCACTGACTTGAACTCTTCAGACATTCTCACTTTTATCATCCTCTATAACAACCTCATCCCTATTTCACTCATCATCACCATGGAAGGAGTCAAATTCCAACAAGCCCAACTCATCAACGCCGATCTGGACATGTACTATGCGCTCTCTGACACGCCTGCGCTCTGCCGTACAAGCTCACTTGTCGAGGAGCTTGGACAGATCGAATTTGTGTTTAGCGATAAAACGGGAACTCTGACGAGGAATGAGATGGAGTTCAAGAAGTGCTCAGTTGCAGGAATTGCGTATGCGGACGTGGCGGAGGAGGGTAGGGAAGAGGACGAGGGTACGAAAACGTTTGAGGAGCTGCGAGATTTATTGTATGGGGACGCAGGGAAGCCGGTCGGTACGGGGACGATTGAGGACAGAGAGCGGGAGGTGGCTAGAGAATTTGTGGCGTTATTGGCGGTGTGCCATACTGTGATACCGGAGGTGAGAGATGGGAAGACTCATTATCAGGCCAGTAGTCCGGATGAGGCGGCGTTAGTGGCAGGGGCGGAGATGCTAGGATATCAGTTTCATGTGGGTCGCTCATCCCTTGTCGGATACTGTTTTGCACGTTCTTCCTAACCCCTTCTCTACACCCCCGCCTCCTTTTTATCGCATTGCTTACTCACCCTTCCGCAGACTCGCAAACCTCGTTCTGTCTTTCTCTCAATCAACAACGATCCTGCGGAGTACGAGATCCTCAACGTGTGCGAGTTCAACTCGACGCGCAAACGTATGTCGACGATCGTGCGCACGCCAAGCGGTTCGATCAAACTTTTCTGCAAGGGTGCAGATACTGTCATCCTGGAGCGCCTCGCCAAGGCACAACCATACACTGAGAAGACGCTTATTCATCTCGAGGTTCGTTCCTTCCCTGTACTACCGACATCGATCGCGCTCACCTAATTCATCCGCAGGACTACGCAACTGAAGGCCTGCGCACTCTTTGCATCGCATACCGCGACATCCCTGAGGCCGAATACCGACAGTGGGCCACCATATACGAGCAAGCTGCTGCAACAATCAACGGCCGCGCAGATGCCCTCGATAGTGCGGCAGAATTAATTGAGAAGGATATGGTTTTACTTGGGGCGACAGCTATCGAGGATAAGCTTCAGGACGGCGTACCAGATACAATACATACGTTACAAATGGCTGGGATCAAGGTACGTTTGTCACATGTATTTCACTATGGAACTTATCTCTATGATGCTGATGTGGTACGTAGATATGGGTGCTTACGGGTGACAGACAAGAGACAGCGATCAATATTGGCATGTCCTGTCGATTGATCTCAGAGTCTATGAACTTAGTAAGTTGGGAATGCGGTGGATGCATTCTAGTGCCAATACTCTACTTCTACAGGTCATTGTAAACGAAGACAACTCGCGTGACACTGCAGATTTCATCCAGAAGCGACTTTCAGCAATCAAAAATCAGCGGAGTACGGGAGAGCTCGAAGATCTGGCTTTGGTCATAGGTTAGCGCGCGCGAAATCAATCGATATCTTTAGCTAAGCCCTTTGTAGACGGCAAAAGCTTAGGTTTCGCACTCGAGAAAGAACTCTCCAAGTCATTTTTGGAGCTAGCGCTCATGTGTCGCGCAGTTATCTGTTGCAGAGTGTCTCCACTTCAAAAAGCTCTCGTTGTTAAACTTGTCAAGAAGAACCAGAAGAGCATTCTTTTGGCAATCGGTGATGGTGCGAACGACGTGAGCATGATCCAGGCAGCGCATGTGGGCGTAGGGATCTCTGGAGTCGAGGTACGCGACCTTTAGCACGCAACATTCTGTTTGTATTAAAAGTGATCTGCATAGGGTCTACAAGCCGCGCGGTCTGCGGATGTCGCAATCTCACAATTTAGATTTCTTAAGAAGCTGTTACTGGTTCACGGCGCGTGGAGTTATCAGAGACTGTCGAAGCTCATCCTTTGTGCGTATATCTGTTTCTCTCCGTTTAACGCATGTTCATTACCAAGTGCCACAGATTCATTTTACAAGAACATTACTCTTTACATGACACAGTTTTGGGTACGTATTCGCCCGCTCACTCATAAATTTTCAGCTGACATTACTTCATAGTATTCCTTCTTCAATAACTTCTCAGGACAGATTGCCTACGAATCATGGACGATATCATTTTATAACGTCATCTTTACTGTTCTCCCCCCTCTCGTCATCGGCGTGTTCGATCAGTTCGTATCTGCACGTATACTAGACCGATACCCGCAACTATATGCACTCGGGCAGAAGAACGTCTTCTTCACAAAGACAGCGTTCTGGCTCTGGGTAGGCAATGCGCTGTATCATAGTCTTGTGAGCCTTATTCCGAGAGACGAAAAATTCAGAAATGATGATAATGGCGTTTCTAGATTTTGTTCACGTTCACTGTGATTTTGTTCTGGGGAGATTTGAAGCAAGCAACAGGATTGGATTCCGGGCATTGGTTCTGGGGTGCAATGCTTTACCTGGCTGTCCTGCTCACTGTCCTTGGCAAGGCCGCCTTGGTTTCTGAGTCCGTATCCCTATTCTTGTCTCGCTCTCGTATACTAATGCAATTCTAGTTTGTGGACAAAGTACACTGTTGCTGGTGAGCGCAAGTCTTCCTCTGAACAAATATCCAATTGACACCTTTTCCTCAGCGATTCCCGGGTCGTTCGTTTTCACCATGCTTTTCCTTCCCTTATACGCCGTTGTTGCCCCTGCCATTGGGTTCTCTACCGAATACTACGGACTTGTGCCTCGTCTATGGACTGACGCTGTGTTTTATTTTGTCCTTATCCTTGTTCCCATCGTCTGCCTAACCCGCGACTTTGTTTGGAAATAGTACGCCCGCGCGCGCTTAGCGGGATAACTTTCTGACGCCTCTGTATAGCTACCGACGGACATACATCCCTCTGCCATATCATATCGCGCAAGAGCTCCAAAAGTACAACATTCCCGACTACCGTCCACGTCAAGAACAGTGCGTGTCAATTCAAATGACATATGCTGGATAATGCTAACCCCTTATCACGTCAGATTCCAAAAAGCGATCAAAAAAGTCCGCGCTGTCCAGCGCATGCGCCGGAACCGCGGATTTGCATTCAGTCAGACAGAGAATGGTCGTCAGGATCAGGCAAAACTCATTCGTGCTTACGATACATCCAAGTCTAGCGCACGACCGTCAGGATATTAGACGAGAGAGCGCGTTATTTGCTTCATCTAACATTCATAGACTATTGTATCACTGGGACTGGGACTAACTCATACACCACCATTTGTAGAACGATTCTTCATCGGATTTATTATTGTTTATTCGATACGGTGATGAGATGACGTTCAAGCACTGCCGTATTGTATTTTCAATTTGCTGCCGGTCATGCGAGCGATGGAGAACCCCCATTGTAGAGACGCATCTTCGTCCTCCGGTGAATTCCAGCTCAGTCAAATATGTAAAGGACAGCGCCGGGAGACAGCACACTACAAGCGAACCACACATTGTCAATAACAGTCAAGAAGTCTGTAGAGGTAGGGACAGCTTCAAATCTTGCAGCAATATATAATAGCTTGCAATGCAATGCCGGACATTACACTCTCAGGCAGTGGTTTGCAATGTTAAGAACATGGACGACTTAGAACGTAATTATGTTGGTTCCATGCACTATATTTCAGTTTTGTGCACATGGATTTATAAACAAAGGGAAGGGGCAGGGTTCAAACATGTTGGTCTGGATAACTATGCCAAATACACCTCTATCGCGACGTCCAGAGCCAATTTGTCCATAGTGTTGCGATACGGAGACGTACAAGGACAGCAGTAATGGTAATTAAAACTACCTAGCAAGAGAATGTACACGCAAACATGTCATGAATCTAGTGTGGGGGTACTTCAGTGGTCGCGGGATTTCCTAACAAGATGTGAGCGTTGACATTGACAAGGGAGGGACATATTTACCTGTATTCTCCCTCTGCGGCAACACTGAGCTCCTCTATTTCCCCTTGTGCAGAAGAGAGGGCTTCTGCTGCTGCTGCGAAGTAAAGCAGCTGCGAACCAAGGTAAGCCCCCGCGACCTTCTAGTCATAGAACACATACCTGAGCTTTCACGAGTTCATTGATATTCTTCAGAGGTTCTGGCTGCAAACAATAAGGTAAAGTAATATAAAAGTGGGCAACTGTGACATACGTTTTCAAGAACTGTCTTCATGAGAGTGATTGCAACCTCAGTCTTCTGAACGAGGTCATCCTCTGCGTTCTCAACGTCAAGCCTTGCTTGCTCTTGCTTAACGGGACTCGTAGTTTTCAGACTGTACGAGAAAAATGTAAGCACTTGACGAACCAAGGCTTAGTAAAAGTAATGACGTCTGCTTAGCGGCATCCAACTCAAGTCTACTGACGCGAACGGCTTGACGTGCTTTCATTGCGACATTAATAGATGTTGAAAGCGTCGTCTGCCACGGGCGGAGGTATTGGGTCTGAATGGATTCGTCTTGCTCAATGCGAGCTGATGCGATGTTTTCGAAAACATCTGCGTACACGGTCAGTGCTTTGCCGAGCTTATCTTCGTTACCACCAGGGGTGCGTTGCACGGCGGCGGCGGCGTTAGTCGCAGCGCGACAGAGAGCATGAGGGAGAGTCTTGTGTTGGGAAACTTGCGGAGCGACAGGTGAGGGTGTAGGAAGATTGGTGCCCTTGAGGTTTGTAGCAGCAAAATTTGTGATACCATGGCCAATGGTAGTCGAGAGTTCTGCAATAGACTCCTGAATTTGAGTCGGGTAATCATACGATTCGTTCTCATAGGCCTTGGTTACTCTGACGGAGGTGAGACATCAGCACTCAGCCAATATACAAATGAAGTGTACGAGCTTGAGAAGTGCCAGGTGCGCCTGACGTAACGCGTCTACGCGAGCCTCCAAATCCTTGTACTCTGAAATAAACATTGCGATTCAGCATCCAAACTATAATAGAGCTGGCCTACCTTGAGGCAACTCCGTGATTTCGTCTGGGGCAACTTGACCTAAACGCTCCCTGGTTGCCTGAACACTGGAGTTGAAGCCCTTTGCAAATTTATTTGCGGACTGCCCCAGGTTTAGGCCGGAAAGGCTTGATTGAAATTTGTTCCAGCCGTCCATTAGTTTGCTTGAAAATGGTGATAATGATACAAGAACTACTAAAGAAGACGAAGGGTTCAAGATATAGAACGTCTGCCGCAGCTGGAGCCGCCCAGCGGTGCCAATTGAATTCAAATATGGAAATAGGTTCAGGGGTCCTAGTCAGACGCGTAACACCAATGCGCAAGCTCGTTTACAAGCTTTAAGATAATCCTCCACAATGTCACCACAATCGGCCTTCAATTCTCCTGGATTCGACTTTTCTAACTCTGTTAGGTGAGCAAGACATCTTATCATTTTCCATAAATTTTGTCTGAACAGTAGTGTAGGAATAATTTCCTCCAGGAGAAGGGCATGCCCCTTCCAAAGGCTACCAGCACTGGTACCACAATCGTGGGCTGTCTCTTCAAAGATGGCATTATCCTCGGTGCAGACACGCGTGCCACAGAAGGTGAAATAATTGCAGACAAGAACTGTGAAAAGGTCCGCTCTTGGAGATCAATATCATTGCGTCAACTAATATGCATCCCAGATCCACTACATAACAGAATCGATCCGGTGCTGTGGTGCAGGTACCGCTGCGGACACCGAGTTTACTACCGCGTCGATATCATCAAATATGGAACTCCATGCTCTGTCCACTGGGAGAAAGCCAAGAGTGGTCACTGTGATGACTATGTTGAAACAATACCTTTTCCAGTGAGCCCAGCTGTCTTCAGCATTCAATATTTTGTTATTTATACGATGTATAGATACCAGGGGCATGTCGGCGCTGCTCTCGTCCTTGGCGGAGTTGACTCTACTGGGCCACATCTTTTCACCATTCATCCACATGGGTCTACAGACAAGTTGCCCTACGTGACCATGGGCTCCGGAAGCCTGGCTGCCATGGCTGTTTTTGAAAGCAGCTGGAAGCCAAACATGGAGGTACGTTCCACGGTTCTTATATGTGGCCGATATTCAATCCGGTCCCGTTCTAGCGCAACGATGCTCTGGCCCTAGTGTCTGCCGCTGTCTCAGCTGGTATCTTCAACGACCTTGGCTCAGGGTCCAACGTTGACGCGTGTATCATTACCGCCACCCAAACGGAGATGCTTCGCAACTTTGTCAAGCCTAACGAGCGGGTAGAGAAGGAACGCCATTACACATTCAGAAGAGGGACTACATCATGGAAGAGCGAAAAAATAAGAGACTTGATCGTTAACGAAGACATCACACTTGTAGGCGCCGCCGGTGATGCCATGGACACTAGCTAGACGAGATCGGCAAATATACTTGGATTCCTTGCACACATACAAGATTTGGTTAGGTGGTAACGCTTTGATCTTTCTCTTCGTCTGGTGGGTGTATGTTTGATTTTATGCTAACGTTCGCCGTGCCTGCTCGTATAATTTGAGGACTCGGGACCGGTCCGATCATTCGCTCTATGTAATTATCAATGGTTTTCATAATGTTCTTCGATGTTTTTGCTCGTTAATTCAGAGACAAACACGAAAAAGTGAATGCTTGTGCTGCTCTGAAACTTTGTTCACGAGTGCGTAATAGTTCAGTATTCGATATTCATGGTCGATTTGCGATTGTGTCCAACATTATAGCCTATTAATGACAATGGTCAGTTTGAATCTTCTGCAGATGGGCCGAGTAGTTCTACGTGCTACAGTATCCACTTGAGCCAAGGGGGCCGATTGAGAGATCAATCGGTGAAGTTATTTTAGCGCTAGCTGGTGGACCAAGTTTACCATTTGTAGGTTGCAGCTGTGTCCCCGCGAAGTTCGAACATGGAGGCACGAGTCAGTCAGTCATCATTAGGCCTCGTTGCAACAACCACCAATCGACGACATGCCCGTCGTCCAGTTCGCGCCCTTTGCGTCCCTTGTTCAGCCAGGCTTTTGGCATGAGCTCACTCGCATGAAGATAGATATCCTTCGTCTCTCAGAAGATGCTATTACCGTGAATGGATCATATTCCGTCGGTCGATCCATCAAAGATCGCGAAACAGGCCAAGATGTTGCTCTTGGATGTAATCTCACAATTGGAGAAGATGCTTACCAGAAGCCATCTCAGTACGTTGCGATCGGACACGGATCGAAGCTGCTGATATACTGATTCTATCCTAGGTTGCCACCCATGTCCGTCCAAGCTACTGGCATCTTCAAGAACTTCAATACTATCGAGGACTTTAAGGCCGCAGACAAGGCTGCACTCGTTAACGACATCGTTTCCAAGGTGCGATCATGACTTGTCACATACGATAGCAAATGGTAATATTTGTCCCAATAAGATCTGGGACAGCATCATCACGACCAAAGACACGTCTCTCCTCACGCAATTCTTACTAATAACATTCGCCGATCTGAAGAAGTATCAGTACTTCTACTGGTTCGCGTTCCCCGCGTTTGTGTCCAAACCAGCCTGGCAGATTTCAGACAATGGCTGGAAACCAGCGGATGAAGAAATCCAGGGGGTATGTTCTTCTTCGAAGAGGATTTTCACGTTCTTACAAGCACTCTCAGTTAGAATCTATTTACGACTCGCTCTTCAAGTCAACTCGGCCATTCTTTCTCGTGAAGGAGATCGACGGCATAACTGAAGTAGGGTCAATAGAGCAATATGAAGAATTCTTTGCTGGTATTGCTCCCGGAAACGTAATTTGTGCATTCCGTCTTATGAGCCAGCTCTGACTCCCCTTGCACAGCGAGTAATTGGTTTTTTAGATCCATCTGCTCTTCCTGAAAATCCAGGTTGGCCTCTTCGTAATCTCCTCACCTTCCTTCGCGCGGTGTATCCATTGCAAACATCTTCTGTACGAGTGCTTTGTTGGAGAGATAGCGAAAAACCCATCGCCGGAAAACCATGGAGGAGCCGGTTTGGAATGGTCTCCGTTGGAGAAGGAGATCCAACCACGAAACCTAGTGCTGTAGGGTGGGAGCGCCATCCGACAACCAACAAACTCAGTGCTCGAGTCGCTGATCTAGCACCCATGATGGATCCGAAGAGGTATATGTTGTCCAGCGACTCATAGTGAATACCGCTGACAGGCTTTTAGGCTCGCTGATCAAGCTGTGGACCTGAATTTGAAGTTGATGCGCTGGCGAATTTTACCTTCACTAGACCTTGATAAGGTGGCATCAACGAGATGCTTGCTTCTCGGCGCAGGGACACTTGGCTGCTACGTTGCACGTACCCTCATGGTTTGTGTCGATGGATTCAAACCCACAGTTGTTACTGATTTCATCACTAGGGATGGGGTGTCCGCAAGATTACTTTCGTTGATTCTGCGCGCGTATCATTCTCGAATCCTGTCCGCCAACCCTTGTTTGAATTCGAGGATTGTCTTAACGGCGGGAAACCCAAGGCCGCTTGCGCCGCCCAGCGCCTGACGAAAATATTCCCTGGTATTGTAAGTCCCGTCTCGCTCGTCTCAAACGATCTCTAATGACTTTGAAATTAGAATGCCACTGGCCATGATATGTCGATACCCATGCCAGGCCACCCTATACCTCCAGCGTCTACTGAGCAAGCAAAGAAAGACATCGAGCGTCTAGAGACGCTGTTCGACGAACACGATGTGGTATTCCTCCTGATGGATTCTAGAGAAAGCCGCTGGCTGCCAACTGTTTTGGGCGCTGCCAAGGGCAAGGTACAGCACACGACCCTATGCCTATTGCTCCTACTGAACCCTGGCGCAGATAGTCCTTAACGCTGCTCTTGGGTTCGACACATACCTTGTCATGCGCCATGGCGCTCGAGCGTCTTCAACGATAGGCACTCGACTGGGCTGCTATTACTGCAATGATATCGTTGCTCCTGCTGATGTATTGCCTTCCGACTCTCCGTACTAGCATTCACTCACATATCCCGTATAGTCTTTGACAGATCGCACTCTGGATCAAATGTGTACTGTGACAAGACCTGGCCTTGCCTCCATCGCAGCTTCTACTGCGGTCGAACTCCTTGTCTCTTTGCTACAACATCCTGATGGGTAGGCCTTATTTTACTTCAAGCCACTGTTCCTGACATCATCCGCAGGCTTCATGCACCCCCGCCCCCTCCTCAAGCCAATGGCGCTGCTGCAGACCCTAGCACATCAAACAGTATTCTGGGTCTTGTCCCTCATCAATTGCGTGGGTACTTAGCACAGTTCAAGAACCTTCCGATCACAGGTGCAGCGTATGATAAGTGCACTGGCTGTAGTGAGACAGTAAGCGCATTCACTTGTTTTCCGCATCTCTATACTTATCAATGGTCCAGGTTCTCAGAGCCTACGAGGAACAAGGCTTCGATATGCTCCTGAATGCATTCAACGAGCCTGGGTTCCTTGAAAAGTTGACCGGACTTGATAAGCTCTATAATGAAGGTGATGCAGCAATGGAGAGTGTGGACTGGGAGGAGGAAGAGGACGAGTAGATTCTAATGTCCGATATCACACACTAGTTTTCTGTAATTCTACGACTACCCAACTATTCTTGTACTTGTCTTATGCGACACTGTGATGTGGCACTACAACTTGCTCTGTAAAAGCGTTTCATTGCCATGAGGCTGGCCCAGATACCACAATGTCGCATCCTTCAGCTCACTCAACCACTCCACAACAATCTTTTCGCTGAACACACGCTGATCGTAGTAGGCAAAATATTGCAGCTGCTGGCGTACAGTTGACGCACCAAGATACAGCTCGGCAGGCGATATATGAAGATGGGGATGCCAGTACTCAATATGAAGTCGCGGTGTTTTGGCGTCTTCGAAAGCGGCAGCCTGCGGTGACCACGATGGATAACCGGCCCGATGGGCGTGAGGCGTGCTGTACAGGGGCGATAGGTAGTGCTCGGGAGGTAGAGGATATGTTGTGGGTATCAGATTATCCATCTGCAATCACAACGTTTAGTTCATTTGAATCTGTATCATGAGAGCCACTGACATTGCCCAGAGTGGCTCCTACTTGGGTGTATATCGGGTTCAAGGACTGAATAGATACCCTCTTATCGCCGTTTTCTAGGCCAACGCTGTCTCCCATCTCCAACCACTCCAAAGCAGTTTCTTTCTCAGAAGCAGCCCAATGGAATCTGAGGTTGGAGGTACATATATCAACCAACCGTGGGTGCTTGAGCAGCTTCTGGGTTTGTGCCTTCACATTGGCACATCGAAGAAGAAACCGATCGAAAGACATGAGCGCTGAGAATTCTGGTGCTCCATTGACAAGTTCCAGCCTGCTGGAGTCCCCCCTAGACATTTCGCCTAGAGGCATGAAGGGAAGTACATATCGGGCGTGGCCGACACTGACACCAATATCGCCCGAGCCGCCCGTCTCGAACCAGTCCCTATCCTGATACGGGCGCAAGTTCACCAGCCCAAGGACATACATGGGCTGGCGCTTCCTGTATTCCCATTCTTCTTTTGAGATCTGGCCCCTGAGGTACCGTCGACACAAAACGCGTGCCAAGGCTACTTGGCTGAGGGCATAATACGCGGAGTTCATGGTAATGCTGTGGCGATGGCAATTGGTGAGAATGGTTGACGACACTACTCTCGAAAACATTGAGATGTGGGTGCGTTTTTTAGCGGGAGTATGAGGTGTGGATTCCTTGAAGGCTCCGGGGATTGTGTGACCGCCCTGCTTCAACGATTTAGCACTCCTGTAAGGCACTACAAACTAGACACTAAAGACCTTGAATTGGGACATCCGTACTAAATCGATTGCATAACCTAAAGCCCGCCTCCACCGTCGTTTGACAAGCGGAAGATCCCCAGAATCCAAATTGTCCTCTAAAGCTTGATACATATGCACTCTTTCGCCTAGAGGAACATACGGTGGTTCAATTCGAGATGACAGTGTGTCAAAGAATGTCCTAATCACAGTGCTTGTGCCGGCTGTATCTGTAATGCAGTGGGCGAGCACAACCACGACATGGAAATGATTTATTTTATCTGTTCGGCGCAAAATATAGGCACGAGTAAGTAATTGAGATGAGAGGCGCCGAGGTCCATCCATAATGTCGTTTACGAAACATTCGGCATGATGAAAGGAGTTAACCTCCATGAATGTGACATCTTCAGGTCGAAGATTCATGACCATTTCTTCACGAATAACGAAGCATGGACCAAACTCGTGTTCTTCTACTTCAGCCGCGATGAGGGGGAAGCGCCTTTTGACAGACGCCCAAGAACGCATGATATTCGATTGGGAATGAATGTCCTCGTCATTGGCCTGTATGATACGAAGATGTATGTGCATCACAGTATCTGCGGTGTTGTTTAAAACGCCGGCCCGATAGAAGGCAGTTTCTGTGGTTCCGAGTGGACGAAAGAAAATGCGTCGACCTGGAGTAGAATCTAGTAATGTCCATGAATCAGAGGTCATGGCGTTGAAACTGATAGTGAGCCTAGAAGAAAGTGCGAGAGAAATTCAAAGTGAGTGATAACGGAGTGCTACTTATGCCCTCTCCTCCTCGGAGAGGGCAAAGTACATGAAATCCCGGCAATTTCATGAGAATGGCACGTTGAGTGGTTTACGGAAACCTGACACTAAAAGATAACAGTTGTGGATGAATACATGTACATGCATAAACACTTTGGAAGCAGAAGTCCAGTGACCCAGAGCGTTCTGCTAGGTTTATGAGGCAACCTACAACGTCTGGTCCACGAGGCCGTCAACACATTTAGTACTAGTAGCGGCTGTTGCCCTTGCTCAGTTCTGAGTCAGTCGTAGATTGAATAAGCCCAAACTTATAAGCGTGCGAGTGATCCCGAGTCACGGTGGCCGTTGAACATTGTCAAGCCTTTACAGACTCTGACAGTGCGCCGCCTCACGACAAACTCGCGAGGCGGTTCGCACCATGCAATGATATGTCAGTACTATCTTGACCCAGAGATGTAGCACACTCATCTTCCTTCATACAATGATTCTGAAACACGATATATGCATATCTTGCTGCATGTATGTTGGAAGTGCTTGCGGCAGCGAAATATTGCACCGTTACATGCACCAAAAGATTAGGAATGTTACTAATGATTTCCCATTGCCTGTAACACTACGGCGCCCTAAATTCTTCTGACATGAGAGTTGGGAGACATAAATGTTGTAGTATCAAGATGGCATAGCGTGACAGGCAGCGTTCTGCCGGTCAGCAGTCACCACGGCGGCCAGTGTGAAAGTCGGACGGATTGAGATGTGATTATATAATATTTACGGGTGTCTGTTCAGATGGAGACAATGTTATTTACCGACTTTTTGGAACGTTCGGCGACCGGTAGAACACTGCAGGTGACAGGAGGAGTGAATTTGTTTTTTAAGCCGAAATTACGAAACGCTGCTTGGAAACTCCGCTAACACCCGCGCAAGTACTGGCAGTACTTCGCAAAGAAATCAAATGTGGGAGAGCATTCATCGATCCGCCAGGACCGTGTTGCATGCAACAATAACGTCGCACGATCTCCCTGTACAGTGCGCAAGTCCAGTTCAATGTCATGGTATGGAAATTAGCACAACTGTTACACAGTGACTAGTACTGAAGTTACAAGCGTGAAGTAACGTAAGTAGTACTACTACTAGGTAGCCGTAGTGTGCACTGCAAGTGATGGTGCTGTGGCCTTGAAAAAAGGAAATAATATTTGCAACTGTTAATAACCAACATTCAGCACACCGTCACAATCATGTTAACATTATTTCATGCAAGTTTTGCATGTTTTACTACGCAAATAAACATAGACATAGAACAGACATTAATATTGTACTCGGAACGCTCGCACAGCCTCTCAGTGACTTCCACTACGACATCCTGCTCATTTCAGACGACATCATCACTTTGACTCACAAGTACACGCTTGACCCTGCTTAGAACATTCACAGTTCTCCCCTTTGCCAGCGCAAGAGCACTACACCGAATCGCAATTAGTATTATTTTGATACAAGTGTCGAAATCATCATCATCGTACCTCCTTTGAATGTGCGCTGTTGACACATTTCTGACAGTTACATTGGTTCTTTGGGCAAGCACAACCGGTCCCTGAGGGGCCACAGGCTCTGTAAGAAAGATCAGTGCGAGATAACAGCAAGAAAGTGAATACTCACGGGCATTCGCTAGCGCACGTACATCCACTGCAAGTTGCCATTATGATTTTTGTCAAAGGTCAGGTTGGGAAGTGGTTAGTATATAAGCAACCCCTATGACGTCAAACAAGTCATAAGGGTAATATTGACGTCATAGATGAGTCACTGAAAAAAGAAAACATCACAATTACTGTAAGTAGCCGAACCCCGCTTGATTACCGTAGACAGTATTTATGCTGATTATGGGTAAGCCTCCAGCTTACACCTGGTCTACCAGAGGTGATCACGGTGCCGAAGACTTGTTAAATTTCTTGTCCTTTGCGCACGGACCGGCACAGCCTCACGAGACGTACGGACGTTCTAATGACAGGCTTTGAGATTGTAACATGAGGAAGTCAGAGTATCAGAGACGACATATCAAACATCGACAAGGCAGGAGGTAGATATACAATACAATGATTGCTTACAATGACATTTCTACAAAGAACAGCGTGCTTATCCTCACACATCATACACTACCCGCGCACCGACCCACGGGTATGGATAATTAGGCTGATAAAAGTTCCTGATCGTTCGCCGTCCAGCGAGGCGCGGGATCGTAGCGTACGATGCCCCAAGCTGCATAACCCATTGTATCAACCGACAACAAAATGAAGCAATGGCCAAGACTTACAACAACATGGTGCTTCCCATCGAAGAAATCTGTTGAGTACCCTGGGAAGTGTTCCGTTGGCGATAGTCCATCGTGGCTGTCGAGCGGTGTCGAAGTCCATTCCCAGACACCACCATTACTTCCACGACCGCTGTTTGCCTCGAGACCAGTAGTCGCCCTTGTATTGTAGATGTATGAGATAAGATATTTGAAAACGCACAATTACTTACGGAACGGGGTGCCAGTTCCTAATGCCTACGTTCGCACCGCCTTCGAATCCAACCTCATACATATCGAGGAAGAGCCTTAACTCCGGTTCGGTGGGTAGTCGTCCGCCTTTACTCTTTGCATATTCACTCAGCATGTCATAGCTCGAAAGTATCGGCCAGTGTTTTGCCACGCTTAGTGGCACAGGGCCGTAGAGAGTGCGGACCTAGCGATTTCACTCAGTCTCGGCATCAATAACCAACTGAATCACAAACCTGGATCCCTTCCTCTCCTTCCACCCAACTGGGTGGTATACCAATTTCCTTCCTGTTCACCCACCAAGCATAGAACTCTACATTGCTGATTGGTTTCCACTCAACACGGAATTTTCCCACTTGCACCTGTCGTGAAGGACTTTCATTATCCCAACCGAATTCGTGTCCCTCGACCTGATCACACACGCCTTCATCAAAGTCATTACCCTCGCAATCATCATGCCCAAGCGTGATGGTAACAGGGCCAAGAGTGACAGTCGACGAAGGAAGGGGGGTGTACGAAGCGTCCCATTGCGCAGACAGCGCTTCCCATGGTGGGGTGACGAATCCTGGAGGGGGGAGTGTCCCTGTCCCGGCACGCTGGATGAGCATGTAGAGGAGCGTCTATGCCACATCAAACCCTTTTAAGTCTCAATCAACACGAATAACGAAATGTTATACTAACCTCAACGTGCCACCCCTCATGTTCAAGGGTCATCGCAAGCATGCGGCCGATATTCCTGTTGATTTTGCGCTTTCCAGATGCTAGATCGTCGTAGAGTGCCAGAAGACGTGCACGCACACGGTCGCGGAAGGCCAGGATCGTTCCAAGGGTAGGCCAATCCTCGTCTTTCGTGGGAACTTCTGAATGTCTCTTCAATACAGAATCCATATCAGGGGAAATAAACAACGAGGGGTAAATACATACATGACAGTGTTCCGGATCATCGACATGAGGGTCAATGCCCCGCTAATGTAAACAGTCAGGAACGATGATTTGAACGAAAGATTAGTTGTCACCTCAAAGATCTGGGCGAAATAAGGCTCAGAATTTGGCCGGTTAAGAGCACGGGCCATAAGCAAGTCAAGGAATCTATTTCGATACTCAGACACAACCAAGAAGGCCCTCGACGTCAAACTCACGTAGGTATGTGTCCAATGTAAAACAAGCATTTGTGTCGCAGGTCAATAGGTTTCTCGTGTAACATATTGCTTGGAATCATGCCAAGTGTAACAAGATCCCAGGCAGCCCATAGTTCCTTCCATTCCTATAACGTTGTTTATTAGACATCAAACAAGGGCTACAAAAAATTAACATACTTGTTTCGTAGGGACACCCCATGGGCTCGCAAGATTAAGAGGTGGGAAGGATACAGACGGGCGCTCGAGGACATATAAGGTGCTGCTTCCACACGGTGAAGATTGCCCAAAGACAGAACGAAGGCCAACGGAAGCGAAGATATTCAAGGCTTGTGCTGGGCTTGTCTGCAAAAGAGAGAATGAGAGGCAAGAGGGAATTTTTAAAAATGAAAATGACATCTACTTCCCCTTGTCGAGGTGCAAGAGAAAGCGAATGTAAATCTTGAGAGGACCATGACTTACGACTTTACCAGTGCTCGTGCAAACCTTCACCCATTCCTCGACTTCAACGCCCTCGTGTGTTTCAGTGAAATAACACCTTTCTACGACGGGTCAGTATTATTGTCACACGAGGACAAACTCGTGCGATACCATACCATCAACAAGGTGCTTCTCCCAGTGTTTTCCCTCGACATCGACACAAGGTAATGTCTTGATAGCTTCTTGAACCCATCCGTTGGTACATGCATCAGAGTGGTTGATAGAAATCACAATCTTGTCCTCGGATCCGCTATCCAACTTCTTGGAAAAACCTCTCAAGAATTGGATGTCGAGCAAGGTAGGGGAGAGGAGAAAAGTTTTGGTAGGCTGGAAATCGAATACTGTGGGTGGTGTATTCGACCTGGATGTTAACGGGGAGTTGGAGAGAGAAGAATCAGAGTGGTAAGACATAGAGATGCTGCGCAAGACTTCGCACTCAATGTGAAGTTTGGAGGAGGATGATATTGAAGAACTCAGAACTCGATGCAGGTCCACAAGAAGTAAATTATCGATTTTATAGGGATGTATAAAATATACGTACAAACAGAGCAATAAGTCAATATCCGAATTATGGGGGGTTTCGTCACCCAGTGAACACCATATCAATTGCAGCATGACGATAGATAAAATCACCGTCTATTGAGTTCGGACTTAGTGCCGACACAACAGACACGAGGACAACGTCCACCAGATGTAGAATAGGAGGGGCGAATTCAACGGCACATAAAGAAATGAGCACAATTTGATATGAGAAGCGAATGGTGACCCAAAACGAGTGTAGAAGTCAAGCCATGTGCAACTTGAAAGCGTAAGAGAGGTCACAAGGACCATAATACGACACCACTATTCGGACCAACGACATGATAGCGGAGTCTAAAAAGGTGAGCAAGACTCATGAATAAGGCTGCTTACTTGTTGAGATACGGATAGAGACGTAAATAGGGTGTGTAATGGGCTAAAGAATGTCAAATGTGTAATCAATCTGGCGAAAAAAAAACGTTATCATGCGATGATTGAGGGGGTTATTGGCATTGGGATGCTGCAAGAAATATGGGAATTCGGAAGCTGACCTACTACTATGAGTGAAGCTGGTTATCAGTATAAATTTGACAATAAATCCTAACTTGGTAGGTAAAGCTGGCGTTCCACGCTTAACACCCGATCGGGAGGTCACAAGGACGATGACACGATACCACTAGTCGGATAGTGTCGGGGCCAACCACTACAGAAGGTGAGCACGCCACATGTCCATGATGGACGTGGCAAGGTGATGGGGAAAAGCTAAATTTCAATGCTTTGCCATCTTACTTATATGCAACAGTCCGGAGAAGTTATGACGTGCTACACACTTGCGATGGTGTGCTCAGCTCTCATCACGTGAGCGCATCTAAAGTAACCACTATGTCTCTTGCAAGCTTCAATTTGACATCGTGCCACTTCAAGTTCTGGAGTCCTGTTATTTCATGGATATCTCTAATTTATATAGTTGAACATATCTAATTAGTCTCATGATAAGTCTGGACAGCAAAATTTCGGGCCATCTCTTTTCCCCACTTCTAGTTATTCCAATCTAAGGACAGCGGCATCGTTCAATTTTTTTTTTCAAGTTTCAGCTCGGCTCTGTTTCCACCAATCTCGTGCCCCTTGTCCACTGCCCTTGGATGAGTGGCATGCTCAACCGCTGCGAGCTACTGGAAATTTGCGTGGCAAAGCAGCACAGTTGATGCTTCATAACGAGAAGATGATGATATGAGAACCAAATCATTGATCAAGTTTGAAGTGCAAATCATTATAGTAAACCAAAAGAACGGTCAGTATGATATTTTTACATATGTAAATTGAAAACAACTGATTTTTCCTGGGTCGCATCAACCTGAACAAAGACACTTTCATGGCGGTCATCACGACCAGCCTTCTTTGATCGACGGTATTTTGTGGCGTTAGCGACTCTTTGTTGGAGTGGCAGACGACCATAGCTGTGTTCATGTGTCCACGACATGATGGATGCAACCCATCTCCCTCCCTATATAAGATACATTTAAGATGGCACACATCCTTATCAGTATCATTTCACTCTAGGATGTCTTCCGCACTTACTTATCCTCTTCCCATTCTCCCTTCTATCCCAGATAATCTCGAACATCTCGACTCACGCCATGCTTTACCTCATTTGATGGCACTAATGAAGAACACCCTCATTCGTGGTCTGAATCGCATCTATGCATGTGCGCCTCTCGTCAATGTCAGCCACCCTGCACTTCTACCTTTCCTTGACTACGTGCGATTGGTCCTCACGCAATTGGAGGTGCACCTCGAGGAGGACGCTACTTTTTTCTCTGCGAACGCGCTGGCAGGAGTCGCCGCAACCGAAGCTAACCCTGATACTAAGACTATCAGGGAATCTATAATTTCATTGATGAGTTTGGTAGCGGCATGGATTTTGGTAAGTATTTTCATGCATTTTCACTCACAATTTATCGCTCGTGAACAGGATGAATCTGATTTTTGTTCGGGTGCTTTATGTGAGGGACTCTCGTTTGGGCCTTCGCTGGTTGCCATTATGCAGGCACAGATCAGGGCGCTTACCCCCACACCGCTCAGCTCGATTATATCCCACTCAGACCTCCTGGAATTGATCAGAGGTGCGAATCTCCTTACTCCAGTCTCTCAAATATTGAAGGTATGACAGCCAGTGTTGGTCGCATTAGTGAACGCTCGGACATGACGTTCCTGCTTCCTTTTGTTGTATCGCATCATGATCGTGCCACCTCTACCCATTGGCCCAAGATCCCCGGAGGTTTTGTTGAGGTGTTTCCGACCCTCATTCTCAATCACCCAGGGTATGTTCTCTTTCTTCGCGTTTGTTTACTGCCGAATAACTCCTGCTTATACTGGAAGATGCTGGCAATTCGCACCATACAATCCTCTCACTAATGAGACTCAGAGCTTAATCACCATCTAATCACCATTCCCACTTAACCTCTCTTCCATGTTTCCTTTATTTAATTAGTTATAATCCTGCATTTGACTTCTGTTACTCCGTGCTGCCCGGGCAGCACCATTCGTTCTTACTATATGCGTCTGGTGGCCATCTCAGAAGCTACTCGTTTACTCACCATGCTGGCAGGCGAATTCAAATTCATTACGCCTCTTGGAGGAAACTCGGCGAAAATGTGTGAGCTTGCTTGAAGTAAATTCCGCTATTTTGATAACTATTTTAGAACGATTTGAAAAGTGCATTTGCTCGTAAGTATTAATCAACTATTATGTAATCATATAGAAGCCTTGTCGCCATCATTATGACATGCAGATGTGGCGTAATTTTGATCCTACGTCCGGTTTAAGTCAGACTTGGTGAATCTAGTATGTACTGATGGAGTCAGAAGTTGGGGTGTCCCTTGTATTGAAGCCGGAGGCGGCATTAGAGAACTGGTGAGAAGAAGATATCGTTATATATCGTAATATATAGGAAAGGTTTTCGTCACATTGGAATATAAAGCAATATATTGACTATGTAAATGCACCGTATAATCACCAGCAAGAACTCACCGGTTTACTGATGGCCTGAAGAACTTTGTAAACCCCAATCTGTGGCGCCAGTTTTATTGAGCCATGTACAATATTCGTCCTAGTATCGGTGCAAACTACAGCTGCAAGGATGGATGTTGATACCACCTGTCATTGGAATGAAATCAAGTCACAAAATAGGCAGTTGAAGAAGCTCACGTTTTTATTCTAACCACCATAAAGTTTGTTACGATGCCCCATACTTCAGATCAACACGCATACCAGGAGCTCTCAACGGTCTGAAAATCATGCGTACTTTCAGATGAGCGAGTCGCACGTCGGGGCTGGACACACACCAGGACTAATGGTACTTCGAGAAAAGGATCTAGTGGATTGCCGTGTTTTGATAGCTACACTGTTAATGGAAAAAGTACTGATAACAGTACTAGTCCACCATTCGGGTGACAGAGACTCAAAAATTGCCAAGCACCTTCTGCGCATCACTGCTGGAGGTGAGAATCTTATCGTAGCCCACAATGATCGACCGGTCAACGACTGATGCAATATATACTTCTCCAGCCAGCGGCGCAGGCAGGCCCTCATCAGTCCCTGGATAATCTTGTCCTAACCGGTCATGATATCAATAGGTGGAGCTGGAAGTGCAGAATGCATAAATTGACGATCACGCACACGTCTAAAGGCTGTTTGACAAACGACGTAGCTTTCGATACATTTTGTGGCTGTTGACGTTATTGTAAACATCGAACGTTGGGTATTGATTAAATCATGCAGCATAGTGTTGAATCAACAACTAATATAATGCGCTCAAAAAAATAAACTGGCGAAATAAACTGTGAGTAGGGTAATATGAACCTTTGACATGTTGTTGTAATTAGTCTCTGTACTTTGATCCAATCGCTCCCGTACTAGCACCACTCGTGGCTGCCCTAAACAACTAATGGACTCGCTAGTCGAGGGAGCAAGTGGTTGCGCCAAATGTGTGCGAGGAATGGAATGGTGACAAGGCAACGGACTTATCTCTCTCTGACCTAGTCCTAGGCCTCAACTTCGAATCTTCGTTGTCTTGGTGTGGATTTTTTTGTGAAAATCTAGCTAGGGACTCTGGGGAATTATTATCTGTAAGCGAAATATATGTATTTCCTTACTTTTTACCTTTTAGATGGCTGACCTGTCTATCCTTGTCTTAGTTCGAGCAACCAGACTCACCCTCCAGCCTAGTTAATGATTAACCGATTGACAGTGCAACAACTGGTAGATGCACCTCTGAACTACCGGAGACGTTTTTTGACATTGAATGCAGTTCATCGAAATACCTCGTACCGGAGCTCCTGAGCGCTCAGTGTTCAGGTCCACGACAGCCACCCTTATATCACCTCTTGACAGATCTAGCTGGGCCGTTCAATATTTCCATTCCGAACAATTTTGTTGGCAACTCCGAGCTTTATGCCATCGCCTCCAATAGCTTTCAGGCACACTCCTGAGAACATTATCCTCAACCTTCACATAGATCCAAAGCTTCGCCAATGACTCTGGTAACTGTACACCGCTTTCGATGCTTGGATGACGTACAAACTGTGTTTACCACTGCGAGGTTTAAGAAAAAATTGTAACGGAGTTTGCCAATCTACAATTATTGATGGCATCATCAACGATGTGCTTGTAGCACATATGCTGCTCCAGTTCTCTACTCCCACCTGTATAGTCACCACTGAGTGATACGTTGCCAGTATGCCCTGTTCGCGACATCTCCTTCTGCCTTCACACGTACCCCACACTTGCCGTAATGTCATCAGCACCCATTTCCTGGCTCTTTCGTTCTTCCTGCGCCTGCTGTCACTTGGTCACTGTACATAATAGGCCCATCAGTGCCTCTGCTATGACGTTTCATAATTAATAACATCCGAGTACAGGGGGTACGCCTAACATAACGAACTTCCGACTAAATTACCAGGGTGGCAGGCGTACCCCAGCTTACGATAAACTTGCCCTGGGCCAGAGTGTCCCAGACGGTTTTCGATGTCAGAACCTTTTAATGGAAATTTGGCCGAAAACTAAGGTCCAGGTTGGCTTACGACAACTTGCCAAAATTACACAAACATATTGCAGGGAAAGATGGCCGCAGGAGGACATAGAAGGGAAGAGTGTGCGGCCTTTGGAGCAACATGGTATTCATGATTGCCTAGGAAAGTAAATGGTCGCAGCCGGTCAAGGCTGAGTCGGAGTGCTGTGGCCAGACTCGGAGGGTGCCGCTGCAATGGTGGATATCTGGCGGCGGAACTGGACAGTCGAGCCTGGGCTGGACAGACCTATAAGGTACTTCTCTAAGAACAAGCTTGATGCGATCAAAGGAAGTAAAACTGCGGTCGGTGCCAGATGCTTTGGCTTCTTGAATCGTCAACTGATATATATATCAAATTCTAGGTCGGACACTCGTCATCGTAATTGCAGTTAGAACTTGGAAAATCCACCGCGTCGCCGCTTGTCTTTCATCTCCGTCGGCGAGCCCCTGTCCTGTTACGTTTTCCTTTTCAATTGAATCCAGGCCATGATAATAACAACACCAAGGCGGGGACCGTCATATACTACTACTAGTATTGGTGAAAGAATTGTGCGCAAATCCAAAGAACTGGGTTATTGCGTGCTCAGTCTCATGACTCTCATCAATCAGATTTGTAGCTCCTATTGCCATCATATCTGTGTTGTTGCCGCCCCATCTTGGCCCCATCTGTCGATAATAGCCCCAAGATGTTCAGTATAAAAGTCCAGCGTTCTCTGACCTTTCCTTCATCAGTTCCTCGTCTCATTTTTGAATCATCCTACTAGCAACCTACTTCTTATACAATGCCTTTCCCCACCGATGGAGTGTATAATATCAGAAACACTGGCAGAGACCTCATGCTTGATCTGCAGAATGACAGCACCGCTGAAGGCAACCGGATCCAAGGATTCACCAACAATGGCACCGTGGCTCAACAGGTATCTATACGCGTTCGCACCCACTTTGTTATCTGTTCTCACACGTCACGTATACTAGTGGGTGATCAAGAGACAAAACGAGCCAGGCTCCCCCAACAAAACTGTCAGCATTCAGTCCAACAACCAAGGCAGCAATGGTAACGGATGCTTTGCTGTTGCGAGAGAGGTGTGCTGGATCAGTATTCATCCATTTATTTACTTGTTGGTTGACGCGGACGTGGGCAGGATGCGGATGAGCCAGTCGTTTATACTAGGCAAGCGTTCCTCGTTGATCTTGTTGGACGCTCGGACAATACTTTTACGTGAGCATACGACGCAGTGTTCAGTAACCTATTTTTTTCTAATTAAACGACTCACACGTACAGTATGAGCTTCACTCTTGGGAACGAAAACCTGGTGCTAGCCATTCCAAGCTCAAAGGACAGTGCAGTAAGTTAATGGATCTTATTTTCAAAGCCTTTTCTCATAACATTCACAAGGTGAAACTCGAGAATCACACCTCAGGAAGTGCCCGCCAGCAGTGGGAATTCACCCGGGTTTCTGATCTCCAACCAATTGGCAATTAGTAGGCGCCACCTTGCAGAGGTGATGAAGGTTAAGCTATTGAAAGTGTTCCCGCGTATGTACTGTGTCTTGTTGTGTTTGCCTCTATCGTGTAGTACGTGTACGTTACGTTATTGATCGATGAAAAGGATTGCTTTAGCCTTCTGGCTCTCTTAGGGAGATGAGTGGGTGTACCGTATGTTACTGGTAGTGGCGCCATGAGTCGGTGAACCGTTGTAGGAGGTCCAGAAGGGCGAGCAGTTCAAGCCCAGATCTTGCAAACAAGTTACGTGCACCATATGTGCACCACCCAGCATTAAACCCCATGGACTAACCGTATAGTCATTATATAAGTCACACTTAAGCGCGCATAGTAGCGTGCCAATCACGTGGCGCCGAGATGCAATGAGGCTTAAGCATTGTGAACGGCTTCAGTTCCAACAGTGAACACGTCTGGCAAAGTCAGCACAGGTATCGACGCTGTATGCCTCTGACCACCACCACGACCAATAATTTACCATGAACCGACTACGCTCTTCACGTGCTCCCTCCCCGACACCTACTACCTTCTCCGGAATATCTAATTACCGCACCGAGTCCTATCGTCCGATCAAGGATAAAGGCAATGTCCCGGCTGTGCCAGCCGTAAACTCCAGGGTGGTCGCACGCACGCATTTTGACGAGTTAGCCAGTTTTCTAGTATCCTATCTTGTGAAAGGTGCAGTCTGGTGTTTCATGTGGATTTCAGTCAATTTTATGCTGATACCACCTACCTTCAGCTCCGCAGGAGTCGCGGGCCCATGCACGTTCAAAATTGACCAATCTTACAAGACAACAGTTCCATGAGCTATCAACTGACGTATACGACGAGCTCGTCCGACGTCGAAGGAACACTCCCGAGAACGACGGTAAGTCACCTGACCTACATCATGTATATCATTTGACCAGGTCACTTCTCTAGTCCCATTCCTTCCTGTACGTGATGAATTTCATCCCAAGCGGAATCAGGCGCGCCAGAAGTTGGCAACGCTGCCTAGCGCCAAATTTGAAGATCTTTGTAGCGATGTCTACTTTGAAATCATGAGAAGATATCCCGAATTTACAGAGGTAGGCAGTTTCATTGTCAATCATTGTTTAATTTATGCTAAGTCTGATGCTAGATAGAGGACCTAGGAGTAGCATCTCCTGCATCAGCATATGACGATGTACCCTCGCCCGAATTCCACACGTCCCCACGGCCTGACATGCCCATACTCCCGCCCGGTGCCCGTACAGGGCGATCATCTGAAGATCGGGGCAGTGCACGCGAAGAAGAGACTCGGCGGAGTGAGGACACCCACACATCTCGACGAAAAGCCTCTCAAGACCAAGGAGCAGATTTTAACCGAAGACCAAGTGCTTCCGCGAGTATCCGGAGTGACTCAACGGGAACTACAAATGCGCAGAGTGCAACTGCAACGAGCGGCATGGTTATACCGAATAAGAGCACCATCGCGGAGGAAGACATTGAGGTGCCGTACGGGCGGGAGATGCGGGAGAGCTCTGGAACAGCCATAGATACACGTGAGGGCGTCAGGGAGTTTGATACCACCGACGGTGAACACGAACACTGGGACCAGCGGGGTGGGTTAAACGGGCTCAGCGCGCGGCTGAGAAACGTACATACGGAAGATGAGGATGCGGGGGACGTGAGGAGCGACGAGTACGACAAAGTCTCTTTGGGACGTGCATCAGTAACGTCCGATCGGTCTATCGGCGGATCAAGGATGCCCAGTGTAGCGGGCGATGAACAAGAGCATTTGAGGCGAGATTACGAGTTCAAGATTGCCACGATGCAGGGTCGTATCACGATACTAGAACGAGACCTTGAGCAAAGAGAGTTGGACACGCAGCAGACGGTACGCCATTTGGAAGAGGAGTTGGAAAGTTTCCGAAAGGCATGTTCTCGGGATCTTTTCCTCTGATAGTCGCTAAATTAAGCCTACAGCGTGCCGACGAGCATGGATCCGCCATGAAGGCTCTGCAAAGAGAGCTGGACGATGTTCGGGACCTCCGAGTAAGAGAGAAGGAACGCGAAGCCAGACGAGCACAGGCCGACGAGGAAGAACTGCAGATACTCCGTGACCGCTGCGAACGCCTCGAAGAAGAGCGCAGTTCTGGCTTCGGGATAGTACGTCAGTAATTTGAAGTTGACAATGTTAAATTTGACATCTTTTTGCAGGACAATAGTGAAATTATCGAGCAGCTACGTGCTGATATGGAAGGGTTGATGTCAGAACTTGGCGATCTGTCACGCAGGAATGACGAATTGATGACTGCCAAAGATTCGGACCTTACTGTGATCCGTGATCTGGATAGCCAGCTCAAAGAATACAAACGCAAGTATGAGCAAGCCAAAACCGAGCTCAGAAGCGTCAAAGGTCCGTAAAGATATTCTTTTGATGCAATTCAATTGGTTCTTATTTGATATTTTCACGGTCAGCAACCTCGCAGCTCTTCCTACAGGCGCCGAAGATGGAAGACCAACTGCCAATGGGTCCTGACGGGGGTCTCATCGACATCCACGTCACTGCCTTCGTGTCTGCCATTGATAGTCTTTTGACAGCTGGTCGTTCCAGCGCTCCAACACGCGTTCTAGTGCCGATGAAAGCCGTTGTCACGTCTACTACAGCCATTATCGATGACGTCCGTGCGTACGAACAACGCCCATCCCGCGCGGACGTCGACGTCGATATCTTACACACTCTCCGTGAGCGCGCCGAGGCTACCCTGACCAACCTTGTAGCTGCATCCAAGACGCATGCCACTGCATCTGGCATGTCTCCTGTGAGCCTATTGGACGCAGCCGCGAGCCACGTCTCCGTAACATTGACAGAGATTGCGAAGATGATCTACATCCGCAAGGCTAGTCGGGCCGAGCAGGAGGAGTTCATGTCTTCTTCAAGCTCTGGCCCTCTGTCATATGTATCTTCTGCGCGTTCAACGGAAGACGTGAGACCAAGCTTTGAACGCAAGGGTTCTACTTTTAGCACGAGACGATCAGAAGATGTTGTATCACCCCCTAATACTGTAGCATCGCGTTTTGCGGAGGTTCACGGCAGAAGAACACCGTCCGAGCCATCTAGTTCACTCACAAATTCTCCTCCGCCCATATTTGACAAGTCTCCTATCACCAGTGCATTGGGTGCAATTAGCGACGATTCAGCACCTCCTGAGGGCGGCGAGGACGCTTGGTCCGAGCTCAAGGTCAGCCCTACTAGCATACTTATCTGTTTTATCGACTGACAAGCACCACTCCCCAGCCCTACCTTGAAGCACAGACCGAGTCTATCGTTTACGCCATCCAAAGTGTCCTTTCTGGTGTTCGCAGCCCTGTGCCGCCGCCGACGCTAAACGAAAATTTAACTCAGATCATCACAATCGTGTCGAGTATCGTTGCAGTTTGCAGCGACAACTTGCCCCCGGCGTCTGCACAGCAAGGTGCAGAGCTACTGCGGGAGCTAGGTGAGCACGCACGGAAGCTGTCCGAGGTACAGACGCTACCAGAAGTCACGAAAGAATCGCGGCAGGTCATGGCCAAGTCAAGCTTTGCGGTCGCGAATGCCATGAAGGGGCTCATGAAGCTGTAAGCTTGGAGGTGCAATTTGATGCGGTTAGGATGGATGGCTGGTCCATGAATTAACGTGTAATGGTAGTATTATGAAACGTGGATCTTCATTAATTATGATATGCTTCTTGTAGTCCAGTTGTTTACATACCCCTTGTCAAGGATCCATTTCCGTCATCCATGATCATTGGTAGGTCTAGCACTTGATAAATACTTGCAGCTATTTGCATTGTACCGCGATAGAAAATGCCTCACCCCAAGCCATAACCACCCTGTATCGCAAAACTAGCGACGACCTGATATCTTCAAGTTGGTTCTTTGACGACGATCTGTCCGCTGTCGAATGGTACTGCACTTCTGAACAGATTGCCATTAATATTAATGATAATGATGAAGGAAGAATTTCACTATAAACCACTTGCGTGTGCTGCAGTGGGATGTAGACGAGAAGGTGAACGTACAGTTGAACTACCTTCAGAGAAAGAGGAAACATGCATCAATCGGGTTACTGACCAGGCCACCACTGGCCGCCGCACTGGGCTAGAACTGTTTGCCGTAAGTAAGTAACATGATCATGTGTGACCTCACATCTGTTTGCCTGTGACTGTTTGCTTCAACATCTGAGATCATATGCCAGTTGCAACATTATCAGTCACCTACAGTTATACATGCATCGACTCGGGCCATCGCCGCAGCTTCCTTCAAGCGAAGACATGGTAAACACTGCTGAACTCTTGTTAAAATATCCGTTTATTTATCGTGCCATGATCCATCATACTGGAAGAAATGGTGTCAGTGTCAATGATGACGCTATAACGGTTTATCTGTACAACCCGGGCCAAGCCTGAACTTTACTGACCAAGTTCAGATCACGAGAACCATCCACAAGACCGGTTTTATGTAAATGCGAGTGGACTTGGTGTGCACCGTTCATTAGCATGGCCCGAACACGGTCTTTGTGACCAGGGGTCACGTTCTATCAAATGGCTTTCCAATATCCCGTTAGTGCCATGTCCCTTCCCTATTATTGTTTAAGGTAGCTGATCACAAGTCTACCCTTCGTACTATTTTAGTTTCTCTGGCTTTCATTTCGTTATCGCTGGGAGCACGGGACATGTCATGCGCCCACAAAGAAGATATGCCTATCTGAAAGCTTCTTTCAATCACGAGATCATACATATATCACAATCAAGCCGGAATCATATCTGTGTTATCTCTTTCTCTTAACAATGGCTACAGTTTCATTTAAAGAGAAAATCAAAGGCGTAGGGGGCGATGCATCGTACGAGGCAAAAGCTCGCGTCTTCCAGGAAGAACTTGAAGCCAAGATTCCAGCGAGTCTCAGACTCCCACTAGCTATTCTCGAGGACCCACCTCTTGATGTTACTCACATCCCCGAGACCTGTGGTTTGCTCACCCCCCAGGAACTAGCTATTACCGAGCTGGACGCAACTGCAGTGTGCCAAAAGATCGCTGCAGGCGAGCTGACTGCAGTTGACACTGTCATTGCCTTCGGAAAGCGCGCAGCCATAGCTCATCAGCTCACAGCTTGTCTCATCGACTTCTTCCTCGATGAAGGCATAAAACAGGCGCAGCAGTTGGATGAGTACTTTCGGAAAGAAGGCAAAGTCATCGGGCCACTGCATGGATTGCCAATTTCCATAAAAGTAAGTGCAGAGCAACCAAATCGCGATGATCTACAGATGACCATCGTTAGGGCATGCTTCCGGTCAAGGGAACTGTTGGGTCTTCGGGCTTCCTCGCGACCATCGAGACCGCAACTGAAGACTGCGATATGACAAGAATTCTGCGTTCACTAGGGGCAGGTATGTAATTTACACCTGGAATATTATTATATTGGTTGAGCATAGTCGCAGTCTTCTATGTCAAGACGAATCAGCCGCAGACTTTGATGCACCTTGAATCCAAGTCTACCTATGGCCGAGTTGTGAGCCATTTCTCGAGTGGAAAACGCGTTTCTGTGACTCAAATCTCATTAGTTGAATCCCTACAACACGGATCTTACCGCAGGAGGATCTTCTGGTGGTGAATCAGCCCTTGTTGCGATGAAGGGCTCTTGCATAGGCGTGGGCACGTAAGTCTGTATTCCTCCGCACCACACCGGAATTTGATGCATTGCCAATCAAGCGATGGTGGGGGATCCATTCGAGCCCCGTCCGCCCATTGTGGTATATATGGATTCCGTCCATCTTGTCGGACGACACCCCAGCACGGGGTCCTATGGTAGTAAGTGTACCAGGCTCTGTCATTAAATTGTGTTGATGTCGTCCAAGTCAACCTGGCCAAGATGGATTCTGTAGTGCTACAGGTCCAATGTGTCGCTCAGCACGAGACATGCGACTTTTCCTTGAAGCGGTCCTTGGAGCCAACCCTGCACTCCTGGACCCAGATTTATTGCCAGTGCCACTGAAGGTGCCAGACCTGACCAAGAAGAAACTGCGTGTTGGAATCATGATGCACGACGGGGTTGTGATTCCCCATCCCCCAACCATTCGAGCATTGAAGTGGGCCAAGGCAAAGCTGGAAGCCTCGTCGGAGGTTGAGGTGGTAGACTACATTCCGTATGACCACGATCGCGGATACAGCATAATTGTAAGTCTGGTGATCTGTGTGGCAATAATGTCTCTCACCTGTGTATAGCGCGAGATATACTACGAGGATGGAGGAGCCACTGTTCGACACATTCTGGAGGAGAGTGGAGAAGATATGCTTCCCCTGACAGAGTGGGTCATTAGTCCACCACACGTGAGAGATCATGATGCCTCAGAAGTTTGGAAGGTAAGACGACATTTTAATTTTTCTGCCTATGTCGCTCACGCTGACCTTGATCAGCTGCGTAATGGACGTGATAATTACAGGAGGGAATACTCTGATCACTGGTGGTCCCAAAATGTCGATGTCGTCCTTTGTCCACCCTTCCCAGGTACAGCCAGCCGTCATGACACTGCGAAATACTGGGGGTGTGTCATGGTATCTCGCTTCACAACAGATATCTAATAGTTCATTAGCTACACCGCCATCTGGAATTTGCTGGACTACCCTGGGACGGCTTTCCCGTCAGGTTTCGTCGCTGACCCAGCTATTGACATATATCAGGAACGACCGAGACCGATGAGCGCGTCGGATGAGTACAACCTCTCCCTTTGTTAGTCTCTTTCTCTTGTGTTGGATGAGATCAGCTGAGCCTTGCATACAGATGATGCAACGAAATTCAAAGGGGCACCTATATCACTGCAGATGGTGAGCCGCATATACAACGACGGTTTGGTGCTGGCTGCACAGGAAGTAGTTGAACGCATACTCAAATCTTAGGCATCATGCCTTCTAGTATAGTAGTGTTGTGATGCGCAGCGACGACTGAAAGCTGTCTGGATCGTTATAATAGATCTGATCATCTATGTCAACCCCCAAATATTACTAGTTTCGTCGAGGTCCAAACCTTGTGCATTCATATTACAGCAGTTTGCGAAAGTAATGGCACTCCTCCACTTTGTGGGAGTAATATCATCGTTGCGTTAAAGATAATATCTCACAAAGTGGAGGAGGGTATTAGAAATGTGCACATGTTACAGCTATTTTCATATCAATCAGAATCCGCTTGGGTATTATCGGAGTGATACCAAGCAAAGACACACAACGACGCAGCGTGGGGACAGGAAGTATCTGTTCAGATGTAAGTAAAGGTTGAACGTTGAATGATCAAAATAATGACAGCAGCACGGCCTCGGGAAGATGCACTGTGTCCCGATGGGAAGAACAAAGATACTTGAGGTGAAAATGGCTATCGCAGTTTGTGGAGATTGAGCGCACATAAGCGGTATGGCACAAGAAATGTCTTGCGCTCAGATAAGGAATCGACAGTTGAAAAAAGATCTGAAGTACTGCCCTTCAGGACAGTAGGGCTGCGTTGAGACTTCATTATGAATATAATTAGGGACGGTGCACACGCTCACCTTTTAATTGCCATCATACATCTTTGGACGTGGCAGTCTGGCGGCCGTAACACAACTTAACAATATTGGTTCTATTCCATGTCAGGCTAAAGCGAATCCATTACAGGCTCGTGAAGGGCCTTGGCCCTTGCAGGCGTTGCAAGGGATTTCAAGATATTGCAGTGAGTCATGTGCTCGAATATATTTTGGGTGCCCGATGCCCTTGAATGAAATCGGCGAAAGTGGGGAACTTCATTTGTCGCACAGTGCGGACCGGTAGTCCGGCCAACGACAAGTCATGTGTTCGTTGGATCCGAGTAAGTACCAACCTGAATGTTGACCATATATCACTGGCTTATAGACAAACAATCATCCTGGTCGCAGTCGATTCTCTTCAGCGGCTGGTCTGGCCCGTGAAGCCTTTCTGCCCCATCGGCTGGAGATACCGTTGCGTAGTCTAGCTACTCGTCAACACGTGAGTCCTGGCAGTAGAATTGAGCTATTCTTACTTGTGAATCAACTTGAAGATTCCTCGCATGGTGCCATTACGCCATAGACCTTGAGGAGTGCAGGTTTCTGCTTATTGAAAAGTATGTGCAGAATTTAAAGGTTGAGCGAGATATTTGTAGATGATAACAACAAGGACTCTATTGCAGCAGCGAAAATACTGCTGTTACCATGGCCGCGTCTTGACCACCCTCTCAGCTCTAGATTCCTTAGAGTCCAGACTCGGTGTCATAGGCAAATTGAAAAGAAACAGTTTGTTGTAACTGGTAATGTTTGGCACTTTCATTTATCCAAGAATTCCTGCGAGTACATTCTTTGGTTGTGAGAACTGCCAAATTTTTGATCAATAATTACTCAACCTGCTCGCTGTCGATGATGCCACATGGCAGACTCAGAAGGTGCGAAACTCGAACAGAGAGTCTCACGAAAGTCTCACCAACCGGCAAGTCCCCGACCTCAACTGAAGGTCTGTAGGTTCTATGTATAGCCAATGTTCTGTACACGTTGGTCAGTTTTGCACCGGGAGTTTAACTTGGGTTGCGAATCTTTCCAAGTTTCCCGGCGTCACGCGTCAAACGACAATCGTGTGACTCATGAGATGGGATAAACGACTCAAGTACTCATACCTAACCACTATCTTCTTGACGTTGTCACGCCATGGATGTCGAGCAGTATGTCTTTTGCACTGATTTTCCTAATCCCGTGGTGTTTACGCATATCTGACGTGCTACAGATTCCGCCGAGCTGGTTATCAAGCCATAGACAGAATATGCGACTACTATATCTCGCTAAGGGATAAGCCTGTCTCGTCCCAAGTGGAGCCAGGTTATCTCAGAAAGGCACTCCCAGGTATCTACTTTCTATTCCGGCTTGCGCTCTCTATTTGACCATTCCTATTCCTATTCCAGCATCTGCCCCTGTGGAGGGCGAAGACTTTCAACTTATCGCGGATGACTATCAAAAGTACATCATTCCTGGTAATTGACTCTGATTTTGCATAAATTTACTGATTTCATTTGGACTGACAGGCCTGACGCACTGGCAGCATCCTTCGTTCTTTGCCTATTTCCCTACGGCATGTACGTTCGAAGGCATACTTGGAGAGTTATACGCCTCCAGCGCACCTACGCCTGGGTTCAATGTGCGTTTCTTCACAGGAAGTCTGGCACAAACTTTGTGACTGTTGTAGTGGTCTGCGAGTCCCGCATGCACAGAACTAGAGGCTGTAGTCATGGACTGGACCGCTCAAATCCTTGGACTTGACAAAGCGTTTCATAATATCTCGGAGGTCGGCGGTGGTGTTATTCAGGTTTGTTTCTCATACCCTCATACCGCCAATTTATATCGATTGTCACACGTCAGACAACCGCATCTGACTCTGCATTGATTGCAACTGTCGCTGCACGTTCTCGATATATTCGTGAGCACCCTCACGTAGCGATGGAGAAACTAGTGCTCTATACAACCACGCAAACGCACTCACTAGGGAAGAAGGCTGGGCTTGTCCTAGGTCTGAAAGTCCGCGCACTGGAAGTGACAGCAGAAGATGACTTTGCACTGCGTGGAGAGACACTAGAAGCTGCACTGAAAGAGGACGTAGATGCTGGGCTCCACCCTTTCATCATCGGTATATCTTCAACGTGACGCATATCATAGAATTCACGTTATTTGTTTTTATAGTCGCTACAATCGGTACAACGTCTTCCGGTGCTGTCGATCGGCTCGACGAGATTGCTGATGTTGGTGTGTACACTGACCACAAAGTCTTGATTAAGAGCTCATCCCTACACGCAGCGAAAAATTACCCTTTCCTGTGGCTGCACGTTGATGCTGCATGGGCAGGCGTCGCACTTGTGTGTCCCGAATATCGCGAAGCATGTCAACTTTCGGCCGTCAATACTTATGCAGACTCGTTCTGTACCAATTTCCACAAGGTTTGTTCCTATTTCGTGACATCGGTCTAGAGCTGATATCCTACAGTGGGGTCTAGTCAATTTCGATGCCTCCTGTTTGTGGGTGCGACACCGGAAACACTTGACTGATGCACTAGACATCACGCCCGAGTTTTTGCGGTCGAAACACGGGGATGCTGGTGCGTATCTGGAAAGCTGGTGTGGGTTGACGTTGAGAAATGAATGTCTACATAGGCACTGTGATTGATTACCGCAACTGGCATCTTGGCCTTGGCAGGCGGTTTCGATCGCTTAAATTTTGGTTTGTTCTCCGTTCCCGTGGGGTTGCGGGGTTCCAAAAATACATAGCCGACGTAAGTCAAGTCAATAGATTACGTCTTAGCTTGACATTTACATAATCCCAGTGCATCCAACTCAACGACAAGTTTGTAGAGCGCATTCGGGAATCTGACCAATTCAGCTTTGTCGCAAAACCGTTCCTGGCGCTGACAGTTTTCAGGCTTGCGCCCAAGTCCCTTCCTCACCTGACCACTCTCGAGTTAAACGCTCTAAATCGATCATTTTACGCACAACTTGCAGCCCGGAGTGATATTGCAATTACGCAGACGGACTTGAATGGGGTGTTTTGTGTGAGGTTGGTGGTTGGCGCTGAAAAGACTGTGGAAAGTGATATTGATAGGGCATTGGATGTGATTGGGGAGGAAGGACGGGCTACCTTGAGGGAGTGGGAAAGAACGTGGGGACCATAGGCTAGTTCTATTGATCGCTGCTGGGCGATAAAACTCTAAATGTCACACGACTCTCTGCTTCGGGCTTGATTGGGTGTGGCACAGTCGAGGTCTAGGCAAGGTCCGTACTCACATAAATCGCCCATGTTCAGACCTGACAAAAAATGTACCTGTGGTAAACCCTGTGGTGTTCAGGACCAAGGTTATAATGTTGTAAGTTGCATCCGCTGCCGGCGGTGGTAACAGTCCAAGTGGAGAAGTTCCATTATCCATTTTAGGCAAATAAATATTATCCGGCTAACAAAAAGTCTTCTGACCCTTTTATGAGCTAGCGTGATGGAGACCAAGAGTGGTCTAAGTACATAATCGCCGCGCATCTTTTCGTACCATTTCTTTTTGACCACAATGACCATGTCGACCAGCAGGCACACTCCTTTGGATATTTGCTTACAAGCCAACGACGAGCATTGCCAGCTGAGCGTGCGCTTCGACGACCAATGTGTCCTTATCCCCAAGCATCCTCACCGTCACCGTCTACCGAGGATCGTAACAAAGTCTTATTCTCTACCGTTGTGGAAGAGGCGTCCGTCCAACGCAGGCGGTCCGTCGTCGTCTCCAGAAACAGATGCTTTCGTACCGGAAGACAGTCATGTCATTCTGCGAGTTCCGATTCCTAGGTATGTTTATTAGTTGCTAGCGAACTAGTTCACGACTGAATACCGAGGTCTGCCACAGTTTCTCCAGTAAAGCGCAATCTCCTACTCGTACTAAGCCTCTTTCCCCTTGTCTGGTTCACCGTTCCCCATCTGGTATTTCTGCTATCTCACACGCAGCCCCCGGGTCTCCTCAGAGTCCACGACGCCCAACACGTACAGCGTCATTGTCCCCTTCTCGCTCCGATCTCGTAACCATTCCGCTCCGAGCATGCTGCCCGGGATGTGAAGCCGTGACAGAGGCGTCTTTGTCGCAAGGAGATGCTTGGACTGAACACTTCTCTCGGTCCGCACGCAGACGGCGCTCACTCAGCGTGGAAGAGGGACCACGCACCATCACAGTTGAAGGGAGCGTCGCTGCTGCATCCTTTGGGCTCGGTCGTTGTCCCCCAATCAGCGTGGATGAGGTTGATAAACGTCGACGGTCAAGCGACTTGGTGGTCACTGCATCCACGTGGTTGAATGAGCTGGGAGACAATGGCATGGTTAATACGCAGTGCTCGTCATCGCCATTGCGCATACAGAACTCCACCGTGCCCTCTACTCCTCGGATACCAGAGGAAGATGATGCCGAGGACGATGAAGACCAGCTCTTCCCTCTCCCCTCACCTCGTCGGTCGCCTGCTACATCTCCGGCACCGAGCCCGTCTGCTTCTACATCGTGCATCGGGCTTGGTAGGCCGAGCGGGAGCCCAGTGCCGTCAAATTCATCGTCACTCAGCCTAGGCACAAAGATGAATAAAGACCAGTTCCTTGCACCACCTGTTTCAAGGTCGTCCTCATCTCTTTCGCTTGCCAAGACAGCCGAGTCCAATGAACACTTACCACGTGCACCATCGCCTCATATCCTTGCTACGGCTGCCTCGATCTCTGCACGCCCTTTCAGTCGCTCTCCATCGCCGCAAACCACATGCGCTCCCTCCGTTTCCATACCCTCGACTACTGGGACAGAGGAGTTCGGTGCAGCTGCAGATGGAGAGCAATCATCAATCACTCTCCCTTCCTTTGCTTGTACTCCCATCACCACCTCTTTCCACACGCCAAAAGCTTCTGGTTCACATAATTCCACACATTCGCTTGTTCACTCCTCACCATCCACTTCGCCCAACCCCTCAACTTCCCTGCATAAAAGACGTCACGCTTCATTGTCACTAGCTCGGCCCCGGCACATTATTGCCGATGTTCTTCGCGGAGTAGGTGTCGTGGGAAGTGGAGTCGGTATCGGGGTTCGTGTCTAGGCAAAGCGTCATTTTCCTGTGCCAGCCAAACAGTTGTCGAGCTCCCTACGAACCCTTTTTCTCTGGTAAATTTCCGTGCAAATCCCTTAATTTTTTGTCCACTTTGATTCCCAAGTTTCTCATTCTTTTGGAGCGCGTTCCGGATCACCCTCTTAGTACTGGCTGGCATGCATATACTGCCCCTTTCTCCATTTCGCACTCCTCTGTATCATAAAGCCAGTGGTTTCTTCTCTCGTGTGTTTAGGTATGTCTTTGCTTACCTATCCCTGGTCGTGTCTTGCTCACGCATCATTACAGTATATTCGTCCATACCCCATTATATGATACCGTCGTGTTAATGCAGTAAATTTACTGATTTTTGTCACATAGACTTGTGCTGGTTGAAGAGCGCTTCAGGATAATAATTCACGTCCTTTCTGCTCGCAACGAAAAGACATGTCTAGGTGACCTATGCGGTAGTATGAGGCGGTGGAAGACATTCCGTCCGACCGCGCGCATTTGAGGCGTAGTCAATTGACTGAAATAGATATTTGCCAAGGCTAGGGTGATTGGCAGATCAAGTTCCTGAGCTTGTTCTGAGGGGGTGTTGGTAGACCCCATGATCCGTATTGTACCCTGCCATATGCCACACGTCACAATCATTGTTCAACTGATCACGCCGAGCAGCTGAAGGAAGGCACGATGGCCATTGGCCATACATGTATATGAATTAGAGCTGCGTGCGAAACTAAGCAAAAATTTACGAAAAAGGAAATCAATACAACAACGCGCTTGTAGGCGCTCAACACCAGGAGACTCTGAATTCAACTTTCTCTATCACTTAAGCGTTACGATCAACCAAAGAATAGCAATGATACGCCATTCGACTCTGGGATAATGGATGCAGTTGGCAATGACGAAACGCAAGTCATTGAGGGATTCGACTCAAGAAACCCTCACATCCGATGATTCAGCCAAGTGGCCACAGCTCGTGAAAGCTTGGTACGTAACTTATGAGGATCACTCAGTTCACTCCACTCTAGATACTAACATTGACACATCCTTCTTCTAGCACCAACCCCGTAGTCAGCCTTGGATATTTCCCCGACCTTCTCTCCATCACAAATCATAGAGGGTGCAGTTGCATCCAGACGCTCTCGTCACTGATAGGTACGGCTGCTGCCATGTTGCATAGTCTGGCTAGGACCTTGATTGTGCCTTTTCAGAACTGCCAGGGCGAATTTCTTTCATTTTCTATGGGAAATAGGTTGATATTACATGTAGTAAAAGCAGTAGTGGCTAAAAGCGCCCGAAAAAATGTGAACACGTCTATTATGAGTGCCCAGGCGCCCATGACGCGTTATAGTATCGATTTCCTTTTCTGTCAAGTGCCACACAGCTGTAAGCACCGTTCCTCGATTGAGGGCATGTTTCTGTTGAATTCTCGACAGTGACTACATACCACGCCCTACTTCCACGCTCGCGTGCCAGGAACGTGCTTCTGACTTTGGCGGCGTTACGACGAGCAAAGTTTTCTAGCCAGATCAGTTGCTTTGTCGACACCTCTAGCAAACTTGGTCACAACAGTGGAAGCAGAGTTTGTGAATATTATACCAAATGCCGCCACCTGCAAAACAAGTCACAGTCTGTGATTAGCGCAATGAAAGTAAGTTGGTCACCGTTTTACTCGTATTACAGATGGAGCTATTAATCATATCATTCCTTGTCTGTTTTTTTGACGGATTTTCGGCAGTGGATTATCAATGTCCACACTGCCTTTTTTTCACAGTCACTCACCCTGAGGCAGCGCAGCTTCTTAGGTAATCCAACATTTCAAGACTCGGTGTTTATGATGTGCCGGTGCCTATTTGACCTGTCACGTACAAGAACTTTGAATATCCGCCGTACTGCTCCTGGTCCCTATCTTTCATCTTCATCAGGTAGGTCCTGCTGCCATCATGTATGATGCGTTTGTTTTTACCACCCTAGATAATACTCAGTATAAAAGCCCAGCGTTCTCTGACCTCGCCTTCATCAGTTCCTCGTCCCATTTTCAAATTATTACTACTGACTTACATCTTATACAATGGGCGTGTTTATAATCAAGAACGTCAGCACAAACCTTGTGCTCAATCTCACCGGCACTGGTCTTGGCGACCCGCTCACCGGCGAAGTCGCAGCTCAGCCCGTGCCGGTGGATCAACAGGTATTATACGCGTTCGCACCCACTTTGTGACCTGTTCTCACACACATCACGTATACTAGTGGGTAAGACTGGAGCAAGCGCCAGGCCCGGGGCTGTTCACCATTCAGACCAACAACAAGGACAAGGGTGGTAACGGATTCTTCACAGCTTGGCCCCCGGTATGGGATCGTCATTCATTCATCTTGCTTGTCGATTGATGCGGACATGGGCAGATTGAAGCGGGAGCTGCAGTCGTTTATCAAGGTGGGGCGATCCTGGTTAATCTTGTTCTGCAGGACGAAGAGAAAGGTTTTTATACGTGAGAACTTGACGCACAGCAACTTAACATTTACTAATTTAATGACTCAACGTATAGTATCAACTTTGCTGCGGACCAGAACCTGGTGCTATCCATTCCAGGCGGTAAAGCAGGCGATGCAGTAAGTTGGTGAATTTTCTTTCAAAACCTTTTTTTGACAACGTTCACAAGGTGAAACTGTCAGCATTAGTCGACAAAAAGCCCAAGCCAGAGGCCAACCAGCTATGGGTATTCGTCGAGGTCTGACCACCTGGCAACTTAGCAGAGGTGATCAAGGTTGAAATATTGAAGGTGTTCCCACATATATGTACTATGTCTTGTCGTGTCTGCCTCTGTTGTGTACTGGTATGTGTGTACACTGATGGATAGGATTGCTCGATACAGTATTCACAAACTCGACCAAGTTTGCCAGAGGTATCGAAAAGCAACTGATCTGGCTAGAAAACTTCACTCATCGTAACGTCGCCGAAGTCAGAAGAACGTTCCTGGCAAGCGAGCGTGGAACTAGGGCGTAGTATGTAGTCACTGTCGAGAACTCAATAGAAACATGCCCTCGATCGAGGAACGGTGCTTATATAACTTAGACTATGCATGTGACCTTGCCCTTTGAAATTAAAGAAAGTCCAGGCGGGCCTGTCCTGTCAATTTTATTTTGCCATCTAGAGTCGAGGTACACTCCAGAGGAACAAATATTGTCTCCACACGCTCAGTATTTTTCTGTTGAGTACCGAAGACTACTTACTGTCTTGCAACTAATTACTAAATCTATAAAGTAAGGGATAATAGTATTGAGGCGCGTCGGGTCACGAGTAAGCAATGTCACGGTCACGGTGTTACGCGACGCGAGCGCGCCTGACTGTTGACTACCAAATTTGTCTCTCACCGCAAGCTCTCAAGTCTTGACGTCGTCTACAACTTTCTGCAAGTCTTTGCCACCAACCTGGACGATGTCAATGCGCCAGCTACCTTGTATGTATTTACCGCACCTAGTCTAGTGCTTCCCTTAATTGACGTGTATCAGTACGAGTGCTTTACACAGTCAACAGCTCTCCTCAATACATTCTTGCCCGGTCCCCATCTTCTGTACAGGTTACTCTTTGCCCATCTCCATCTGCTGCGAATGCGCAGTATGGCTTAGCACCGCTTAAAGCATGCCTCAATGCCATCTGCAACTCAAGGTATGTATTCTCGTATGATTTTCATTCCGTGGACCCATTGCTTGGCAGCCCAGAGCTTCTCCTGGATAATTCCAGAGACTTTTCTATCTATGTACTGGACCCATTAGAGTCGCAATCTATGCCAGCCCCCGTAGATTTTTCCCAACCGAACGCGGCATCCATTTCAGTGTCGCAAGCAGCTCAACCGCGAGGAGTGGCTGTTGCGCTGGGGCTGATGTCGTGGGCGCTCACAACGGATGAATCAGACAGCGTAACTGCTACTGGTACCATTATAACGCTTGGCACGGGCCTTGATGCTCTCGAAGTAGTCTTTGCTCTCCGAGAGGTGATCATTTGCAGTTTTCGTTACGTCTGATTCTGACCAATAGTGACATCAGACTAAACACATACAGAAATCTCATCTCTCTGATGCTCTGAAATCTTGGAGCCAGCCACCGAAGACATCAAATCCAAATATGACAATTGCACCTACCGAACCCACTAACTCGGAAGCTCCACAAGAACAAGGCAAACCTCTCACTAGGTCCGCTGATTTTCCCGAGGTTTACATCGGGCCTCCAAAGCGTGGTCGGGGCCGCCCTGAGGGGACGAAGAAGAAGCCAAAGCAATCAAAGTCACAAAAACCTCGTGTGTGGCCAGCAGCACCGCCATTTATATGTGCTCCGCTTGTACGACCACAGCAGCAGGAGCCCGAAGTACCCCCTTCCCATACACCTACTTCTTTACTTACATTACTGTCTGCTCTGTCTGCTGGGAGAGACAATACAGCGCTTTTGACTGCTCTTTCGACGGTAGATTCGACACCGTCGGGATCAGAGCCGAGCCCAGCGCTACTAAACGCACTAAGGGATTTGCTGGCAACACAGAGTCAGGATCAGCAGCAGCCGTCGCACGCGTTGCAGCCTGTGTCGCGGAACAATCAAGACGATGATATTGTCATATTAGAAAAGGAGCACGTAGATCCGACCGCATTCCGACGACGGGTGGAAAGAGAAGACTCGAGCACTTTGACCACAACCACTGCAGATGAGTCGGAAACAACCCCTTTGCGCCAGCGTCGTTCCCGCATTCCGTCAGGCGGAAAAGAGAATACACAGTCGTCTCCAGTGGTCCGCAAGCGCAGGCTCAGTGACTTCATGGCGGAACAGGAAAATAAAGCGCGAAGGAAGCGCCTACATGCTCGGTCGGACTCCGGGCGAACGCCTGGCTCCTCTGAAGTACCTCAACCAACAACTCTTTCAGGTCATCACCGCACTATTCGTTCAGATTTTGACTCGAGTGTACCGTCCGAAATGGCCACCAGCTCTTCGCTTTTCCGTCCAAGGTTATCTCCTTTCAGGCCGATGTGCCGCTCTGCGTCCGAATCCCAGTCCTCCTTCGTCATACCGCATTCGGTGCGGGCACCTATAAAGCCCGTCAAGAATTTTGTTGTACCAGAGTGGGCACGTACGAGTACTGCCACCCGTCCTAAGCTCTCGAAGGAGGCTGAAGAACGTATCGCACTTATGGAGCAGGAGAAGAAGGAGAAACGTGCCGGGCGGCGAACGCACACTAGAACAGCAACAGACTTGTCTTCGGAGGATGGATATGGCTCCAGTGCGATTGTACATGCACCTGTTCAAGAGGCAACCGTGCCACGCCTGCAGAGTGTTATTTCACTCTCCTTGCCTATTTTTGCTTCTGATGTATCTATCTCGTCCCCTCTCTTGCCTTCCTCCCCTGCGTCAGAGACACCTCCTGTGCCCAGCACGCCTCCGCGGAAGACATCGGTTTTGCGTGCTACGCCACAAAGCCTTGCGCCCGACGGTGCTTCACCACTTTTCAGCCCAACCCCCAAATCATTGTGGAGTAGTACTAGAAAGACGCCTTACTTCCCATCCCACCCCCGCACACCTTCACGTACGGGAAAGAAGACTGTTTTTTCTCCTATCCACCTTATCACACCATCTACGAAAATGTCCCCATTACCACTCGGACTCAGACCGCGTTCGTCCCTCGAATGGACCAACAAGTCAGTCGAGCAGCCCGTCGACCGCGAAGAAGAAGACCTGCTCGGCAAGGAGCTCGATGATGCACTTCAAGGGCTAGATGTTCCAGCAGCCAAGCAACAGGACACGGCAGACGCCCTCGAAACTGGCGAAGACAATATAACGTTACCTTTATCTCCCCTTCCTCCCTCTTCCCCACTCCCGCCTACAAGTCCCTTGCTACTTCCTTCTATAGAAATGGAAGAATTCATCGACAGCGACCCTTTCTTCAGTGACTCGGACGGAATACTAGGGGACGCAAGCGAGTTTCCGCCGTCTTCAATCTCAGATTGGTTTTCCTCAGATGATGATGGTGGAGCGGATATGGGCGAGTTGCTAACCTTGGACGGGTCTTCAGGACTGGATCCTGAAGGTTCTTTTTCGCCGAATGCATTCGCTGATATGGATTTTACGGAGTTTTGGGAGTCGCTCAAGCCTCTCCTTCAGGCAAGCGCAGGCGCGGAGGGGAAACAGCTGTGAGCACAAACTCTGGAGCCACAATGGATACTGTCGATGTGGACTCTGGAAAATTTGCTCAGGAGGTACAGGTGCTGTTTAGTGGGTGTCTGATGTGACATTATGCACACGTACTTCATACATTACGACAGCACAGTCCAAGCAGAAGCTCATCTACAAAATCACACTTCGAGCACGCAAATGCCTTGTCCTAACCTACACTCGCACCTAGGTTTGGGTAGAATTCGAAACACTCTTTACACTAAAAACGATTTGTGACTTCAGAGGTTCAATCAGCACCCACAACAGTATTCACATAAGTAATGGCCCTCGCTTTGTCCTAAGGCTTTGGAGTAAACTGTATGATTTACTACTGCTAGGGCGAAGAAAAAGGGGCCACTGGATAGGAACTCAGATTTCCGAGTATACAGCAAGCATACTTATGTCTTCCATTATGATTCTTTGGGAAATTATGAGGGATTTGTTGTGAACAGAATGAACGAATTATAAACCTGGTGGGCGTTTATGGACAAAGGCGCTGACTCGGATGGAAGGACCGAAATGCTGTAGCAACGTGGGTATGTGGTAAGGCTCAGCAAACGGGCAGACATCCAATAATCAATTCTGCTCACGACCCTCACAATACGGCAGATTGACGACTTGACCAGAGTACGCTTCTTGTCAACTTCAAACGCTACTGATCCTCGTTTAGCGATATGTCAGGATCGGGCGATCTTTCAGGATCGGACGATCTTTCCACTGGGGAAGGGCGCGCGATGCCAGCGCAGATAAGCCAGCTTCCAATATACATCACGCAAGTGCACAAAAACTCAGTGTCGGCACTTGCGTTCTTCAAAGACGGTCGACGGGTCGCTACCGGTTCGTGGGATCATACCGTGCAAATTTGGGATGTGGAGGAAAGAGTATTGGTGGGAGGGGCATTCCGGGGACACAATGACTATGTGTATTCAGTCGCCGTATCGCCAGACGATAGGCGAATTGCGAGTGGTGGACAAGATAAAGCCATCATCATCTGGGACGTCGATGGCAAGCACAAACCGCTCAGGCTGGTGAGGCATACAGGGGAGATTTGGTCGCTGTGTTTCTCCTTCGATGGCAAAAGGCTTGCAAGCGGGTCACATGATAAAAGAGTTATTATATGGGATGCGAAGAGTGGCCTTGTCGTCTCAACACTCAAGGGTTCGGACCGTCCGGTGTTTCGTGTTGCCTTCAGTCCAGATGGGCTAAAATTAGCATCTGGAACTGAGTGCAAGATTCGGGTTTGGAGCATCGATAACGCCGAGCTTCTATTCGAAATCGACGCTCACAGCTTGGACGGTTGGGTTCACGTTGTGTGGTTGCCTGACGGCCAGCAACTTGTCTCTGCGTCAGAGGACAAAACAATCAAGTTTTGGAACTCGTCGGATGGGACCCAAATTGGTCGACCTTACGCTGCTCACACTGATGACATCAACTCACTTGCCATCTCTCCTGATGGCTCCTTCATTGCAACTGCCTCAGACGATAAGACTGTGTGCCTGTGGAACATAAAGCTGATGGGCCGACCACTCAAACTTGAACACACCGCACTTGTTTTCTGTGCCGCATTTTCTCCTGGTGGAGAACTGCTCGCGACTGGAGACTCTAGTGGGAATCTTCAGCTCTGGTCCATAGAGAAACCACTTTCCGAAGCGTTCGGGCTGGATTCCTCATACTTTGCGCGTCGCAGTGAGGTGAGGTTGGACCAAAACCTCTATGCGGAAGCCCTTTTGGACGCGGACAAGGTGCGGACGATATCGGTCATTATTTTAACGTTTGTGTGATAATATTCGCAGGTCATTGAAATCGACCCTTCGTCTCATCTTGGATACAAATTAAAGTATGCAGCGCTTTGTGGAGTACGTCGCTATGATGATGCATCTGAGGCCTTCGAAACTATGCTCTCTAAGCTGAGTAATGCACCTGACCCAAAGATGCGACGTAAGCCCCAAACAACTCGAGCGCCGACTCGAAGATGGCTTACAATTTTTGCAGAGCTACACCGGCAACTCATCTGTCAAAAAGAAGTAAAAGAAGCTATCGAACAAGCTATTCGCACCCAACTGAAAGACGCTCCACTTCGTCTAATCAACACCTCTACTGGACGCTTGTGTGATCGAGATGCTCAGATCACCACATTTATGCAGAGTACAGAGTACAAAGAGGTTCTGGATTCATCGGACATGCGTAGGCCTGGCGAAACAGAGCTTATCAAAGAAGCAGTCGCGAAGTACTTCGGTTGGGTTATGTTGTCCCATAGGTGGGGAACCAAGGAACCGCTACTGCGTGACATTCAGGACAAGAACTTATACAACTTGAATCCGGTTGGAAGCGTGGTGAAGTTGCAGAAGTTCTGCGGAGTCGCCCGTGATGCGGGGCATCATTGGGCGTGGAGCGATACATGCTGCATTGACCAGAATAACAATTTTGAGCTCGGAGAGTCAGTCAACTCCATGTTCATCTGGTATCGCAACTCAGCGCTCACCATCGTCTACCTATCGGATGTCCCGTCAAAGTCTGCCGCGCTCGCAGGCAGCATTTGGAACACGCGAGGATGGACTGTACAGGAGTTCCTGGCTCCTAAAATTGTTCTCTTTTACCAAGAAGATTGGAACCTATATCTCGACAACCGCTCACGCAACCACAAGGAGTCTGACACTATCATGGGGGAGTTGGAACGTTCAACTGGCATAAATCGACAGGTGCTCGTTGACTTCCATCCAGGGACAACAAATGTCCTCGAGAAACTCCGATGGGCGTCAAACCGTGAAACCACGAAGGGGGAAGACATTGCGTATTCATTGTTTGGGATCTTCGGCATTCACCTTCCTGTAATCTATGGAGAGAAAAGACAGAACGCGCTTGGACGACTCTTGGAGTACATCATAGCCCATTCGTGCGACGTTTCAGCACTGGATTGGGTGGGACAATCATCCAGCTTCAACAGTTGTCTCCCAGCCGAGATTTCTTCGTACAAGGTTCTGCCATACACGTTACCGTCTCTATCTGAACACAACATGCAGAGATCTGTCTCCGCGTTGCGAAACGATAATGTAGCTGTGGAGTTGGCTTTGAAATGGTATACCACTCTTAAGAACCTCGATGTTCCTCGTTTCGCAAACGCCAGACTGCAATTGCCTTGCATCGCATTTCCTCTCACAGAAGTCACACGTAGGCTTGGTCAAGGCGGGGCCACTTATGACATCAAGGCAGACGGGCTACGAGACCTGCTAGTCACAACAAAAAGTGACAGGCTACTTCAATTCCCGTCTACAGGGCGTCCTCAGCAGAAATTCTTACTCGTCCGTCCGTGGAAACGATCTGATCTCGAACTGGTCGACATTGCACATGAATCACAGAGCGTGGGCGATTGGCCTGGTCAGCCTGGAGATGAGCTGGTTACCAAAGGGTTGAGGTTGTTCGTTCGGCTCGGACAGCCTTTTGGCGCACTTTTGCTAGAGCAGCAGCGTGGTGGGGAGTATAAGAGAATTGCTTCGGATAACGAAATCATCGCACGAGTCGGGAACATGGCTTCTGTTGATAAGAAGGTGAACGTTGGGATGCTGGCGATATTGTAGCTGTGAAGAGGACATTTTCATTTCATGCATTGACAGTACTTCCACATGAATACTATCCCTAGAATATTTTGTTTCAATATCGTATCATTGTCTTGTACCATAGTACAGACAAACTAATCCCCAAATCGGATGTCCGATATGTGCTTATCACCTACTCAATTTATGGTAAGCTTGATCTATTTTAGCTAGCGAGTCGAGACGGTGGCTAGCAGAGTGTCACCTTGTCAAGCCTGGCATGTGATCGATCAATCAAAGGGTTTTGATATAGGGCTGGTGAATCTCACCTTGATATTGGTACCCTAGGCTTCGCCACTCATCTATTCGTGCTTGACCCGCACCTGACTAACAACAGTGACAACCTCGTTACCCTCGGCGCCTCCCAGCGCATTCTCAGCAAGCATTCAGAGTATGACTTCATCAAGTGTTGTAGCATACTACTTTATAGCATATGGCACTGTGCCAGCCCCCTCAACTCACCCCCAATATGCCTCAATACGCTTGCCCAGCTCTAGTTCCGTTCCACCTGTGTCATGGATCTTTTTTTTTTAAATCCAATTTTTTGTCCTATTGAGAGTCATACTCTATGGAGGACAGTACAATCTAGTCTAGAGGACCCCCTGTGTCCTTAACGCATCTCAGAGTACGCGAATGTCCTGGTGTGAAGCGTACTCCCACCAGTCCGCCGTTCCCGCCGGCCGTTTTAGACGCACTACTCTGTGTAGATGAGATGACTTTGAGAATATAAACGCTTAGTGTATGTCTATCGTGTGAATGAACAAGAACGCGGCCATGGATCTTGTTGATCATATCGATGGCATCGTCGATGACGCGCTCGAGATCGTCAACATGGTTTGTCGCCCCTCATCAAAGGCTCACATTCATCGCTGTACGCGTCTTTTGTGTCCATGGTACCCATCCTTGCCAAGAACTAGCTGACGGAGGATAGTAAGAGTCTCCACCAATCTCCATTGTCTCGAACTACGTGACCTACCTGCTTCCTCTGGGTGGGTGCGCCGATGTGGGCATTTTCATGCCTGAACCGGTAATTTCTTTGAAGATCTGATTATTGAATGTATAGTTAGTAGTAGGTGTAGAAGGTAATTAGACGGAGGTGAATATACCCTTTCAAGTTGTTATTGCTTAACGCGACAGTGCTGTGATAAGGGAATGATGTGTTAAAGGGAGGTTTGTGTTTGTAGAGCAAGGAAAATATACTTGGCATAAAACAGCCAGAAAAAACAAACACCAAAGTCTGCAAGAAAAAAGAACCTGGTCGAAAAGCGACTCACAAAAAGCTTCCCAGCTACGCGAGCACCTAAATGCGTCTGAGTTGCGCCCTGTATCGAGGAAAGAGGGGTTGGAACGTATTATTGAGTCAATTACCAGGAGAACAAGATAAATCTAGCACCTTGGTTCTTTGCCAGTGCTTCCGACCGGTCAAGTAAAGGTCAATAGCTCAGTGGCATGCCTTTGGTGCATGCTTTCACTTTCGTTGTTGTTCATCAAGATGCTGGTGGTTTCAAAAAACACATCCAATCTCAGGCGAGGAACGGAACGATAGTGAGCTGTCGAGGACGGCCCGGGCTAACCTCACGATAAGTTATCCTGCTGACAACTTCGTGATTGACTTAGACCTCGAATGTCTGACCACACTAGAAGCAAGGATATCGGAGGCTTTTGAAGAAGTAGGACCTGCAGGCAACCAGCAATAAGATTTGGATGCTGGTCAATATCACAGTAGTGGAATGGGTATCTCGATATTCCTGGTGAATGGGTCCTGGGAATGAAAATGAAAATGAACGAATAATTAACTGCTTTGTTCAATTAGTCTATGAATTGTATGATTGACACCGTGGCCCCTTATTCAGCGATGACTCTGATGCCACATCTTCAGACAAGCTATCCGAAGGTGTAGCTCCTTCGCTGCTGGCCGAAGAAGAAACTGCGTGCCGTACTAGTTCACTGCTGGTTAAAGAATATGCGCTCGTTTTTTTTTAAAAAAAAAAAAAATCCAGTTTTTTTGTTTTTGAGAGTAGTACTCTATGTAAGACAGTTCTGTCTAGTCTAAGGGGCCCCAGTGCCCCTTCCGCGCCTCTAAATTCATGAATGCCCCAGTGTGAGGTGTACCTCCACTAGTGCTGCCGTGGTCCAGTTCCGAACCGTGGTTCGAACCTGACCATTGGTCAGGTTCGTCCTTGGTTCGGTCCATGGTCCAGCATTTTGCACGGACCGAACCGGAATGAGGTTCGTGGTCCGCTAACTCCTGTGCGGTTCTATAGGTTCGGACCTTCCCGAACCGTTCCGAACCCCGAACCGAATCTTCTTTGCAACGCCTTCAAGGCTCAATCACACGCTTCTCATCATTTTGACTTCTCGATTCTCAAGATTCGCCATGGTCACTTTGACCTTTGGCATTCTCAAGACTTTTTTCAACTTATCCTGTCCGGAGGTTCGCATCCCGCACACCCTGCTGTCCGATAACGCCTACCTGTTCAATCAAGCTCAAGGTATGACTTTTCCATCAAATCAAGCGTAATAAACTGATTGACATATTATATTTCTTAGGATTCTTCAATGCATACTATGAGTTAGTAGGAGATTGGATATTCGCATATAAAGGGAGCAAGGTGAGTGATATATTTTGACTACTGGTACAATGTCTGAACCTGAAGCACAGTGTGCCCTCAACCCAGACGGGTCTCTAAAGGATGCCAAAGACATTGTTTTTTACAACGATCCTGATGATGCTGTCCCCATTTCTGCTCCATCCTCCTCTGCCCAGCCACCCACAGATGCCTTCTCTGTGCCACTGCAGACTGGACACAAACCAGTGCCATGAAGGCCGGTGGGATTATGAAGATGTTGCAGATGGCAGAGCTCGTCTGGAGGCCATGGTGAGTACTTGTCTATGTTGTTTTCCTGCTCTAATCTTATTTTTTTTGTAGTTTGATGAATATTATACACTGCCGAGTCGAATGCCTACTACCAACAAGCAATCTGCTCCACTGACGAGAGCTGCCAGTGTATGCAAGCACTATGGCAATGATTGGATGCGCGAGGCTATTAGGATGCGCAAGACATCAGACCACCTTACTCACAATCCTCATCAAGAGCTCAACATGTACTTGTCTTCGCCACTAGAGGAGACTGATAACATTGTGGCCTGGTGGGGGGTAAGTCTTTTTTTTAATTTTTATTTTCACTACTAAATCTACTTAATAGCTTCACTCACTGCAATACCCTACACTTGTGTGCATTGCACGAGACTATCTACCCATTCAAGGCAGCTCTGTTCCTTCCGAACAAGCATTCTCAAGCGGAGGAATCACTTCGACTATCCGATGCAATGCACTCGGGACTGACACGTTCACTGCACTACAACTACTGAAGGGAGCATATAGGAATGGGCACCTTTCTGCAGAAGTAGAGGCTGAGGGACATGCGGCTTCATTGGACATGTAACTACGAGTACAAATATCTTGCTATGTTTTTTTTTCCTGGCTGTAATTTTTTTGTGTTCAGTTCGTGTTCAGACCGAGAAAAAAACCAAACCTGACCGCTGCAAACCGTTCGCAAAGGTTCAGTCTAAGGTTCATTGAAATAACTAGAACTGAACCTTGGTCCAGTTTTTGGTTCTCATCCAACCACCTCTGAACCGAATGGAACCGGACCATGGCAGCACTAACCTCCACTGGTCTGCCGTTCCCGCTGCGCATTTTAGACATGCAATCTATCGAAGGAGAGGTGACTTTTAAGTAGGTCGTGCAATGATGTAACTATTATAGGTAGGAGTTGTCTGGACGCGTTCTCTGAGCAACTGGTATAGGAATCTTGTTGGGTGCAAATAGTAAGTAGTAGAGGGGGCTCTGGTGACGAGAGAGCTGGTTCTTGTGATATTTGACTGAGTCCAACGGAGGCCGTGATCTCATTCGTAGAAGCGAGAAGTTTGAGCAAAGCTAGACAAAGGTATGAATATCTCAGTATTCGATTCGAAACTGAGATGTTTGGGCACTGGTTCCTCAGCTTTGAAGGTGAGCGTGCCAGGAACATTTTGATATAGGCAAAACATACTTTAAATGAATCAGAAACCCTTGCCAATGCTGATACATTGCTTGACTTTTCCTTTTGGATTCACTCGCACTCAATATCCTTCATCTGGCCCTATTCTTCAGCTGATCATCCTTTCTCCCCCTGGCTATCACTTCCTCACATCTCTCTCCTTTGGATTCATTGGATTCCAACACATGATTCTGTATAGGCGAGGTGTTAATGATGGGTTGATATTATACATGTTATAGGTTTGGTTTGTTGATAGAGGGATGGATTATTTTGCGCTTGTAGGGTAGGTTGAGAGGGTGGGTGGGTAGAGGGTGGATTAGGGAGGGAGGGGGAGTTATTGGTATGATTGTCAGTGTCATATCCCATACATCTGATCTCAGATCCAATCATATCCAATCATATCTTGTTACGAACTGGGGTGGTTGTTAAGACCGTACTCAAAAGGTGAGAGATCCAAAGGGCTTTGGCCTCAGTTCATGCACTATGCCCCTTTCCTGAGTACTACCCTTTATTTCAGAGGAGTAATCTTTGTCCGAGGATCTGGATGTGTTTGTGTAGCGGATCTGAAGGTCCGAAGGTATCAGATATGGCACGTCCAAGGTATATCTGAAACATAAGGATGGAAAGAGTACGTCCAGAGGGTATCCAGAGCATACAGATGGATTCAAGGTATAAGGCTAGTAGCAGACAAGGTCCGTACTAGAAACTAATGGATATAGACTACCAGAGGTAGAGTCAGAAATGTAGACTATAGGAATCAATCCTAAGTCTCAGAAGATACTTAGAGTTGGGAGAGGATCGGATTTGGATGAATGGAATGAGCAGAATCTAAGATGATATTTGAACTAAGGTTCTCTAGAGTTGTACATGTAGTTTATATACTGTATGTAGATAGTATGGATAATCAGTGAGTCCGGAACCGGAGGGCTATGCACAAAGTATAATGGAAGTCTATGCGCAGCAGATCAGCAAATGCAAGTCAGATATGAAGCACAGGTAACAGATCAGTAAGCAGGACAGGAATATACACAGCCGGGACACTGGTACAGGTAGATCACCGAAAGGGGATAGAAGCAAGTATGCACAGTGGACTTAGAACACAAGAAGCTGGGGCACTCGGATGGGTGATCTGGATCGGATCTGTGGTCTGGATAGAAGCAGGATCAATCGGATTGGATCTGAGATTGGATGTATGGAATATGACAGTGGTTCTGAACACAATGGCCACAAACAAGGGGCTTCCGGAGTTGTGGGTTCATATACCAATGCAAACAAGCAAAGGTTCATTATAATAGCCAGACAAAGGTCTATTGAAGATCAAGGTAAGCAACTAGGACAGGCTAGGCCTGGAAGAGGACTAGACTGGCTGAGTTGAATATGTTCAGCAATGACAAAGATAGTTCCAAGCAAGATGTTCACAGAACTAGCTGAGTCAGAGCAAAGGTTCACTTTAGACTAAGACTTAGATGTGCTAAGCTTAGATATGATCTTAGACAACTAAGGATTGGAGGTCCTTAGCGAAGGAAGTTCTAGGTAAAACCCAGTAAGATTAGAATGAAGAAATACACTGTATCTATGAGCATTTATATACTAAAGTGGAAGGGGAACTTTAGGGTAGGCTCATCAGATATAAACAGGCTGCGTAACCAAAGAAGGAAGGCAGTCGAAGTACAACATGTTGAACGTATGATGTCATAAGGAGTCAGAATGAGTCACATATGAACGTACGGTCAGGTGACCATGGGCAAAGTTAATGTACAAGGAAATGATGAAGTAAGCAAAGAGGGAAAGTGTAAGAGACAAAGGAAAATAGATGGGGGTGTACAGCGACTGTAACATATCTGATCAATCCCACTTCCATCTAGACCATGTATCCGATCTGGATCACCCATATGAAACCCCTAGCTTCTCATATTCTAAGTCCACTGTGCATACTTGCTTCTATCCCCTTTCAGTGATTCACCTGTGCCGGTATCCCAGCTATGTATATTCCTGTCCTGCTTACTGATCCATTACCTGTGCTTCATATCTGACTTGCATTTACTGATCCACTGTGTGTTTACTAATAGACTTCTGTTATACTTTGTACATAGCCTCCTGGTCCTGGACTTGCTGATTATCCATACTAACTACCTACAGTATATAAACCACATGTACAACTCTATAGAACCTTAGTGTGAATATCATCTTAGATTCTGCTCATTCTGTTCCTCTGAGCTTGAGTCACTTCTAGCTCTAGTATCTTCCAAGACTTAGGATTGATTCCTAAAGTCTACCTTCCAACTCTACCTTTGGTAGTCCATATCCATTAGTTTCTAGTTTAGACCTTGTCCAATACTAGTCTTATATCTTGAATCCATCCATATGCTCCAGATACCCTTTGGACATACCCTCTCCATCCATATATTCCAGATACCTTTCAGATGTACCATATCCAATACCTTCAGACCTTCAGATCCATTATGTGAACACTTCCAGATCTTTGGACATATATCACTCCTCTGAAATAAGGGGCAATACTTGGGAAAGGGGCACAGTGTATGAACTGAGGCCAAAGCCCTTCAGATCTCTTACCTTGAGTACGGTCTTAACAGTCAGCATGTCCTTGTATATATCCATGTGGGAGGAGGCTAAGAAGGGAATTGGTCAGGTCTAGCATGTCAGGAGTAAGGAGATTTCACTGAATGTGGACTTCATTCTTCCTGTGGCATTAACATATTGTACAAGATGTGGGATAGCTTCTTCATCTAGCAGGTGATGAGGAAGTGGTGGACACTTTCACTGGAGTTCGGACAGTGGGGATAGAATGGGGTTGGGGATTTTCCAATATGATGAAGGTACTTGTTTAACAGGGTGTGGTGAGTATGCAGACATATGAGAAGACCTGTGAGATGTTTAGGGAGTGTTTTAGTAAGTTTGACAAATGAACAGTTTAGAATGTTTGGATCGATACTGTGAGTGCATGCATAATGGGGTAATTTGGCCCATATTCTTGTCCAGCCATCTTGGGTGGATTGATGATGCACTTGTTTGAGGGCAGATATGCTAAGTGGGAGTGAGTTCTTGTGAAGAAAGTGTGGGAGTTGGTTGCAGGGTGTTAGAGACGTGCTCGGAGGGTTAATGGATCATAAAGGGCTTTGGCCTCAGCTCATGCACTGTGCCCCTTACCTGAGTATTGCCCCTTAATTTCGGATGAAGTCCTAGGGAGAGTTCTGGTGAAGTCCAGATGTAGTCCGGACGAACTCTAGGGCAGGATAGCTCAATAGAGCTCCAAAGGACTTCTGGATGAGTGTGGGAATGTGCTGGAACTATTTCTGGATGATAGGGGATGATGACAAGACTACTTGGATGAAGTCCAGAGTAGAACAGTGAGGGATGTTACAATAGGATGGAGGATAGAATAGGACTGGACCATAGGACCATAGGACCAAGGGTCTGAAGGTCTGAAGGTACAAGGATCCGAAGGTCCAAAGGTACAAGGATCCGAAGGTCCGAAGGTACGAGGATGTGATGATCTGAAGGTCCAAGGATCCGACGATCCGAAGGTAGGAGTAGTGGAGTGTTGGATGGATAACAGATGGATGGATGGATGGGCAGATGGATAGACAGATGGACAGATGGATGGATGGACGGATGGGTAAATGGACAGATAGATAGATGGACGGATGGACAGATAGATGGATAGGTGTTATGGATGGATGAAGTGGTATAACTACTATGGAGGAGTAGGCCTGGATGTGAAGTAGAGAGAGTATAGACTACTTTGGACAAGGTCCAAAGTAGAAACTAACAGAGGAAGATTACTGCAGGTAGAGTTGAAGGTGGAACGGAAGATGGACTATAATTGGATGAAGTCCGAAAGTGATTATAGGACAGAGAGTCAAGGCTCCGGACTAGGGAGTACTCCCATAGTCCAGAGCCAGAGACTTACAAGGGCTGGAGCCCAAGTGAGAACAGAAACAGAGTTATATAGACAGCAGGATAAGTAAGGATACAAGCAATGATCAAACTGAGGTCTGCAGGAGTAGTACTACGAGTTTATATACTGTAGGTAGCATGCTGGAAGGTAAGTAAGCATAGTCCAAGGCTATGTCAGAAACATAATAGTAAGTACAGCAAAACATCAGGCTATGAACTCGAAGATGAAACTTGTACGGAACAACTTATTGAGACGGAGGCAGAGATAACCAATAGCCGAAGGCAGAGATGACCAAGAGGTGAAGGCAGGGATGACCGAGAGCCGGTGGCACAGGTATATCCTAAAAAGGGTAATGAGCAGGTGCACAGGAATGGTTTCGGATATGAACATGGATCGGATATGGACATGGATCAAATATGGATCGGATATGGATTGGACGAGTGTCTCGGATCGGATCTGGATCGGATGAGTATCTCAGATTGGATATGGATCGGACGAGTGTATTGGATCAGATATGTGAACTGGATTGAGTGGGGATTGGATGGATGTGGATATGAGCAGGATGTTATAGTGCAAGTCAAGTGTAGAATCCAGTATATGACACAGGGACTGTTGTTCTGGTGGCCTTCTGCTGCTTTCTTTGTGTGCTTGTCTGCTTCTTCATTTTCATGTATGTTTGAGTGGCCAGAAACCAAATGCACTGTGACATCGAAGTCATTGTGGTCGTTAGCTATCTTCTGCATCATGTGTCAAAAGCAGTCTGCAAGGTAGGATCCAGGGTGCATGTGCATGTGGGAGTTGTTACCACATTGAATGGCTACTTGATTGTCGACTGAGATGGAGATCAGGAATTGTAAGTTCCTTTCTGTGGCGATTAGTTTGGCAGCTAGCATTAGTCCTACCTCTTCTGCCTCAAAGACAGTATGCACTCATTAAAAGTTGACATGCTTCACAAGGAGTCCAGAGAGGAGGAAAAGCAAATGGACATTGGCTGATGTAGCAGTGTGTGTCCCTATGATGAATAAAGGAACAAAGGATCATGTGTCAAGAATGCTTGTACTGGTGCATCTGTGGCCATGTCAAGGCTTATCAATAGACTTGCTGATTAGCCAGTAGTACATGTCCCTATAATGAATAAAATAACTGAGGAGTGGTAACCCATGCAACAATTGAATGCAGAATGCACACACATCAAGGTGTCACACCATGTCGCAGCTGCATCACAAGTTGTGCTGTGGGCAGAAGTCTGCCATTTCTGCCAGCCAGTTTGGCAGAACTGGTTCTGCTGGGCAGGTGGGCTGCCAGAATCTGGCAGAATGTCAAACTGCAGCAACAATATCCCAATAACTTCCTCACTTTATATAGCCATAATAACCAGCTTTCTCCATCAATTCAGAGCAATTGTGCTTCCTTACTTGTAGAGTAGAAAGAAATCAGTTGTACAGCCTGTACTACATTACCACAGACAATCATTTATGCAATTACACAATGTCTCCTGCCACTACACTTGCTGGGCACTCTGTCCCATCCTTTATAACTGACAATTTCAATCGTGGTGAGAAGGTTGATAACAAATCTGGATGCTACTACTGGTCTTGCAAAAACTGTCCAGATGCCCTTCGCATCCAAGGTCATGACAAGCAACTCCCAAGCCATCTTATTCACAAGTGTAGAACATGTCTGGCAGAAATATAAAAACAGGTACACCTATTTGTTATGGACAAGGCTGGTGGAGAAGATGTTGTAGAAGTCATTAATTCTGATAAGATTGATCCTTCTGCCACCCCACAAGGCAGTTCAGAACCGGTCATGCTTGGTAAATGCAAAAAGTGCACTTTAAATGGCTTTGTGGATTACCCCCTAACAAAGGAGCAGGTCCACAAACCAGTTGTTGTACTTACATGGTTCTGCCACATCATACTTCACCTCTTCTGCTTTGTTACATCATCCCATATCCATGTCTTCTGTATTCATCCTGCTACTGTTACAACTGGGGTTGGTCATGGCATGACTACTCAAAAGAGAGTGACAGTCGTTCGATATCAATATCTAAGCAGAAGAGCAAAGGTTTGGTAGACGACAAAGACAGACAAGTCTGAAGAGAGGACTAGACTGGCTGAGTCGAATACAAAGATTGTTTCAATAACTAAGACTTAGGTGTGCTAAGACTTAGAAAGATGATTCAGATGACTAGAGTTGCAAGGCTCTAGCAAAGGAAATTCCAGGTAAAACCCAGTAAGATTAAAGTAAGGAATCTACAAGTGATACACTGTGCTTAAATAGGCCAATATGTGCACACAGACCAAGACTGTAACTAGTAAGTATGTAGCTGTTACAATTGTACATACCCCTATACATTTTCCTTCTCTTTTGTCTGGTTACATAACATTTCTGCTTTCATCCATCTTTATAATATGTATGACCATGGACTACTTGTCTCACAATACAGTCTATGGACTGGTTGTTGTATCTACATGGCTTTGCCACATCATACTCTATCTTTTCTGTTTCTTTGCATTGTCTTATACTCATGCCTTCCATATTCATACTGCTATGTACTTACTGGTTATGGTCTTGGTCTGTGTGCACATATTGGCCTATTTAAGCACAGTGTATCACTTGTAGATTCCTTACTTTGATCTTACTGGGTTTTACCTGGAATCTCCTTTACTAGAGCCTTGCAACTCTAGTCATCTGAATTGTCTTTCTAAGTCTTAGTCTTAGTCATTGAAACAATCTTTGTATTCAACTCAGCCAGTCTAGTCCTCTCTTTGGACTTGTCTGTCTTCATCGTCTACTGAACCTTTGCTCTTCTGCTTAGGTATTGATATTGAACAACTGTCACTCTCTTTTGAGTAGTTGTGCCATGACCAACCCCAGTTGTAACAGTTGTTTAAATGATCTTTGTATTCAACTCAGCCAGTCTAGTCCTCTCTTCAGACTTGTCTGTCTTCATTGTCTACCAAACCTTTGCTCTTCTGCTTAGGTATTGATATTGAATGACTGTCACTCTCTTTTGAGTAGTTGTGCCATGACCAACCCCAGTTGTAACAAAAGATTAAAAAGTCTTAAGAACACCACATATCTATGAGCGCCAGAAACCCTGAACCCTGATCAAATCTCGGCCAAAGATGCATGAGTTCCAATACCAACATAGCAATGTCTGGATCATCAGCAGCAACCGCACTGGTGCAGATCACCACACCAGAATTGAAAGCCAGGCTACCCACACAATTCAATGGGACACCCTCAGATGCAAAGAGATGGCTATACTCAGTCAAGACCTACTTCGCATTGAATGCCAACTATTACAACACAGATGAGAAGCAGATTGCCACTGCTCTCGCATACATGAAGAACAGAACTGCAGGAGCATGGGCATTGAATTTCTACTCCAACATATTTGAAGCAGGAGAAAAGTGAGGAAAGTTTGAAGACTTCAAAAAGAAGTTCAAGGCCTCATTCTGCACGGCAGATGCCAAAGTTAACACTATGACTAAGATAGGCCAGATCAAGCACACTGGGAGTCTCACTGATTACATCTTGGAATTCAGAACCCTGATGGTCAAATCATTGCTGAAAGAAAGCACCTCCCTCATTTACTTCTTTGAACAAGGACTCAAACTGGGATTTCAGTGTGCAATCTATCAGATGGAAACTGTCCCAGTCACTATTGAGGCCTATATAACTGCCTCTATTAACCAGAATGCCAACTGGGAAAGATATGCCACAGTAAGGAAAGGAGAAGGGAATGGGAAGAAGAAGAACAGACAAAAGTATGTCCCTCCCCCTGAAAGTCTTACCAAATGCCATGGAAGTAGACCACCTTACTGAGGCTGACCATCATGAATATATGAAGAAGAGGCAATGCTTCAACTGTGCCCAGACCAGTCATTGCACCAACACATGCCCGAGGAAGAAGGTCCCTGTTAGGAAACAGGAGATTGCTGAAGAAACAGAAGAAGAAGAAGCAAGAAGGTTAGACTCGGATTTTTAAGCTGGAGAGCTGAGTCAACGACAGACTCTCCTGTTGTACCCTTATGACTTGTATGGAAAGTAGGCAAAAGGAAAGAAATGTGCATCCCCTTTACTCTCATTTCCAAAGTTTGAAAGGATCCTGTCATATTCCATACATTCGATCTCAGATCAGATCAGATCCGATTGATCCTGCTTCTATCTGGACCACAGATCCGATCTGGATCACCCATCTGAGTGCCCCAGCTTCTTGTGTTCTAAGTCCACTGTGCATACTTGCTTCTATCTCCTTTCGGTGATCTACCTGTACTGGTGTCCCAGCTGTGTATAATCCTGTCCTGCTTACTGATCTGTTACCTGTGCTTCATATCCGACTTGCATTTGCTGATCCGCTGTGCATTTACTAATAGAACTTCTGTTATACTTTGTGCATAGCCCTCCGGTTCCGGATTCACTGATTGTCCGTACTATCTACATACAGTATATAAACTACATGTACAACTCTAGAGAACCTTAGTTCGAATATCATCTTAGATTCTGCTCATTCCGTTCATCTAAACCTGATCCTCTTCCAGCTCTAAGTATCTTCTGAGACTTAGGATTGATTCCTATAGTCTACATTTCTGACTCTACCTCCAGTAGTCTATATCCGTTAGTTTCTAGTACAGACCTCATCCGCTACTAGCCTTATACCTTGAATCCATCCATACACTCTTCCGAAACAACTAGATCTGTGAAATCCAATCCTGCAGCCTCTCCCACTCCTAAGGTTCCAGACCTCCCCAATGGTATTGGAGCCAATGGAAAGTTAACCACCGAGGAGTATCAGAGACGGTTTGACAAAAGACTCTGTATGTTCTGTGGCAGACCTGGTCATGCTGCCCGGAACTACACCAAGTCGACCTCATGTGCAGCTAAAGGTCATGCTACAATACTTGCCCCAGAAGCGGATCTGAACTCTTTATGCCCATACGTCTCTCTTCTGTTTCTCTCCAATATATCTGAATTTCCCACCCTCATAGATTGCAGCTCTTCTCACTGCTTCATAGACACTAGTTTCGTCCAAAAACATAAAATTCCTACTTATCAGATTCCTCCACTACTGCTCCGTTTGTTTGATGGCACCTGCAATAACAATATTTCTGGAGCCATAAACTTATCCATCCGATTCTCCTCCAGCGTAGTCACCTCTGATACATTCTACGTTACACCTTTGGATTCTTCCTGTTATATTGTCCTTGGATATAGCTGGCTCACCCGACACAATACATTGATTGACTGGGTATTGGGCAGCATCGAGTTCTGGATGACTATACAAGAAACATCATTGAACCCATCCACATCATCACTGCCTCCAGATATTCTGTCCGCAGCAGAAGTTTCCCATCTGAACCCTCCGCTACCTCTGGAAGTTCCATCCAAGGTAGAAACATCCTCTCCGACACCTCCATTGCCTCTGGGCACCCCATCTGTGGAAGAAATTCCTCCTCTGACCAAATCCGAACCCTCCGCTGGTACCTCAGTCCCTAACATATCTCTGATAAACACAGTGGCATTTTGCCATGCCTGCAAGTTAGAAGGATCTACTCAATTCAGCATCTACCTCCATCCATCCGAAACCCACCTCCAATCCGCATCTGTATCATCCGATCCTCCAGACCTCTCCAGAATTCCCTCCGAATACCACGAGTTTGCAGATGTCTTTGACAAGGGCAAAGCAGGGCAGCTTCCCCCTCACTGACCCTATGACCTCAAAATTGAATTAGAAGAAGGGGCCAGTCCGCCTCTTGAAACCATATACTCTCTTTCTCCAGTCGAGCTTGAAGCCCTCCAGAAGTTCCTTGACAAAAACATCTCGTCCGGACCCCTCCAATCCTCGTCCTCTCCTCATGGAGCCCCTGTCCTGTTTGTCAAAAAGAAGGATGGCTCCCTTCGTCTTCCAGTTGCCTATTACTCCCGTACACTATCTGCACCAGAACTCAATTATGACACCCACGACAAGGAACTCCTAGCCATCCATGAGGCTTTCCGGACCTGGCAACATTACCTAGAAGGCTCTTCCGAGCCTATAGATGTCGTTACGGACCACAAGAACCTCGAGTATTTTTCCACCACCAAACTCCTCTCTCGCCATCAGGCTCGCTGGTCAGAATTCCTCCATCAGTTCAATCTCATCATCCGTTTCCATCCCGGAAAACTCAGAGCCAAACCGGATTCCTTGATAAGACATTGGGATGTCTACTTCAAAGAGGGGGATAAGGACTACGCTCAAGTTAATCCTCATAATTTCCATCCAGTATTCACTTCCAAACAATTAGCTTCGTCCCTACGAGCCACAACCCTAGCACCTCTAGTCCTTAGAGCAGCTGTCCTTATGGATACAGAAGGTCTTCGGAAAGACATCCTGACCGCACTTCCCAATGACCTCATCGCCAAAACGCATCTTCCAGTACCTTCGGATCCAAGATGGACAGTGAGCGATAGTGGATTCCTTTGCTGCGATAACCATATCTATGTCCTGGAAGCCAATGACTTACGATTACGTGTCCTCCGTAACTGCCATGACCACCCCTTATCTAGACACTTTGGACAAAATCATACCCTTGAGCTCATCCGACGTGACTACACCTGGCCCAGAATACGTGTTAAGACCGTACTCAATATGTGAGAAATCCGAAGGGCTTTGGCCTCAGTTCATGCACTGTGCCCCTTTCCCGAGTACTGCCCTTTACTTCCGAGGG
>MU172928.1:423617-442846 GCA_016695475.1 Suillus decipiens | reverse complement strand
GCCTCTTCCTCCTTCATGTATTCTCCAAGCATGGTGTTCCATCCCATGTGACCTCAGATCGAGGAACTGAGTTCATATCCCACTTCTTCCGGTCCTTAGGGAAAGCATTAGATATGGTCCTGCACTTCACATCCGGATATCATCCGGAAGGGGACGGACAAACTGAGCGTGCCAATCAAATGCTGGAATAATACCTTTGGATCTATTGCAACTATCAACAGGACAACTGGTCCGAACTGTTACCCCTAGCAGAGTTTGCATACAATAACGCTCCAAGTGCTACTACTGGGGTATCGCCCTTTTTTGCCAATAAGGGTTACCATCCGAATATTTCCATCCATCTGGAGCGTGATCTATCCTCCATCCATGCCCAAGAATATGCCCTGGACCTTAATGAGCTTCACCAGTTCCTCTGAGAAGAAATGTCTGAAGCACAGAAATGCTATCAAGGACCTGCGGACGCTAAAAGACAACCAGCTCCAGACTTCCGTGTTGGAGAACAAGTCTTTGTTAAAGCCAAGTACTTCCATTCCACTCGCCCATCAAAGAAGCTTTCAGAAAAGAATTTAGGTCTGTTTGAAATTATATCTTGTCCGGGCACACATTCCTTCACCATCCAACTTCCGGATTCCATGCATTCTGTACATCCTGTATTCCATGTCTCCCAACTAGAGCCAGCAATTCTGAACACCATCCCCAATCACATCCAACCTCCTCCTCCTCCAGTCCCGGTTGACAGAGAACCAGAATACGAGATATCCAAGATCCTGGACTCTAGACTTGATTGTCGTAGACGCCAGTGTCAACTTCTATACCTCGTCCGATGGTCCGGATATGAAGGAACAGATGAAGAGACTTCATGGTTGCTTGCTACTGAACTCGGAAACGCATCCAAACTCATATCCAACTTCCACTCTGCATATCTGGACAAACCTGGTCCTATTCAACTCTGAAGTACATGGATGATACATGAAATACAAGTACAAGTATCGGAAAGGGCCACAGGACTAGAAAAAACTACATCTCCATAGACTCATCCGCCCCTCCGGATCTGTCCTCCTCACTTCTGGAACCCTTATTCATCTCCTCATCTTCCTCCTTGACATCCGAAGTCATCCGAACCTCATCCGATGGGATCCAAAGCCCCAACCGAAGCTCCCCAAACAGCAAGGCCTGGAACTCCCTTTGTTGTTGGAGGAACACCTCCAGTCCTGCACCCATTCAGTCCATTGCAGTCCTGCTTCCTTCCGCTGCCAGGATGCTGTGCTCTAGGAGAGAATTGGTCCGAGCCAACTCAGCCAGGATGTTGTTGACAGCCGTCAACAAGGATTGTCCGTCATCCTCCACAACTTCCAAAGGATCTGATTAGTATTATCATCTTTATCTGTCCCATGGTCCAGGCATTGGGATAGAGCATTGGGGGCAGCTAGTTTACTTCTGGCAACATGGTGCAGTTCAATATCAAATTCCAATAAGAATAACTGCCAACACGCTTGCCTATGGGTCAGCTTCTGAGCAGTATTGAAGTAGAGTAGATTCTTATGATCAGTGAAGACAATAATTGGGTGGGGGTTCCCTTCAAGATAGTGGCGCCATTCCACTAATGTTCTAATGACTGCCAATAGTTCTCAGTCAAAGATCTGGTAGTTCCATTCTGCAGGGTTAAGAGACTGGGAGAGGTATGCGCATAGATGATATACACCATTCTTGTCTGTTTGGAGGATGACACCACCAGTGGCTATGAGCAATGTGTCTGTGGCTATTGTGAACTGTTTCAATGGGTCGGGGTTATGAAGTACTGGTTTACTAGTAAAGGCATGCTTCAGTTTGTCAAAGAATTCTTGAGCACTTGTACTCCAGTCAAACTTCTGATCTTTCTTGGTTAGGTTGATGAGGGGTCAGGCTATGTCGGAGTAGTGAGGGATGAATGACTGATAGAAGTTTCAGAATCCTAGGAATGACCTGACTTCTGATACATTCATCAGAGTCTCCCATTTGCAAATTCCCTCCACCTTTTTGATGTCTGACGTGACTTGCCCCGGATGAATGACCATTCCTAGATACTCAATCTCTTCCTGGTCAAATGTATACTTTTCCAGTTTGCAATAAAGCATCTCCTTCCTAAGTTTCTCCAATATTCTTTGTGTCCATCTCCTGTGTTCTTCTAAGTCATTGGAGAAGATAAGGAGGTCATCCATATACACTATAAGCCATCCTTTGTTCAACTCTTGTTGGAAAGTGCAGTTCATATAGGCTTGGAATGTGGCAGGGGAGTTACAGAGTCCAAAGAACATTACATTCAGTTCATATAATCTGAACTCAGTGGTGAAGGCTGCTTTCCATCAATCATTGGGGTGGATACAGATATTATTATAACCAGAGCAAATGTCCATCTTCATGAAGTACTCGGTGTTGTGTAGTTGAGCAATCAATGCAGTGGGAAGAGGAAGTGGATAAGCATTTTTGACCATCCATTTGTTGATATACTGGTAATCTTGGGTGGGCCTTAGGTTGCTGCTTTTCTTACCGACAAAAAAGAAACCCCTGGCTTGAGGGGATTTAGATTCCAAAATAAACCCCTTAGCAAGGTTTTTGTCAATGAATGCCTTGACCACTTCTCTTTCTTTTGGCAATAATGGGTAGATCTTGGATGCTCTGGGGATGTAGCCTGGTTTAGTTTTGATGTGATGGTTGGTTCCTGGTCTTTCTGGTGGTAAGTGATTTAACCCATCTCTAGTGAATATGTCAGCAAAGTCATGAAGATATGCAGAGACTAGTTCTTCAAAAAAAAATTTCTTTGCCTCCTTTTCTGCCATTGCAAATTCTTGTGACTTACTACTGAATTTAAGCAGAGTGGTTGCATGTTGCTCAGCATAAGAAGTTCCATTACGTGTGAGGGGTATATCCATCAAGACATCTTATATAATCCTGACCGTTTCACCATTGAGTGCATATTCTGCCAAGAACTCCCCTTCTTCCAAGGGATAGTCTGCAACATTTTGGACTGGTTCTTCTGGTGCATCCATCCAGACATCCTCTTTAGTATCATAGGCTTCATCATCTTCCATTGGTAGCATAGCTGGTATTGGTTTGCCTTCATCCATTACATCTTCTATAGAGGTGAACAGTGGTTGTGGAGGTGTCCTTTTGTGACTGATACTTCATTCTGCTTTCCTTTTCCCTTTCATTTGCTCCTCAATCGGTCTCTGCTCTCTCATTTCTGGTCTAAGGCAGAATGATTCTTCTAGCTCTGCCTTCCTCTTTTCTGGCTGTGGAATTGGTTCTACTGGCCCTTGGACTTTCTTTGGCTTTGGGAGAAGGACAACATATGTGTTGCTGTCATCCTTTGTGTCTGACTGAACTTCTTCACCTTTCTTTGGCAATCTAGATTGGGCCCATTTCTTCTTTGGTTGTGGGCAGAACATAGTTGGCAATCGGTTAGTGATTTTAGCATTGTTGATGAGCTTTTCGACTTCTCTAGACCTGGGCATTGCTGATAGCATAAGAGTTTCTTGGGCCCAGTCTATCTGTGGGTTCATCACCTTGAGCCAGGGTATCCCTAACAAAATCTGATCCCTCTGGCCTAGCCTTGTGATGCTGAACTTCCCCACCATGACTTGATCATCTACCTTCACATGAAGGACACAGTACCGCAATATTGGTCTGCTTTTGGAATAGCTTCCATCAGCAGTGGTTACTGCGAATGGCTTCCTCAGCAGGTGAGTTCTGATGTGGTGGTCACAGACAAAATCTTCTGATATGAATGTTCCGGCTGCCCTGGAATCAACTACTGCAGTGGTTTTGACTGGATCTGTTAAGACTGTACTCAATAGGTGAGAGATCTGAAGGGCTTTGGCCTCAGTTCGTGCACTGTGCCCCTTTCCCGAGTACTACCCTTTATTTCAGAGGAGTAACCTTCATCCGAGGGTCTGGATGTGCTTGCGTAGCGGATCCGAAGGTCTGAAGGTATCGGATATGGCACATCCAGTGTATATCCGAAATGTATGGATGGAAAGAGTATGTCCGGAGGGTATCCAGAGCATACAGATGAATTCAAGATATAAGGCTAGTAGCGGATGAGGTCCATACTAGAAACTAATGGATATAGACTACCAGAGGTAGAGTCAGAAATGTAGACTATAGGAATCAATCCTAAGTCTCAGAAGATACTTAGAGCTGGAAGAGGATCAGGTTTAGATGAACGGAATGAGCAGAATCTAAGATGATATTCAAACTAACGTTCTCTAGAGTTGTACATGTAGTTTATATACTGTATGTAGATAGTACGGACAATCAGTGAATCCGGAACCGGAGGGCTATGCACAAAGTATAATGGAAGTCTATTAGTAAATGCGCAGCAGATCTGCAAACGTGAGTTGGATATGAAGCACAGGTAACAGATCAGTAAGCAGGACAGGAATATACACAGCCAGGACACTGGTGCAGGTAGATCACCAAAAGGGGATAGAAGCCAGTATGCACAGTGGACTTAGAACACAAGAAGCTGGGGCACTCGGATGGGTGATCTGGATCGATTGGATCTGATTGGATCTGATTGGATCTGAGATTGGATGTATGGAATATGACAGTATCCCCCCTTTAGGGCCGACCCCTGAGGCATAAGAAGTGTTGATCCGGATCGGATGAAATCAATGCGAGATGATGGAGAAGTTTGATGGTTGACGTGCTGAGTCTGTAATCCGACAGATATATGGATGTCAGACGTCTGAAGTGATTCCTAACCCCCACTTTACTATATCTCAAACAACAACTGCTTTTATCATGTCTGGAGAAGGATCCCATATCCCTGACTCTGCTGCAGACCTTGTAGCGGATTTGGAGAAGAAATTGGCAGCTGCCAAAGCTGCAGCCGAAGCTGACAAGGAATGGAAGCACAAAGAGGAGGAGGAACAGAAGTGTCAGGAGGATCTGTGGAAGATAGAGGAGGCTGAGAAGTGGAGGGCAGCAGCAGAGGAAAAGAGGTGGAAGGAGATAGCGGCAGAGACAGTGAGTTTCAGATGTTTGTTCTATTCCCTTCCTAACTTTCGGAAGTCTCGTGTTTTGACTTCGGACAACGACAGATCCTGTGCGCATTGTGCTGGGAAGGGTTGGATCTGTCTGTGGATGGATGTGGACAGGAATGCCCTGGTGAGTCTATAGAGCCGTTTCGGATCTGAGCTAATGGGCTCTCGGATAGATCAAGTCTTGTGATCTGTGTCGTAGGGACAAGGGCACTTGTCCTGGGAGGCCTGGATCCATCAAGGTTCTGAGGGCCAAGGGAAAGAAGAGACAATGTGCTGTCGGATCCCCATCTCCGAGGGGCAAAGGTAAGAGATGTCAGAGGAGTCCGAGTCCGGATCCTACTCCCTGACACCATGTTTGTTCATCTTCTCAATACTGACCTTGCAACACCCTATGTTCCTCCAACCCTCTTGACAATCCAGTATTTAGGACCGCCTCTGATGCCCTTGACAGTGTTTGCCTCCCACCAATGAAATCTGCTCTTTCTGATTGGTCTATAGAAAAGAATATCCTCTATTTCAATAATCATGCCTACATTCCCCCCACCCAACAGGCACAGATCCTCGCCCGCTATCATGATCATTCAACTGCTGGTCACCCAAGGTAATTTAAGACTGAAGAATTAGTCAAGCATGAAGCCTGGTGGCTGGCTATGGGCTCATATATTTGGAAATATGTTGATGACTGTGCTTTTTGTCAGCAAATGAAAACTGACACACATCCAGTCTGCCCTCCTCTGACACTGATCCCCTTGTCTGCTACCCATCCATTTTCTCAAGTCTCAGTGGATCTTATCACTGATCTACCTGTTTCTGGGGGCTTCAATAGTATCATGGTTGTGGTAGACCATGGGCTTATGAAGGAGGTAATTATTACTCCATGCCACAAGACAATCATGTCAGAAGGCGTAGCCAAGCTATTTTTGAAACATGTATACCAATGCTTCAGACTACATGACAAAGTCATCTCGGATCATGGACCGCAATTCTTATCATGATTTTCCAAAGAACTGGCCTGACTCCTCAATTACTCTATAGCTCCCTCTACTGCTTATCATCCACAGACAGATGGGCAGACAGAACACTTGGACCAAGAGTTGGAAACATACCTTCGTATCTACTGCCACAATAACCCAGAAGACTGGGTAGAACATCTCCCAGTAGCCAAATTTGTACACAACCACAGGAAGCATGACACACAAAATGCATCACCATTCTTCCTTATGATGGGATATGAACCTCATATGATCCCACACCTCATTCCTGACTCCACCATCCCAACAGCTGAAGAACGAGTCCACACACTTCAGAAGATAAAGGAAGAAGCTATATCATGTCATAACATCACTATGCAGAAGATGGCAGAACGATCATACAGACAGAAGTATGTGCCATGGAAGGTAGGAGATAAGGTATGGCTATCAGCAGTGAAACAACAACAACTCTGCTAGATGGTAGAGAAAATTGGGTCAGTACTACCTAGCTGCTATAGCCTAGAGGACAGTGTTCGACCCATAGGGATCTCAATCTGGTGTAAGTTTAATAGTTAGTAAATACAGAGAGATCACTAGTCCAAAGGTAAAATAGCAAGCCCAAGGGCAAAATGCAATGACTGATGTGTGGGAATATCAGGTCCGAGGGTCAGCCGCTATGGGTATGACTAGTATGGGCAGAGAATTGCCAGGTTGTGTGTGAATTAGAAGTGGTGACAATCATCTTGGATGGTAAAGCTTTTTTGTAATTTCAGAGAGGATATAGATAAAGGTAGAGACAGTGACCCTAAGCTTTGGGGATGTACCCCTCTACTACTGCATGAACATTGGATGCAGATTATGGGTCTACTAGCACTATTTAACTATCTACGTGAATGTCTGGAGTGATATAGGCAAATCTAGTAGTGAGCTATCAGGTCTGATGTTCTATGTAATAGGCCATGAGGTACTATGGCTTTGTGGGAATACACATAATAATGCTGCATGCACTTGTTCAGTAAAGGAAATATGAATAACTATGCACCAGTGGGGCTAGATAAGATTGGACTGGACATATGGGGGACAAGATATCAGGTATGCGTTGGGTCCGCAAGTATAGTCATTGGCTTCGGTATCAGGTGCACGGGTCGGGTCAGGTTCGCTATTAGGTGCCTCGGGATGTGATATGAGTGGTAAGATGAGTTGTTTGGTGGTCAGCCATGGTTTGACCATCACAGTGGAGAAACTGCATTTGAAATTACCATTGCAAAAACTTGCACTCAAATGATATGGTCCATTCCCAATCACTGCAGTATTATCACTGATCACCTTCACACTCCAACTCCTGAAGCAGTGGAAAATCCACAATACATTCCATGCTTCCCAACTGTCGACCTATAGCAAAAACGATGCCCACGGCCCAAACTTCCTAGAACCACCACCTGACGTCATAGAAGAAGAATGTCATATTCCATACATCTGATCTCAGATCCAATCTGATCTGATCTGATCTGATCGATCCTGCTTCTATCCGGACCACAGATCTGATCTGGATCACCCATCTGAGAGCCCCAGCTTCTTGTGTTCTAAGTCCACTGTGCATACTTACTTCTATCCCCTTTGTCATATACTGGATTCTACACTCGACTTGTACTATAACATCCTGCTCATATCCACATCCATCTAATCCCCACTCAATCCAGTTCACATATCCGATCCAATACACTCGTCCGATCCAGATCCAATCCGAGACACTCGTCCGATCCATATCTGATCTGTGTTCATATCCAAAACCATTCCTGTGCACCTGCTCATTACCCCTTTTAGGATATACCTGTGCCACTGGCTCTCGGTTATCCCTGCCTTCACCTCTTGGTCATCTCTGCCTCCGGCTATTGGTTATCTCTGCCTCCGTCTCAATAAGTTGTTCCGTACAAGTTTCATCTCTGATTTCATAGCCTGATATTTTGCTGTACTTACTATTATGTTTCTGACATAGCCTTGGACTATGCTTACTTACCTTCCAGCATGCTACCTACAGTATATAAACTCGTAGTACTACTCCTGCAGACCTCAGTCTGATCATTGCTTGTATCCTTACTGATCCTGCTGTCTATATAACTCTGTTTCCATTCTCACTTGGGCTCCAGCCCTTGTAAGTCTCTGGCTCTGGACTATGGGAGTACTCCCTAGTCCAGAGCCTTGACTCTCTGTCATATAATCACTTTTGGACTTCGTCCAATTGTAGTCCATCTTCCGTTCCACCTTCAACTCTACCTGCGGTAGTCTTCCTCTGTTAGTTTCTACTTCGGACCTCGTCCATAGTCTATACTCTCTCTACTTCACATTCGGGCCTACTCCTCCATAGTAGTTATACCACTTCACCCATCCATACACCTATCCATCTATCTGTCCATCCGTCCATCCATCTATCCGTCCATCCATCCGTCTATCTATCTGTCCGTTTACCCATCTGTCCATCCATCCATCTGTCCGTCTGTCTATCCATCCGTCCATCTGTCCATCCATCTGTTATCCATCCAACACTCCACTACTCCTACTTCCAGATCCTTGGACCTTCAGACCTTCAGATCCTCGTACATTCGGACCTCAGACCCTTGTTCCTATGGTCCTATGGTCCAGTCCTACTCTATCCTTCATCCTATTGTAACATCCCTCACTGTTCTACTCTGGACTTTGTCCAAGTAGTCTTGTCATCATCCCCTATCATCCAAGAATAGTTCCGGCGCATTCCCGCACTCATCCAGAAGTCCTTTGGAGCTCTATTGAGCTATCCTGCCCTAGAGTTCATCCGGACTACATCCAGACTTCACCAGAACTCTCCCTAGGACTTCATCTGAAATTAAGGGGCAATACTCGGGTAAGGGGCACAGCGTATGAGCTGAGGCCAAAGCCCTTTATGATCCGTTAACTCTCCGAGCACGTCTCTAACACCCTTTCGGTGATCTACCTGTACCAGTGTCCTGGCTGTGTATATGACTCCTGTTTGCTGATCCGCTGCACATTACTAATAGACTTCCATTATACTTTGTGCATAGCCCTCCGGTTCCAGACTCACAGATTATCTGTACTATCTACCTACAGTATATAAACTACATGTACAACTCTAGAGAACCTTAGTTCGAATGTCATCTTAGATTCTGCTCATTCTGTTCATCTGAACCTGATCAGATCTCTCACCTATTGAGTACAGTCTTAACAAAGAAGAGGAATATGAAGTAGAAGCCATCTTATCCCATAAAGGAAATGGCAAACACTGCAGATACTTTGTGACATGGCAAGGGTACTTGTCAGCTGATAATGAGTGGCTGCCAGAAGAGAATCTGGCAAATGCCAAAGAGATCCTCAAGGCATATAAAAGATGACACAAACTCTGAAAACCCCTATCGCCACTTTCAACCAACAACCACTACATGTCTAACATTCTCATACCTGCCACACCCACTATGTCTAATGCCTCCATCTCAACCGAATCATCCATTACAGGATTCACTGACACCACTGGTGCCTCTGTTACCCCCATCCGTCACTGCTCCTTTATCACTCAAGACTATGCCTGTCCTATTGCAGTCATTACTACTCCTGCAGAAGATCATAACTGCAACACTAACACTGAGGGCTTCATGCACTACATCAACAGTCTCAAAGAATACACCTTCATTGAAGCAGTCCTCATGTGTGAAGAATATGCCATTGAGGTTGACAACATCATCACTTGTCAAGATGCATTCGCCATGTCTCTCATCACCCACATCATTAGAAATGCCATCTTGCTCAAGCAATGGGCTCGAAGAATCAAACACGAGGAAACTCATCTCAGCATTATGCACCTTCAAAGGTGCATCAGGACTCATGCTCTATGTCTGCTGCCTCATGGGTTTGAGGAAGACCTTAGAGAAGCTATGCAGAGAGTTAATGCCAGGGCAGAAGGAACCCTTAGACTGTATAGCCCACCTGATGAGGTGGAAACTAATCAAATTGCACTCACAGCTACCACCTTCCCTCCAAACCCCCACTCTAATATTTGTAATCTTGTCAGCCTCCTTGGTTAGAGACATGCTTGGAGGGTTAATGGATCATAAAGGGCTTTGGCCTCAGCTCATACACTGTGCCCCTTACCCAAGTATTGCCCATTAATTTTGGATGAAGTCCTAGGGAGAGTTCTGGTGAAGTCCAGATGTAGTCCAGATAAACTCTAGGGCAGGATAGCTCGATAGAGCTCTGAAGGACTTCCGGGTGAGCACAGGAATGCACTTGGACAAAGTCCAGAGGAGAACAAGTGAGGGATGTTGCACAATAGGTTGAAGGATAGAATAGGATAGGACCATAGGATCATAGGACCAAGGGTCTGAAGGTTCAAACGTCCAGAGGTCCAGAGGTATGGAGATCTGAAGGTGGTCCAAAGGTCCAAAGGTATGAATGTCTGAAGGTAGGAGTAGTGGAATGTTGGATGGATGATGGATGGATGGATGGACAGATGGTTAGACAGACAGATGGATAGATGGATGGATGGACAGATGTATGGATGGACAGTTGGTATGACTACTATAGAGGAGTAGGTCCAGATGTGAAGTAGAGAGAGTATAGGCTACTTCAGACAAGGTCCAAAGTAGAAACTAACAGACAAAGACTACTGCAAGTAGAGTTGAAGGTGGAACAGTAGCGAGTGTGCAAGGCAAATAGGCAGAATATGTAATAACACTGCTGGGTACTGTGGCATGAGGTGTACATGTAATAGTGCTTGCCATGGGATCAGTTTTGACAGTTACTAAATAATATGCACCAAATGGAGCTAGATGGACTTAGAATGGACATGGTTGGATGATGCAGTTCAGTTGGCCAGTATGAGTGCTGCTTGATGTTTGGTTCCCTTGGCTATGACTTGAGACATGTGTAGAATAGCTAGGACACAAGCCTAGTGGCAATGTGGTTGCTACATCCCCTGGGTACTTTGAATGCTGACCATCCCCAGTCAGGGATGCTGTGTGCAAAGAAAGAGCTGACGTGGATGCCAAACAGTGGCATTTATGGAGGGAGAGCATTGGTAATGGGGGTAATGAAAACACATGGCGCAGTGAGGTATTAATTTACTGCATTTTATAAGATGGCCACTGGTCTTGGCAAGTCCTTATCCCTTATCCTTTACCCAAACATGTCAACCTTCGATTTCAACATTGGGATTCCACCCAAGGCTATGAGCATGTTTGATCGGTTTCATGAGGTGCATGAGACTGTAGATGCGCTGGCTAAGCACATACTGGTGGATAGCAATAAGTCATTGGAGAATAAGAAGGTGTGGATGGAGGAGTAGGCTCATGCAATGGTAGGAAACTTCCTTCTTCTTCCTGCTTATGGCGCTGATGCTTTTGCAGGCCATGTTGACTGAATATCACCAGCAGGGTCGTGATCATAGGCTATCATTGGTGACACCACAAATACAGGTCATGGCAGGTGCTGCTGGGCAGAAGGTGTATGCACATTTCACTATACAAGTTCAACAGGCTACACTTGCTAAGCAGAGTGATGCCAGTTGCACTGCAGCTGTGACTGGGACAGTGGATAGTGGTAAGGCAAAGGCAAAGGATGTGCCAATGGAAGGCATTGAGGAAGGGGGTCATTCAATTAGCACGAAAGGTGCCGCCATTTTGGCAATGCAACCTCTGGGTTTGCTTCATGCAGTCAAGTGCACTACTTGTGCTAGGAAGGGTTTGCCTTGCACTAGAGAGCCTGGTGAGATGTGCATTGCTTTCCAGAGGATTAAGCAGAAATGCTCGCTCAATACTGGTGTGTTGGTTGCTTTCACTGTTATGGTGTGTCTGTGACCTTGTTTGATAGGTCGCCATTCTAAGGTAACTGCCATGGCGAAGGTACCATCAACTACCAATACCACCGAGACTTTGAAGAGCACCATGGTGAAGATGCTGGATGTGCTAGCTGATATTACTGATGCCAAGCCTATGCTAATTTCCCCTCCTCACTTAGCTAAGGTAGCGAGTAGGGCAGAGCAGGATTCTGAGTCATCTGAGGAAGGGGAAAGCACAGATGAGGAGGTTAGGTGATACATGGAGGATGCTCTTGGCAGAGGTACAGGTGTGTGTCATATTCCATACATCTGATCCAAGATCCAATCAGATCTGATCAATCCTGCTTCTATCCGGACCACAGATCCGATCCAGATCATTCATCCGATGTGCTACAACTTCTTGTGTTCTAAGTCCACTGCATACTTGCTTCTATCCCCTTTTGGTGATCTACCTGTACTGGTGTCCCAACTGTGTATATTCCTGTCCTGCTTACTGATCTGTTACCTGTGCTTCATATCCGACTCGCGTTTGCTGATCCGCTGCGCATTTACTAATAGACTTCTGTTATACTTTGTGCATAGTCCTCCGGTCCCGGATTCACTGATTGTCCGTACTATCTACCTATAGTATATAAACTACATGTAAAACTCTAGAGAACCTTAGTTCAAATATCATCTTAGATTCTGCTCATTCCGTTCATCCGAACCCAATCTGTTTCCAACTCTAAGTATCTTCCGAGACTTAGGATTGATTCCTATAGTCTACATTTCCGACTCTACCTCCAGTAGTCCATATCCGTTAGTTTCTAGTACGGACCTTGTCTGCTACTAGCCTTATACCTCGCATTCATCCTTACCCTCTGGATACCCTCCAGATGTACTCTTTCCACCCATACGTTTCGGATATACACCAGACGTGCCATATCCGATACCTCCAGACCTTCGGATCCACTACGCAAGCACATCCAGGCCCTCGGACAAAGGTTACTCCTCTGAAATAAAGGGCAGTACTCAGGAAAGGGGCACAGTGCATGAACTGAGGCCAAAGCCCTTCGGATCTCTTACATATTGAGTATGGTCTTAATAGTGTGCAGCTTCATATGCAGGCTGAGTTAGAACATCTAGAAGCTCACTTTTTGCAGATGGAGGTGCTCATGTGTGAGCAAGTGATCAGTATCCATTTTGTCTGCAGCTGCTTGGAGCACACTGGAAGGGAAAGGCATCTGTAAGTCCATGTTGTCATAGTGTCCCCATGTCCATATCCTAGCACCAATTGTAGTCCATTTGATGCCTGAGTATGGTAAAGTTCGGTGAGTGCTTAGAAGAGAAGAAAAAAACTAAGATAAGGAATATGGCCAATGTGCAAGGGACCACTCATCTTGTCTTCTTCATTGCACTATTTTCATCTATTCCTCCATGATGCCATCGGTTGTTCTTGACACAGTAACCCTTATCCTATCCAAAGGGCGTGTGCACTGCCTACACATTAGAAAGAGAATTTGTACAGTACTTGATGGTGCGCAGTATTGGAGTCAAATTAGTGCAATCTAGGTTCTGCTACAGAGTCTGTATGCCATTAGGTGTGTATCATAGGTAAGTAAGATGATGGTCTTTGAGAAAAAGGAACTGAGACACTGGTTGAAACCCAGGGTAAAACTGAGACTATCATACTGAGTGGTATTGTTTTTATATTTTTCTTGTTTTTCTGATTGCATGAACAGGAAGGGTGAGAGTAAAGGGGTGGGTGGTTAAGCATTGATGTCTTTGTCTGCTGGCTCTTCATCATCTTCTGCTGCTAAGATGTCCAATGCTTCCTCATCAATACTGGTGATACTGGTGACTAAGATTCTGGAGTTACTGCACAGTAGATAGTGGATCAAACAAAATGCCACATAGTGCAGCTTGGACATCATGCTGTTGAGTTCTGCCAATATGTAGGTGCCTCCCTTAGTACACTGTAGTACTATCATCAGCCTGAGATACCATGGCTTTGTCTTTCAGTCCAGTTGATGCTTGCTGTGCATCTGCTGTTGGAACAAGCTTTCCCCTATCACAAAGTAATGAGCTACCATTGCAATGAATGAAGTGAATTCATCATCGGTCAGGCCTGCCAGTCTCTTGCAGTTGGTAAGAAACTGTTGCACCTTGAGCAATCAACTATCTTGCACTAGTGCTGCCTCGGAGTGAGGGATCTGGTGCTCATTGGCAGTTGCAGTTGTGGTTCCTAGGCATACAAGTAGCATGGGTGGACGTGTTAGCATGCATGGTATGGGTGATGAGTGTGGGTGACATGTGAGGTTAGTATAAGGACTGGCAACAGCACAAGTTCAATCATTTAAGATCTCCATACTGAATGAGTACATGAAATCTAACCAATCTTCATGGCCACCCTCCCCAGCGGGACCCCCACCGGCAGCAGGTCTCCCTGAGAGCCCATCAGCGCCAGTATGCTTACCTGCAGGTACATGCATGAGCTTGAATTAAAAAAGGAGTATACCTGCAATCCACTGGTTGATAGACATGTTAGGCTGCAAGTCCAGGTTGTTGATCATCCCTTTGATGTACTTGGTATTGACCTCAACTGTAAGGTTGGTGACACCAAAGATATATACTCGCATGGCTCATAGCATGCGGAACAAACCATACAGCTCCAGCTTTACTTGGGAGTATCAGTTTTTGACTTCTGTAAGTGTGAGCAAACTGAAGCAGCCAGGATAGCACTTTTTGTCCTCACTGAGTTGCAAGAGGATAAAACCTACAGCAATAGAAGAAGTGTCAATGGCAAGAAAGACCTCATGTCCAGATTTGTAGTCTAGTGGTTTTAATGCTGGTGACTGCATGATGGTGTCTTTAAGTGCTTGCATAGCTACCTGTTGATTGTGACCCCATTCAAACATGGCATTCTTATGGGTTAATGCCACTAGTGGTTGCACTATCTTGGCGAAGTCCTTGATGAAAATACACAAGACACCACAAGTACCGAGGAAGCTCTGCACATGCATTACAGTACTACACTCAGGCCAATCGCGGATCTTTTGTACCTTTGATTCTTCAGGTATGCGCCCTTCAAAGGTACATATATGGCTGACAATGTTAATGGCACTGCTAGAATGAACTTTTTTGCTAATACAGTTAGTCCAACCATATGCAAGCAATGCAAAACTTGATTAACCATGGTAAGATGTTCCCAGATGAAGCAGCGAATGCCTGCATTCTCCAGAATAGTCTCATATGAGCTTTCAGCCCTTTGATACCGCGTTTTCATTGATTTGACAGTGATATTGTCAATGAACAGGAACGTATACATAGGGATCTCATCTTGTAGAACAAAGCAAATGTCACCTTGGAAGAGTTGCATGCCATTAGCGTGCCCCATGGGAAGCGTAGTTAACTGAGTCAACATTAAGCGACTGCTGGTCATATCCTGAAAACAAGTCCATCATACCATATACAGCATAGTTGGCAAAAGATTCAGCAAGATGTTTGACAAAAGGAGGAACTGATGTGTCTTTGATAATTACCCTGTTCAGTGGTTGAAGGTCATGAACTATACACAGTGATGTGCTGTCTTTCTTGACAACGCAGAACCATCTAGACTGGTAAGATGCAGTAGATGGCTCATACACAGCAGATGCTATTTTCTCCTTGATAATACTAACCACTTTTTCCAATGTAGTGGGTGGAATAGGGATACTACATTCTGCCCACAGAGTGTGGGGTACCATAGGTATCTTGTATGGTGGAAAATACTTCTTGTCAAGGCAGCCACATTCTGATGCATCCCATGCAAAGGCGGTCTTGTGTTCATGAACAAGCCATTGTACTAGCTTGTGTTCTTCCAGCCAAAGCTACTTTGCTGGGTCAAGGTTGAGTTCATCAGCCTGTTCTTGGGTGTATCGCTTTCCTGGCATAAAGTCAGGGAGTTGTGACGGTAGGTCTGGAGGCCAGCAAAGGGGTCTAGCAGTAACTCCTGCTGAACGCAGTACTCTGGCAGCATGGTGGTTGGTATGGTATTAACCTTTTTGCCTACAGGTTTGTAGACATAGGCCTTCTTCGCTTCATCATAGGTATATATGCTGTGGAATGCTTCGGTGGAATCTGCATTAATCTTGGAATGCAACTACATTAGGTAGTGATAATGGGCTGATAACTGGGGGCAAGAAAACAGTGAAGATGTTTCATTGGCTAGGGTACTCCTTAAGAGTGGTGGTTGCATGGCAGGCAGATCAGTACAGTCAGCAGAATGCGATACAGAATTAGAAAGAGAGTCTTTTGAAACAGGAGAAATAGGAGAAATAGGAATCTGTGAGTCTCCCCACAGGGTCAGCAGCTCATCAATACTCAAAAATCCTGTTTTATGGGTGTCAATGGACATTTCAGACATCCTTGGCATTGCTTTACCCACAGCTTCATCAGTATGTGGATAAATTTGCCATTATTAGGGTCAGTGAGCATAAGGTCCTGCTCGCCACTTCATGCATCTTCTGTGTAACATGTAGTCATTGTGTAGAATGGTCTTCCTAGCAACAGTTTGAAGTTAGTGTTCTCAACCATTTGCACTTGGAATAACATTTCTCTGGTACCAAAATCAAGCAGCAGATTCTTGATTACTCCTAGTGTCTGGTTAGTTGAAGTATTGGTAGACTCCATGTTGATCTTGTGGTTGGGCTGCAACAGTATAGAACCTAGCAAGCGCCAGATTCTTGCTGGCATGACAAGATATTCTGCCCCTTGATCTAGTGTGCAGGTGAGGACATGACCATTGGTAATCACTATGATAGACTGCAGTGGGACAAAATGTTCAGCAACTACACAGCCTTCTGCATCTCTCATGCAGAATAGCTCATAAAACTTCATCTGCTCCTTTGTTTCCAGCAAGGTTCCTAGCTCATTGACCATGGTGGTGTTAATGCTAACATGCTTGGTGGTCATGGCGTCCTTCAGACTCTTCTGTATCTTGGGTGCAACAGCTATCAGGTCTTGCATTTGGATGTTGACATTGGTGTCGAGTATATGATCAACCATGTGCTTGTCAGCATCTTTGTCCTCTCGCAGATAAGCATACCTATATTGGGGGCCAGAAGGGTTAGCAGTACTGGTTGATGGCTTGGCAGGCATCGATGATGAGGATGGGGTACTACTGTTAGAGACGTGCTTGGAGGGTTAATGGATCATAAAGGGCTTTGGCCTCAGCTCATACGCTGTGCCCCTTACCCGAGTATTGCCCCTTAATTTCAGATGAAGTCCTAGGGAGAGTTCTGGTGAAGTCCAGATGTAGTCCAGATGAACTCTAGGGCAGGATAGCTCAATAGAGCTCCGAAGGACTTCCGGATGAGTGTGGGAATATGCCAGAACTATTCCTGGATGATAGGGGATGATGACAAGACTACTTGGATGAAGTCCAGAGTAGAACTTTGAGGGATGTTACAATAGGATGAAGGATAGAATAGGACTGGACCATAGGACCATAGGACCAAGGGTCCGGAGGTCTGAAGGTATGAGGATCCAAAGGTATGAGGATCCAAAGGTATGAGGATCTGAAGGTCCAAGGATCCGGAAGCAGGAGTAGCAGAGTGTTGGATGGATAACTGATGGATGGATGGATGGACAGATGAATAGACAGATGGATGGATGGATGGATGGACAGATGGGTAAACAAACAGATAGATAGACGGACGGATGGACAGATAGATGGATGGACAGATGGACAGATAGATGGATAGGTGTATGGATGGATGAAGTGGTATAACTACTATGGAGGAGTAGGCCCAGATGTGAAGTAGAGAGAGTATAGACTACTTCAGATGAGGTCCAAAGTAGAAACTAACAGAGGAAGACTACCGCAGGTAGAGTCGAAGGTGGAACGGAAGATGGACTACAATTGGACGAAGTCTGAAAGTGATTATATGACAGAGAGTCAAGGCTCCAGACTAGGGAGTACTCCCATAGTCCAGAGCCGGAGACTTACAAGGGCTGGAGCCCAAGTGAGAACAGAAACAGAGTTATATAGACAGCAGGATAAGTAAGGATACAAGCAATGATCAGACTGAGGTCTGCAGGAGTAGTACTATGAGTTTATATACTGTAGGTAGCATGCCAGAAGGTAAGTAAGCATAGTCCAAGGCTATGTCAGAAACATAATAGTAAGTACAGCAAAACATCAGGCTATGAACTTGGAGATAAATCTTGTATGGAATAACTTATTGAGACGGAGGCAGAGATAACTGATAGCCAGAGGCAGAGATGACAAAGAGGCAAAGGCAGGGATAACTGGGAGCTGGTGGCACAGGTATATCCTAAAGGGGTAGTGCGCAGGTGCACAGGAATGGTTTTAGATATGAACACAGATCAGATATGGATCGGATATGGATCAGACGAGTGTCTCGGATCAGATATGGATTAGACAAGTGTCTCGGATCGGATATGGATCGGATGAGTGTCTCGGATTGGATATGGATTGGATGAGTGTATTGGATTGGATATGTGAACTGGATTGAGTGGGGATTGGATGGATGTGGATATGAGCAGGATGTTATAGTGCAAGTCGAGTGTAGAATCCAGTATATGACAACTACCTGTGGCAGGGGTTGCTGTCTTTGGTACTTAAGCACCTGGATTAGGCATTGCTGAGGCTTTGACCTGTGGCAAAACCACTTCTTCTACTGCATCTGCAGCTTTGGAAGACAGTCCCAGTCAAGGTCACTGTGGTACATCTACACTGTTGAAGTGCACATTCTTTCCCTTATCTGCTTTCCTAGTAGTGTAAGTGTCAGTATTACTTGTCTCATACTCAGCCTGCGAGATCCTAAGTGCTTGGTCAAGGTCTTCTTTGGCATCATTCCTATGGTTAGTGCTTGGATGCATAAAGGCAGAGGGGTTGACATCAAGGATGGCATCGTGCTCATGCTCCACACAGCAGTACAAGTTGCCTAGTACTGTAGCATTGGCACCCATGGTGGGGGTTTTGTTAGCATGATAGCAGTCTACCTTCTGCTGCAGACTGCCCCGTCCCAGAGGAAGGTCACTTCTATCTGGCAAAAGCACATCCTGGCCTCTTAGCAAAATCTTACCATCCCTATGATATGCTTCCTTGACCCGACAATCCCTATTTCCATGCTCTTCTGACCAACAGAAAACACAGTGGTATAAAGAATACTCCTTTTTGATAACAATGCCTGGGGTAGTTGGTTGTATTAGGGGCTGTGAAGCAGATTGCTGTGCAGAGCCCCATGATGAACTAGCATGGCTGGATTTAGGCACTGATGGTGGTGATGTGCTCAGTAACAAGAATATGGCTGCATTATATATGTTAAGACCATACTCAATATGTGAGAGATCCGAAGGGCTTTGGCCTCAGTTCATGCACTGTGCCCCTTTCCCGAGTACTGCCCTTTATTTCCGAGGAGTAACCTT
>MU172928.1:403714-422977 GCA_016695475.1 Suillus decipiens | reverse complement strand
CTGGATGGGCGCCGGATTGGAGGTGTTCCTCCAACAACAGAGGGAGTTTCAGGCCTTGTTGTTTGGGGAGCTTCAGTTGGGACTTCGGATCCCATCGGATGAGGTTTGGACAATGTTGGATGTGGAGGAGGAAGATGAGGAGATGAATAAGGGTTCCGGAAGTGAGGAGGACGGATCCGGAGGGGCGGATGAGTCTATGGAAATGTAGATTTCTCTAGTCCTGTGGCCTTTTCCGATACTTGTACTTGTATTTCGTTTATCATCCATGTACTTCAGAGTTGAATGGGACCAGGTTTGTCCGGATATGCAGAGTGGAAGTCGGATACGAGTTCGGATGCATTTCCGAGCTCAGTAGCAAGTAGCCATGAGGTCTCCTCATCCGTCCCTTCGTATCCAGACCATCAGATGAGGTACAGAAGTTGACAATGGCGTCTACGACGATCAAGTCTGGAGTCCAGGATCTCGGATATCTCGTATTCTGGTTCTCCGTCAACCTGGACTGGGGGAGGAGGAGGTTGAATGCGATTGGGGATGGTGTTTGGAATTGCTGGCTCTAGTTGGGAGACTGTTAAGACCATACTCAATATGTGAGAAATCCGAAGGGCTTTGGCCTCAGTTCGTGCACTGTGCCCCTTTCCCGAGTACTGCCCTTTACTTCCAAGGGATAACCTTCGTCCGAGGGTCTGGAAGTGCTTGCGTAGCGGATCCAAAGGTCTGGAGGAATCGGATATGGCACGTCCAGTATATATCCGAAGCATGTGGGTGGAAGGAGTTCGTCCGGAGCGTATCCGGAGGATAAGGATGAATGCGAGATATAAGACTAGTAGCGGATGAGATCTGTACTAGAAACTAACGGATATGGACTACCAAAGGTAGAGTCGGAAACGCAGACTATAGGAATCTATCCTAAGTCTCGGAAGATACTTGGAGTTGGGACGGATGGGTTCGGATGAATGGAATGAGCAGAATCTAAGATGATATTCAAACTAAGGTTCTCTAGAGTTTTACATGTAGTTTATATACTGTAGGTAGATAGTACGGACAATCAGTGAATCCGAGACCGGAGGGCTATGCACAAAGTATAACGGAAGTCTATGTGGTAAATGCGCAGCGGATCAGCAAATGCGAGTCAGATATGAAGCACAGGTAATGTATCAGTAAGCAGGACAGGAATATACACAGCTGGGACACCGGTACAGGTAGATCACCAAAAGGGGATAGAAGCAAAGATGCAGTGGACTTAGAACACAAGAAGTTTGTAGCGCATCGGATGAGTGATCCGGATCGGATCTGTGGTCCGGATAGCAGCAGGATCGATCGGATCTGATCGGATCTGATCTGATCTTGGATTGGATGTATGGAATATGACAGAGACATGGAATACAGGATGTACAGAATGCATGGAATCCGGAAGTCTGAGGGCGAAGGAATGTGTGCCTGGACGAGATATAATTTCAAATGGTCCTAAATTCTTTTCCAAAAGCTTCTTTGATGGGCGAGTGGAATGGAAGTACTTGGCTTTAATGAAGACTTGTTCTCCAACCCGGAAATCCGGAGCTGGTTGTCTTTTAGCGTCCGCAGGTCCTTGATAGCGTTTCTGCGCTTCGGACATTTCTTCTCGAAGGAACTGGTGAAGTTCGTTAAGGTCCAGAGCATATTCCTGGGCATGGATGGAGGATAGATCACGCTCTGGATGGATGGAAATATTCGGATGGTAACCCTTATTGGCGAAGAAGGGTGATACCCCAGTAGTAGCGCTTGGAGCATTATTGTATGCAAACTCTGCTAGAGGTAACAGCTCGGACCAGTTGTCCTGTTGATAGTTGCAATAGATCCAAAGGTATTGTTCCAGCGTTTGGTTGGCATGCTTAGTTTGTCCATCCCCTTCCGGATGTGAAGTGCAGGACCATGTCTAATGCTTTTCCTAAGGACTGGAAGAAGTGGGATACGAACTCAGTTCCTCGATCCGAGGTCACATGGGACGGAACACCATGCTTGGAGAATACATGAAGGAGGAAGAGATGGGCGAGATCTGGAGAGGTTATGGTGTCATGAGTCGGAACAAATATGGCTTGCTTGGATAGTTGGTCTATGATGACAAGGATAGCTGTATAGCCGGAGGAGTCCAGAAGTTGCTCAATAAAGTCCATAGAGATGGAATTCCATGGCTTCTCCGGAACAGGGAGTTGCTTGAGTAATCCATATGGCTTGTGTCTCGGAACTTTGGCTCAGGCACAGGAAGTGCAGGACCTCACATAATCCTTTACATAGGTGCATATTCCGGGCCAGGTATAGTCTCGTCGGACGAGCTCAAGGGTACGATTTTGTCCGAAGTGTCCAGATAGGGGATGGTCATGGCAGTTACGGAGAATGCGTAATCATAAGTCATTGGCTTCCGGGACATAGATGCGGTTATCACAGCAAAGGAATCCACTATTGCTCACTGTCCATCTCGGATCCGAAGGTACCGGAAGATGCGTTTTGGCGATGGGGTCATTGGGGAGTGCGGTCAGGATGTCTTTCCGGAGATTTTCCATGTCCATAAGGACAGCTGCTCTAAGGACTGGAGGTACTAGGGTTGTGGCTCGTAGGGACGAAGCTAATTGTTCGGAAGTGAATACTGGACGGAAATTATGAGGATTAACTTGAGCGTAGTCCTTATCCCCCTCTTTGGGGTAGACATCCCAACACCTTGTCAGGGAATCCGGTTTGGCTCTGAGTTTTCCGGGACAGAAACGGATGATGAGATTGAACTGATGGAGGAATTCTGACCAGCGAGCCTGACGGCGAGAGAGGAGTTTGGTGGTGGAGAAATACTCAAGATTTTTGTGGTCCGTAACGACATCTATAGGCTCGGAAGAGCCTTCTAGGTAATGTTGCCAGGTCTGGAAAGCCTCATGGATGGCTAGGAGTTCCTTGTTGTGGGTGTCATAATTGAGTTCTGGTGCAGATAGTGTACGGGAGTAATAGGCAACCGGACGAAGCTCTGAGTCCAGACATACAATGGAAAGTATCCCAGCAATAGCATAGTCAGAGGCATCAGTTTCCATGACTATAGGAACATCCAGAATCCAGTGGGTAAGTACCAGAGCGGAAGTGAAGGCCTTCTTGAGTGTTTCAAAGGATTTCCAGCAGTCCTCGGAGAAGTCCCAAGGAACTCCCTTGCGTGTGAGCCGAGTGAGGGGAACTACGATATCCGAGTAATTGAATATGAATCGATGATAGAAATTAGCGAATCCGAGGAAGGATTGAATGTCCTTGATCTTCCGAGGTTCCAGCCAGTCAACGATAGACTGGATTTTCTCGGATGACATTGTCAAGCCTTCAGGAGATAACTGGTAACCAAGATATTCGACGGAGGATGAGTGAAATTCGCATTTTTCGGGTTTGGCATAGAGTCGATGTTTACTGTCATATACCATATTCTACACTTGACTTGCACTACAACATCCTGCTCATATCCACATCCATCTAATCCCCACTCGATCCAGTTCACATATCCGATCTGATACACTCATCCGATCAAGATCCGATCCAGATCCGATCCAGATCCGATCCAGATCCGATCCGAGACACTCGTCCGATCCATATCTGATCCGTGTTCATATCCGGACCCATTCCTGTGCACCTGCGCATTACCCTTTTTAGGATATACCTGTGCCACCAGCTCTTGGTCATCCCTGCCTACGCCTCTTGGTCATCTCTGCCTCCAGCTATTGGTTATCTCTGCCTCCGTCTCAATAAGTTGTTCCATACAAGTTTCATCTCCGAGTTCATAGCCTGATGTTTTGCTGTACTTACTATTATGTTTCTGACATAGCCTTGGACTATGCTTACTTACCTTCTGGCATGCTACCTGCAGTATATAAACTTGTAGTACTACTCCTGCAGACCTCAGTCTGATCATTACTTGTATCCTTACTTATCCTGCTGTCTATATAAACTCTGTTTCCATTCTCACTTGGGCTCCAGCCCTTGTAAGCCTCTGGCTCTGGACTATGGGAGTACTCCTTAGTCCGGAGCCTTGACTCTCTGTCCTATAATCACTTTCGGACTTCATCCAATTGTAGTCCATCTTCCGTTCCACCTTCGACTCTACCTGCAGTAGTCTTCCTCTGTTGGTTTCTACTTCGGACCACGTCCGAAGTAGTCTACACTTTCTCTACTTCACATCCGGACCTACTCCTCCATAGTAGTTATACCACTTCATCCATCCGTACCTCTATCCATCCATCCATCCATCTGCCCATCCGTCCATCCGTCCATCTGTCCATCCATCCATCTGTCCATCTGTCCGTCTATCTATCTATCCATCTACCCATCCATCCATCCATCTATCCGTCTGTCTGTCTATTCATCCGTCCATCCATCCGCCCATCTGTTATCCACCTAACACTCCGCTACTCATACCTTTGGATCCTTGGACCTTTGGATCCTCGGACCTTTGGATCCTCATACCCTCGGACCTTTGGATCCTCAGACCTTCGGACCTCAGACCCTTGGTCCTATGGTCCTATGGTCCAGTCCTATTCTATCCTCCATCCTATTGTAACATCCCTCACTGTCCTACTCTGGACTTTGTCCAAGTAGTCTTGTCATCATCCCCTATCATCCAGGAATAGTTCCGGCACATTCCCGTGCTCATCCGGAAGTCCTTCGGAGCTCTATTGAGCTATCCTGCCCTAGGGTTTGTCTGGACTACATCTGGACTTCACCAGAACTCTCCCTAGGACTTCATCTGAAATTAAGGGGCAATACTCGGGTAAGGGGCACAGTGCATGAGCTGAGGCCAAAGCCCTTTATGATCCATTAACCCTCCGAGCACGTCTCTAACATTTACAAAGACGGTGTAGTACTTCTCGGACGTGTTTCCTATGACTCGCAAGGTCTTCGGAATAGATGAGAATATCATCCAGATACACGATAACACATATATCCAGCATGTCAGCAAAGACACTATTAACAAAGCGTTGGAAAGCTGCTGGCGCGTTTGTAAGACCTTCTGGCATTACCAACCATTCGTAGGAGCCATAGCGCATACAGAAGGAGGTTTTCCACTCATCTCCTTCTGCTATCTGGACGAGATGGTAAGCGGAACGGAGATCGATTTTGGTATAGACTTTGGCATGGCTCGGAGAGTCTAGGAGGTTGGCAATGAGGGGTAATGGATATTGGTCTTTCTTGGTGATCTTGTTAAGGCCTCGGAAGTCTACACAAAGATGGAGGGAGCCATCCTTCTTTTTGACAAACAGGACAGGGGCTCCATGAGGGGAGGACAAGGATCGGAGGAGTCCGGATGAGATGTTTTCGTCAAGGACCTTCTGGAGGGCTTCAAGCTCAACTGGAGAAAGAGAGTATATGGTTCCGAGAGGTGGACTGGCCCCTTCTTCTAACTCAATTTTGAGGTCATAGGGTCGGTGAGGGGGAAGCTGCCCTGCTTTGCCCTTGTCAAAGACATCTGCAAACTCGTGGTATTCGGGGGGAATCCTGGAGAGGTCTGGAGGATCGGATGATATGGATGCAGATCGGAGGTGGGTTTCGGATAATATGGATGCGGATCAGAGGTGGGTTTCGGATGGATGGAGGTTGTCGTATTCCATACATCCGATCCAAGATCCGATCAGATCCGATCAGATCCGATCGATCCTGCTTCTATCCGGACCACAGATCCGATCAGGATCACTCATCCGATACGCTACAACTTCTTGTGTTCTAAGTCCACTGCATCCTTGCTTCTATCCCCTTTTGGTGATCTACCTGTACCGGTGTCCTGGCTGTGTATATTCCTGTCCTGCTTACTGATCTGTTACCTGTGCTTCTTATCTGACTCGCGTTTGCTGATCCACTGCGCATTTACTACATAGACTTCCATTATACTTTGTGCATAGCCCTCTGGTCCTGGATTCATTGATTGTCCGTACTATCTACATACAGTATATAAACTACATGTAAAACTCTAGAGAACCTTAGTTCAAATATCATCTTAGATTCTGCTCATTCCATTCATCCGAACCCATCCGTCCCAACTCCAAGTATCTTCCGAGACTTAGGATTTGATTCCTATAGTCTACGTTTCTGACTCTACCTTTGGTAGTCCATATCCGTTAGTTTCTAGTACGGACCTCGTCCACTACTAGTCTTATACCTCGCATTCATCCTTACGCTCCGGATACCCTCCGGACGAACTCCTTCCACCCACACGTTTTGGATATATACCGGACATGCCATATCCGATACCTCCAGACCTTCGGATCCGCTATGCAAGCACTTCCAGACCCTCGGACGAAGGTTATCCCCCGGAAATAAAGGGGCAGTACTTGGGAAAGGGGCACAGTGCACGAACTGAGGCCAAAGCCTTTTTGGATTCCCTTATACATTGAGTACAGTCTTAACAGAGGTAGATGCTGAATTGAGTGGATCCTTCTAACTTGCAGGCTCGGCAAAATGCTACTGTGTTTATCAGGGATATGTTAGGGACCGAGGCATCAACAGAGGGTTCAGATTTGGTCGGAGAGATCTCTTCCATGGATGGGGTGCCCGGAGGCAACGGATGTGTCGGAAAGGATGTTTCCACCTCGGATGGAACTTCCGGAGGTAGCAGAGGGTTCGGATGGGAAACTTCTGCCGCGGATGGAATATCCAGAGGCAGTGATGATACGGATAGGTTTGATGATGTTTTTTGTATATTCGTCCGGAACTCGATGCTGCCCAATACCCAGTCAATCAATGGATTGTGTCAGGTGAGCCAGCTATATCCGAGGACGATATAACAAGAGGAATCCAAGGGGGTAACATAGAATGTATCGAAGGTGACTACACCGGAGGAAAATCGGACGGACAGGTTTATGGCTTCGGAAATATTGTTATTGCAGGTACCATCAAACAAACGGAGCGGTAGTGGAGGGATCTGATAAGTAGGAATTTTATGTTTTCAGACGAAGCTAGTGTCTATAAAGCAGTGAGAAGAGCCACAATCTATGAGGGCAGGAAACTCAGATATATTGGACAATGACGGAAGGGAGATGTATGGGCATAACGAGTTTGGATCTGGAAGGGTTACAGCGTTGAGTCGTAGTTCTGTTGTATGAGTTGGGTCAACGCGACCCCCATTCCGTACGGAGTCAAGAGGGTCGCGGACTAATTTTTTGCCTCATCCAAGGCTTCCGGATCCGCTTCCGGGGCAAGTACTGCAGCACGACCTTTAGCTGCGCGCGAGGTCGACTTGGTGCAGTTCTGGGCAGTATGACTGGGTCCGCCACAGAACATACAGAGTCTTTTGTCAAACCTTCTCTGACGCTCCTCAGTGGTTAGCTTCCCATCGGTTCCAATTCCATTGGGGAGGTCCAGAACCTTAGGAGTGGGAGAGGCCGCAGGATTGGATTTTGCGGATCTAGTCGTTTCGGATCTGGACGAGTTAGCATTCATCTGGTCGGATACCGACTGTCTAGGAGGGTTGGAAGGGGTTGATCTGTTTTCCCGGGTGACTTCCCCCTTACGCTCCCAGTAACGGCATCAATGGTTTGGGCAAGGGTTTTGAATTACGAGAGGGTGGTGGGTTTGCCCATGCGACTGATCTCGTCTTTGATTCGAGCCGGAAGACCATTATAGAATTGTCGTCATAGAGCTCCATCTCCCCAGTCCCGTACTTGGGATGCAAGTCGTTGGAATTCTACAACGTACTTGTTGATGCGCTGTCCGTCATGCATGTGAAGTTGCTCTAACTGCATTTCTGCATCTCTGGATGGATCGTGAGGTCCGAAGTTGGTTTGGAGCTCGAGCATGAACTCGGAGTAGTCATCCATCCAATCCGGACGTATACTATTTTCGTCCGAAAGGAGATCCAGTTCAAACCACTCAAGAGCCATTCCCTTGAGATAGGATTGGGTGAAGTTGACTTTAGTGCGTCCGGAATGGAAAACATTAGGCTTGCTTTGAAAGTTGAGCTCACACTGGACAAAGAATGCTCGAAGCTTGTGAGGCTCGGATCCGCCGAAGGTATCTGGTTCCTGGATTTTGACTTTACTATCATCCAAGGTGTTGCTACAATGGCTACTGTGAGCGAGATGGTTGATGGCGACTGATAGTTGGCCTAAGACCCGGTCTTGGGGGCTAAGATGGTCATCATCTTCTTCATCGTCCGGGGACCCAACGTCCGGATCCTCATCTCCATTGTTTGGTGGATCATCATGCAACTCATCGTCGAAACAGATGGTTGGGCGTGGATCAGGGTCTAGATTATTTATGTTCGGAGTTGGTGCAACCGGATCCGGTCTGGTGAGACGAGCTGAGATGCTTTGCCCTATGTCGCTCATGCTTGCACGGCGCTTAGAGAAACTGGTGAATGTTTGGACGATGGGTGTGGGGTCTTGTTGGATCGGACCAAGTCCGGCCACTCGGAGGGAGTTCTGAGTTTTGCATGGAGGCATGATATAGGTGATTATGGAGATTGTACTTGGAAAGGTGTGAGTTTGAATATACTGTTAAGACCGTACTCAATATGTGAGAGATCCGAAGGGCTTTGGCCTCAGTTCATGCACTGTGCCCCTTTCCCGAGTACTACCCTTTATTTCTGAGGAGTAACCTTTGTCCGAAGGTCTGGGTGTGCTTGCGTAGCGGATCCGAAGGTCCGGAGGTATCAGATATGGCACGTCTGGTATATATCCGAAACGTGTGGGTGGAAGGAGTACGTCCGGTGAGTATCCAGAGCATAAGGATTAATGCGAGGTATAAGGCTAGTAGCGGACGAGGTCCGTACTAGAAACTAACGGATATGGACTACCGGAGGTAGAGTCGGAAACGCAGACTATAGGAATCTATCCTAAGTCTCGGAAGATACTTAGTGTTGGGACGGATTGGTTCGGATGAACGGAATGAGCAGAATCTAAGATGATATTTGAACTAAGGTTCTCTAGAGTTTTACATGTAGTTTATATACTGTAGGTAGATAGTACGGACAATCAGTGAATCCGGGGCCGGAGGGCTATGCACAAAGTATAACAGAAGTCTATTAGTAAATGCGCAGCGGATCAGCAAACGCAAGTCGGATATGAAGCACAGGTAACGGATCAGTAAGCAGGACAGGAATATACACAGCTGGGACACCGGTACAGGTAGATCACCAAAAGGGGATAGAACAAGGATGCAGTGGACTTAGAACACAAGAAGTTGTAGCGCATCAGATGAGTGATCCGGATCAGATCTGTGGTCCGGATAGAAGCAGGATCGATCGGATCTTGGATCGGATGTATGGAATATGACAATATACTTTTTTGATGTCATATGGATCATCTGGGTGATGATTGGTTAGCTTAATCTCAAGCCACTGCATAATAGTGGTCTTGGTGGTAGTGTGAAATCCATCAAGGAAAAGATGATTATGCTCAAGGTTGGCAAGCTTCTTCTTCATGATCAAGTGCCTAGATATCTTGAAGAACTTGCAGTAATACTGACCTAGCTCCTCTTGTAAGGTCATCAGCACACAGACTTGTTCTGCACAGAGATTTTCAAGGTCAGTATGGGTAAAGCAGTGATTGCCTTCGCATCCAGGATACAAAATTTTTACTGCTGCTATGAACTTCTTCTAATCAGGCAGAGCAGCTTCATTGAGCATTTCCCAAGTCTCTGCCTCCTTGATAGGCATGTATCTGAGTGCTGCCTTTATCTGCTGCTTGTTGGTGAGCATTGCATGATCAGCAATGGCATCTATGTCTTCAAGGAACGGTGTCAGATGGGCTGGCGTGCTGTCAAACTTAGGCACTGTGTCCATGCCTCGAAGCGGCATGCAAAATGGGGCAGACATGATTTGTTGTGGGAGTGTAGGCTTCAGTGCAAAAATAGAGTGTGCTTGCATGGCTACCTGAGTATGGATTGCTGGAATGGTTGGCAGTAAGTTAGCAATGTGTTTACAAGGTGACAGTGCAGAAGGCTATTGTAGGGGAATGAGAGACTCCTTATCTGGTGAGGGTTGGCATGATGGTGCTGATGGCATTAAAGATGATTCTGTAGAAGGAGTGTCGACGAGAATGAAGGGTACTTGGGATTCTTCAGGCTCAAAGGATCCCGGCAGGACTTTGTCTGCTGGTGTGTCTTTGTGATTGGTTAGTGGGTCATCACCAGTAAGATGTTGGTGAACAGTGGCTTCATCAGTGCTAGTGTGTTGACTGGATTCTGCGATCTCTGGTTCTGGTAGTACTTCTGGTGGTGTTTCAAGTAGTGCTGTGAGTTGTGCTAGCTTGGTGTGGCTTCTTGTTAAGACCGTACTCAATAGGTAAGAGATCCGAAGGGTTTTGGCCTCAGTTCGTGCACTGTGCCCCTTTCCTGAGTACTACCCTGTATTTCAGAGGGGTAACCTTCGTCCGAGGGTCTGGATGTGCTTGCGTAGCAGATCCGAAGGTCCAAAGGTATCGGATATGGCATGTCCAGTGTATATCCGAAACATATGGGTGGAAGGAGTATGTCCAGAGGGTATCCAGAGCGTATGGATGAGCTCGAGGTATAAGGCTAGTAGCAGATGAGGTCCATACTAGAAACTAACAGATATAGACTACCGGAGGTAGAGTCGGAAACGTATACTTATAGGAATCAATCCTAAGTCTTGGAAGATACTTAGAGTTGGGAACGGATTGGGTTTGGATGAACAGAATGAGCAGAATCTAAGATGATATTCAAACTAAGGTTCTCTAGAGTTGTACATGTAGTTTATATACTGTAGGTAGATAGTGCAGACAATCAGTGAATCCAGAACTGGAGGGCTATGCACAAAGTATAATGGAAGTTCTATTAGTAAATGCGCAGTGGATCAGCAAACACGAGTCGGATATGAAACACAGGTAACAGATTAGTAAGCAGGACAGGAATATACACAGCCAGGACACTGGTACATGTAGATCACCGAAAGGGGATAGAAGCAAGTATGCAGTGGACTTAGAACACAAGAAGCTGGGGCACATCAGATGAGTGATCCGGATCGGATCTGTGGTCCGGATAGAAGCAGGATTGATCAGATCTGATCAGATCTTGGATCAGATGTATGGAATATGACACTTCTGAGTACACAGCCTGGTTGCTCCAGTGTTAGTGTTTCTATGGTCCCCTCACAGTGGGCTCCAATTGAAACAAGGAAATAACAGCTGGCCTATAGATAGACACAACTATTTATCCTACTGAAGGTGCAAGTATATAGTTCGACCTGAAAGGACTCCGCTCTCACTATACACAATTATATCTTCTTTGAAATCCAAATATCTTTAAAAGATCCTTCAACATTCTTTGCTCTCAATGCTTCCCTTACCGCTATCTTTGCTGAGCACCAGCATTCATCGGTATCATCGGTTTCATTGCTATTACACTATCACTCTTCACTGACCCCTGGCATACCGCGCTATCACAGTTATCGGCATATGCTATCACCATGCTCATCATTAGCAACCCTCACAGCATCATCGGTATCACCGGTACTATCAGTATCTATCTTTCACGTGGTGCTTAATGTCGGCATCCATGGAATACGCAGCACTATCTGTGGCAATGCTACCGCTAGCTTCGGGATCACTTTATAGGAGCATCACACGTCTTGTAGCAGCATTTGACGAAGTATATTTACCTGCAACCCCTCAGGTCAAACATTCTTGCACTGCAAGAATAGCAGCTAGACAAGCACTCAACATATACTAGTCTAGGGGGTAGTTCGCCATCAGCCTAGCTAGATTGTAGTTTTTACACTGCCATCAGCAGTACTACAGCAGAATAAGATAGTTTGAGAATGTTAGAGACGTGCTCGGAGGGTTAATGGATCATAAAGGGCTTTGGCCTCAGCTCATGCACTGTGCCCCTTACCCGAGTATTGCCCCTTAATTTCAGATGAAGTCCTAGGGAGAGTTCTGGTGAAGTCTGGATGTAGTCCGGACAAACTCTAGGGCAGGATAGCTCAATAGAGCTCCAAAGGACTTCCGGATGAGCGTGGGAATGTGCCGGAACTATTCCTGGATGATAGGGGATGATGACAAGACTACTTGGACGAAGTCCAGAGTAGAACAGTGAGGGATGTAACAATAGGATGGAGGATAGAATAGGACTGGACCGTAGGACCATAGGACCAAGGGTCCGAAGGTCCGAAGGTACAAGGATCCGACGATCCGAAGGTACGAGGATCTGAAGGTCTGAAGATCCAAGGATCTGACGATCCGAAGGTACAAGGATCCGAAGATAGGAGTAGCGGGGTGTTGGATGGATGGACGGATGGGTAGGCAGACAGGTAGATAGACGGATGGATGACGGATAGATGGATAGGTGTATGGATGGACGAAGTGGTATAACTACTATGGAGGAGTAGGCCCGGATGTGAAGTAGAGAAAGTGTAGACTACTTCGGACGAGGTCTGAAGTAGAAACTAACAGAGGAAGACTACCGCAGGTAGAGTCGAAGGTGGAACAGAAGACGGACTACAATCGGATGAAGTCCAAAAGTGATTATAGGACAGAGAGTCAAGGCTCCGGACTAAGGAGTACTCCCATAGTCCAGAGCCAGAGACTTACAAGGGCTGGAGCCCAAGTGAGAATGGAAACAGAGTTATATATACAGCAGGATAAGTAAGGATACAAGTAATGATCAGACTGAGGTCTGCAGGAGTAGTACTATGAGTTTATATACTGTAGGTAGCATGCCAGAAGGTAAGTAAGCATAGTCCAAGGCTATGTCAGAAACATAATAGTAAGTACAGCAAAACATCAGGCTATGAACTCGGAGATGAAACTTGTACGGAACAACTTATTGAGACGGAGGCAGAGATAACCAATAGCTGGAGGCAGAGATGACCAAGAGGCATAGGCAGGGATGACCAAGAGCCGGTGGCACAGGTATATCCTAAAAAGGGTAATGCGCAGGTGCACAGGAATGGGTCCAGATATGAACACGGATCGGATATGGATCGGACAAGTGTCTCAGATCAGATCTGGATCAGATCTGGATCGGACGAGTGTATCGGATCGGATATGTGAACTGGATTGAGTGGGGATTAGATGGATGTGGATATGAGCAGGATGTTATAGTGCAAGTCAAGTGTAGAATCCAGTATATGACAAGATTCTACATTCCACTTCCACTATAACATCCTGCTCAAATCCACATTTCTAGATGCATCCATCCAATCCCTACTCAATCCAGTTCACATATCCAATCTGATACTCATCTGATCCATATCCAATCCATATCCAATCCATATCTAATCCATGCCCATATCCACCCCAATCTGTGTCCATATCCAATCCATGTCCATATCTGATCTGTGTTCATATCCGAAACCATTCCCATGCACCTGTGCATTACTCCTTTTAGGATATACCTGTGCCACCAGCTCTTGGTCATCCCTGCCTTTGCCTCTTGGTCATCTCTGCCTCTGGCTATTGGTTATCTCTGCCTCCATCTCAATAAGTTATTCCATACAAGTTTTATCTCTGAGTTCATAGCCTTATGTTTTGCTGTACTTACTATTATGTTTCTGACATAGCCTCGGACCATGCTTACTTACCTTCTGGCATGCTACCTACAGTATATACACTTATCCTGCTGTCTATATAACTCCATTTCTGTTCTCACTTGGGCTCCAGCCCTTGTAAGTCTCTGGCTCTGGACTATGGGAGTACTCCCTAGTCCAGAGCCTTGACCCTCCATCATATAATCACTTTTAGACTTTGTCCAATTGTAGTCTGTCTTCCATTTCACCTTCAACTCTACCTGCAGTAGTCTTCCTCTGTTTGTTTCTACTTCAGACCTTGTCTGAAGTAGTTTATACTCTCTCCACTTTGCATCCAAACCTGCTCCTCTATCCATCCATCTGTCCATCCATCCATCTGTCCATCCATCCATCATCCGTCCAACACTCTGCTACACCTACCTTCAGATCTCCATACCCCCAGACCTTCAGATCTTCGGACCTTCAGACCCCTGGTCCTATGGTCTTATGGTCCTATCCTATCCTATCCTTCAACCTACTATAGAATATCCTTCACCTATTCTGTTCTGGACTTCACCAGAACTCTCCCTAGGACTTCATCCAAAATTAAGGGGCAATACTTGGGTAAGAGGCACAGTGTATGAGCTGAGGCCAAAGCCCTTTATGATCCATTAACCCTCCAATCATGGCTCTAACAATCATCAGCATCAGATAAGCAAACTAAAAGATGGGAACACATACTCTGAGAGCAGGACACAAGAAGAGTGCTATCAGGGTTGGGTATTAAGTGAACCAAAAAAAATTAGAACTGTAAGAGATGTCACTTCCCTGGCTATGGAATTCCCTTTGTACTACCAGTTATAGAATTCTCATTATACTGATACAGCCACTCCCTTAGATATATAAACCTGTCCTTACTTTATGTATCTTCAGTGAACAACTCCCACTCACTCATCTCTCTCTGATGGTCTGTCAATTCCCCGCCAAACACATAAGCAGCATTATAGAACACTCTAACTGGGAGGAGTGGGATGTGACTAGCACACCATCAGGGTTGAGTCAGTAAGCTAACAGATGAGAAATGCACTGCCTGAGAGCAGGACATAGTCAGAGCATCATCAGCATCGGATAAGTGAGCAAAAGGACAAGAACAACTTACTACAAGCCCTGGTTCCATTGCTCTGAGCATGAAACTAAATGCCTCAAGTATAAAGGTGACTCTAGGTTGATGGCAAAGCTGCTCTCATCAGACATGTGTTTGAGTGGAAGATAGACTTAGCGAAATATTTACATAAACAAACTCACCTTCAAATAAGCAGTCTATTTCTCATTTCTGCAGTGAATGTAGTAGTCAAAACTATTTTGGCCATAGTAGAAACATAGTTAAAAAGAGCCAAAAATACTCATAATAGACTTTGCCAACTTCTAAGACAACATTTTGATGTTGACAACATTGTTGTAGTTGATAAGGGTTTGGAATGGTTCAGAAGGCTGAACCAGAACTGATGTTAGAGCCATGCTCAGAGGGTGAATGGATCATAAAGGGCTTTGGCCTCAGCTCATATGCTGTGCCCCTTACCTGAGTCTTACCCCTTAATTTTGGATGAAGTCCTAGGGAGAGTTCTGGTGAAGTCCAGATGAAGTCCAGACAAACTCTAGGGTAGGATAGCTCAATAGAGCTCTGAAGGACTTCTGTATGAGCACAGGAATGCACCAGAACTATTTGAAGGATAGGATAGGACAGGACTATAGGACCATAGGACAAGGGGTCTAAAGGTCTGGAGGTATGGAGATCCGAAGGTACAGATGTCTGAAGGTGGTCTGAAGGTCCAAAGGTATGGATGTCTGAAGGTAGGGGTAGCAGAGTGTCAGATGGATGAATGGATGGGTGGATGGATGAACAGATGGACAGATAGACAGATGAATGGATAGAGGAGCAGGTCCAGATGCAAAGTAGAGAGAGTATAGACTACTGCAGGTAGAGTCGAAGGTGAAACAGAAGACAGACTACAATTGGATAAAGTCTGAAAGTGATTATATGATGGAGGGTCAAGGCTCCAGACTAGGGATTACTCCCATAGTCCAGAGCCAGAGACTTACAAGGGCTGGAGCCCAAGTGAGAATGGAAACAGAGTTATATAGACAGCAGGATAAGTAAGGATACAAGCAATGATCAGACTAAGGTCTGCAGGAGTTGTACTACAAGTTTATATACTGTAGGTAGCATGCCAGAAGGTAAGTAAGCATAGTCCTAGGCTATGTCAGAAACATAATAGTAAGTACAGCAAAACATAAGGCTATGAACTCAGAGATAAAACTTGTATGGAATAACTTATTGAGACAGAGGCAGAGATAACCAATAGCCAGAGGCAGAAATGACCAAGAGGCAAAGGCAGGGATGACTGAGAGCCAGTGGCACAGGTATATCCTAAAAGGGGTAATGTGCAGGTGTGCAGGAATGGTTTCAGATATGAACATGGATTGGATATGGACACAGATCAGATATGGATCAGATGAGTGTCTCAGATCGGATATGGATCAGATATGGATTGGACAAGTGTCTTGGGTCAGATATGGATTGGATGAGCATCTTGGATCGGATATGTGAGCTGGATTGAGTAGGGATTGGATGGATATGTCTGGAAGTGTGGATTTGAACAGGATAATATAGTAGAAGTGGAGTGTAGAATCTGGTATATGACAACTGGACCATTGTAAAGACTACAATCTAGCTAGAGTGATAGTGAACTACCCCCTAGTATATGTCGAGTGTCTACCTAGCTGTTATACTTGCAAGGCAAGAATGTTTGACCTGAGAGGTTGCTAGTGAATATACTTCATCAAGTGCTGATATGAGATGTGTGATACTCCTATAAGGTGATGCCAATGATAGTGGTAGCAATGCCACTGATAGCGCTGTGAATTCTGTGGATGCCAATGCTAAGTGCCCTGAGAAAGATGGATACTGATGATGCCAATGATACCATGGGGAGTGCTAATAATGAGCGGTATGATAGTGTGTACTGATAACTATGATAGCACTGTATGCTGAGGGATAGTGAAGAGTGATGGCATGATGATGATGATACTGATGCTTCAAGATGATAGTGGTGAAGATAGCCTCAAGGGGGAAGGCCATCAAAGAATTCTTAGGGATATTTGAATTTCAAAGAAGATGTATTTCTGTATAGCAATAGCGGTAGCAGTATGGGAATCCCATCAAATGAGTGATATGATATAAGAAAATGATTGTAAGTGACTTCCCCTACTGCTGTATGGTAGAAGGGGAGTGTTGAATGGAGGAGAAGTCAGCAGTCTTTTATCATACATCATAAGTACATGGAATTGATAGGTGAAAGTAGTAGCAAGTACATGAGACTTTAGCTGTAGTAGTATGTAATGGTGCAGCATGCATTCTACATGTAATAAGGCTTGCCATGGGATTAGCAGCGGTAGATGGGAATGTACTATGCACCAAATGGAACTAGTTGGCATGGCATGGGCATTTGATGGACATCAGTTCATGGAATGTGGCTCAGTACTGTGGCATGGTAGTCCGGCAAGGGTGTGGTAACTTCGGTAACTGTATATATCAATAGTGTTAGGGTTAGGGGTGGTCATGCTATGTGGTATAGGGGCTAGACAATAATGGAAATGGACCTATGCAAGGCTAGTGCCAGCTAGACTGTCACATCATTTAGGAAGACCTAGAAACAAGAACCATTTTCTGGTCCAGTTCTGGCTGGCATGAAAAACATGGACTGAACCACAGAGAACTGGACCAAAAGTCTGGTTCAAACCATGGTTCTGGACCAGACTGCAGCAGCACTAAGAATAGAGGTACTCAAAGTAAATTTTGCTCTGTAAAACAAACTCACTAACACCATCAAAACTCTTGTAAGCAAGCACAGCTGTATGTGGCAGGTTTGGAAGTCAGGCCAGCATCATGGCTGAGTTCCAAATATGCCTGCTGTTTGCCAATGCCTTCATCGTTCTGCATGACTTGAAGGCAACCTGTTAAGACCATACTCAATAGGTAAGAGATCTGAAGGGCTTTGGCCTCAGTTCATACACTGTGCCCCTTTCCCAAGTATTACCCCTTATTTCAGAGGAGTAATATATGTCTGAGGATCTAGAAGTGTTTGCATAATGGATCTGAAGGTATCAGATATGATACATTCAAAAGATATCCAGAATGTAGGTCAGATCCATGGTCCAGACAGAAGCAGGACTAATCAGACCAGATCTGATCTGATCAGATCTGAGATCAGATGTATGGAATATGACAGTATCCCCCCTTTAGGGCTGAACCCTTGAGGCACAAGAAGTGTTGATCTGGATCAGATGAAATTAATGCAAGACAATGGAGAAGTTTGATGGTTGATGTGCTGAGTCTGTAATCTGACAGATATATGGACATTGTTAAGATCATACTCAATAAGTGAGAGATCCGAAGGGCTTTGGCCTCAGTTCGTGCACTGTGCCCCTTTCCTGAGTACTACCCTTTATTTCAGAGTAGTAATCTATGTTCAAGGATCCAGAAGTGCTTGCATAGCAGATCTGAGGGTCCGAAGGTATCGGATATGGTACGTCTGAAGGATATCCAAAAATGTATGGATGGAAAGAGTACATCCAAAGGGTATCCAGAGTGCACAGATGGATTTAAGGTATAAGGCTAGTAGTGGATGGTGTCATATTCCATACATCCGATCCAAGATCTGATCTGATCAGATCAGATCAGATCGATCCTGCTTCTATCCGGACCACAGATCTGATCCAGATCACTCATCCGATGTGCCCCAGCTTCTTGTGTTCTAAGTCCACTGCATACTTGCTTCTATCCCCTGTTAAGACCGTACTCAATATGTGAGAAATCCGAAGGGCTTTGGCCTCAGTTCGTGCACTGTGCCCCTTTCCCGAGTACTACCCTTTATTTCTGAGGGATAACCTTCGTCCGAGGGTCTGGAAGTGCTTGCGTAGCAGATCCGAAGGTCTGGAGGTATCGGATATGGCACGTCCGGTATATATCCGAAGCGTGTGGGTGGAAGGAGTTCGTCCGGAGCGTATCCGGAGCATAAGGGTGAATGCGAGGTATAAGACTAGTAGCGGACGAGGTCCGTACTAGAAACTAACGGATATGGACTACCAAAGGTAGAGTCGGAAATGTAGACTATAGGAATCAATCCTAAGTCTTGGAAGATACTTAGAGTTAGGATGGATGAGTTCGGATGAACGGAATGAGCAGAATCTAAGATGATATTTGAACTAAGGTTCTCTAGAGTTTTACATGTAGTTTATATACTGTAGGTAGATAGTACGGACAATCAGTGAATCCGAGACCGGAGGGCTATGCACAAAGTATAATGGAAGTCTATTAGTAAATGCGCTGCGGATCAGCAAACACGAGTCGGATATGAAGCACAGGTAACGGATCAGTAAGCAGGACAGGAATATACACAGCTGGGACACCGGTACAGGTAGATCACCGAAAGGGGATAGAACAAGGATGCAGTGGACTTAGAACATGAGAAGTTGTAGCACATCGGATGAGTGATCCGGATCGGATCTGTGGTCTGGATAGAAGCAGGATCGATCGGATCTGATCAGATCTGATCGGATCTGATCGGATCTGATCGGATCTTGGATCGGATGTATGGAATATGACATCCCCTTTTGGTGATCTACCTGTACCGGTGTCCTGGCTGTGTATATTCCTGTTGTCATATACCGGATTCTACACTTGACTTGCACTATAACATCCTGCTCATATCCACATCCATCCAATCCCCACTCGATCCAGTTCACATATCTGA
>MU172928.1:351605-382834 GCA_016695475.1 Suillus decipiens | reverse complement strand
ATCTGTCCATCCATCCATCTGTCCATCTGTCCATCTGTCCATCTGTCCATCTGTCCATCTGTCCATCTGTCCATCTGTCCATCTGTCCATCCATCCATCCATCCATCTGTCCATCTGTCCATCTGTTACAATCATTCTATGCCCCTATTCATTTTCCTATGTTACTTACACTTTCTCTTTCTTCTTGTGTCATATTCCATACATCCAATCTCAGATCCGATCAGATCTGATCCGGATCACCCATCCGAGAGCCCCAGCTTCTTGTGTTCTAAGTCCACTGTGCATACTTGCTTCTATCCCCTTTCAGTGATCTACCTGTACCAGTGTCCTGGCTGTGTATATTCCTGTCCTGCTTACTGATCCATTACCTGTGCTCCATATCTGACTCGTGTTTGCTGATCTGCTGTGCATTTACTAATAGACTTCCGTTATACTTTGTGCATAGCCCTCTGGTTCCAGACTCACTGATTATCTGTACTATCTGCCTACAGTATATAAACTACATGTACAACTCTAGAGAACCTTAGTTCAAATATCATCTTAGATTCTGCTCATTCCATTCATCTGAACCTGATCCTCTTCCAGCTCCAAGTATCTTCCGAGACTTAGGATTGATTCCTATAGTCTACATTTCCGACTCTACCTCAGGTAGCCTATATCCGTTAGTTTCTAGTACAGACCTCATCCACTACTAGCCTTATACCTTGAACCCATCTGTGCGCTCCGGATACCCTCTGGATGTACTCTTTCCATCCATACATCTCGGATATACTTCAGACATGCCATATCCGATACCTTCAGACCTTTGGATCCGCTACGCAAGCACTTCCGGATCCTCGGACATAGATATACTGTATTTTCCTCATTCTAATCTTACTGGGTTTTACCTGGAACTTCCTTTGCTAAGGACCCCCAATCCTTAGTTGTCTAAGATCATATCTAAACTTAGCACACCTAAGTCTTAGTCTAAAGTGAACCTTTGCTTCGACTCAGCTAGTTCTGTATACACCTACTCAGGACTATCTTCATCATTGCCAAACATATTCAACTCAGCCAGTCTAGTTCCAGCACATTCCTGCGCTCATCCAGAAGTCCTTCAGAACTCTATTGAGCTATCCTGACCTAGAGTTTGTCCAGACTTCATCCAGACTTCACCAGAACTCTCCCTAGGACTTCATCCAAAATTAAGGGGCAATACTCAGGTAAGGGGCACAGCATATGAGCTGAGGCCAAAGCCCTTTATGATCCATTAACTTTCCAAGCATGGCTCTAACACTGGCACTCGAATCCCTCCTTTGCAGCAAAAACTATGTTGTCTAAGCCTGATGTTACCATGCTGGTGACATGTACAGGTTCATGCATCCACATGGCAGGGCTGGCCCTTCTGCACACACCAGGGGTGCCACCAGGGCTTGCCCCCCCCCTCATATCACTCCACTAAGCCATCAACTTCCAGATTTGCAAATTGACCCTCACCTGTGAGGGCCCACTGGCCCTTCTGCCCCTCCTGCTGTCATTTCTTTCATCCCTCCCACTGCTCTTATTTCTTCCACCCCTCCCACTGCTCTTGTTTCTTCCACCCCTTCCCCTCCCACTTTTTCGACTCCCCCCATACATCCTAATGCCAACTCAGATATCAACATGGACCCTGACCCTCTTCTTGATGACAATGACTTATATTCCTCCACTTTCATTCCCCTCTTGCAGATGCACTAGACCACTTGCACAAGGACAACATGGATACTGATACCCCATGCCATATTTTTAATCTCAACAGCCCTCCAAAGGTTGCTGGGAAGAAACGACAACTCACATCATTGCTGTCTCCTCCTCCTGACCCCCTCACCCCTTTCACAATTCCCCAGAAGTCAGCAACACCTTTCTATGACAGCCATGCAGTATTTGGCACTTAGGGGCCCTCTGGCCACAATGCATGACGCAAACCATCATCTATTGCATCATCATCACCAGGGATGACTCACAGCTCATCAACACCTTTGTTGACAACTCACAACACTTTGTCATTGGACTTTCCTGCTTCTCTGACCTCCTGGACTTCAGTATCAGGGCCAAGTGCAGGCTTGAGGAAGAAGGCAAAATCCAACATCCAGGAACAAGTCAAGAGGGTCAATGACAAGATTGAGAGTCTGCAATCAGGTGTTGCATCATGCCACAGTGTCATATACCGGATTCTACACTTGACTTGCACTATAACATCCTGCTCATATCCACATCCATCCAATCCCCACTCAATCCAGTTCACATATCCAATCCGATACACTCGTCCGATCCAGATCCGATCTGAGACACTCATCTGATCCAGATCAGATCCGAGACACTCGTCCAATCCATATCCAATCCATATCCAATCCATATCCATATCCAATCCGTGTTCATATCCGAAACCATTCCCGCACACCTGCACATTACCCCTTTTAGGATATACCTGTGCCACCAGCTCTCGGTCATTCCTGCCTTTGCCTCTTGGTCATCTCTGCCTCTGGCTATTGGTTATCTCTGCCTCCATCTCAATAAGTTATTCCATACAAGTTTCATCTCCGAGTTCATAGCCTGATGTTTTGCTGTACTTACTATTATGTTTCTGACATAGCCTCAGACTATGCTTACTTACCTTCTGGCATGCTACCTACAGTATATAAACTCGTAGTACAACTCCTGCAGACCTTAGTCTGATCATTGCTTGTATCCTTACTTATCCTGCTGTCTATATAACTCTGTTTCTGTTCTCACTTGGGCTCCAGCCCTTGTAAGTCTCTGGCTCTGGACTATGGGAGTACTCCCTAGTCCGGAGCCTTGACTCTCTGTCATATAATCACTTTCGGACTTCGTCCAATTGTAGTCCATCTTCCGTTCCACCTTCGACTCTACCTGCGGTAGTCTTCCTCTGTTAGTTTCTACTTTGGACCTCATCTGAAGTAGTCTATACTCTCTCTACTTCACATCCAGTCCTACTCCTCCATAGTAGTTATACCACTTCATCCATCCATACACCTATCTGTCTATCTGTCCATCTGTCCATCCATCTAATCATCCATCTGTCCGTCTATCTATCTGTCCGTTTACCCATCCGTCCATCCATCCATCTGTCCATCTGTCTATCCATCTGTCCATCTGTCCGTCCATCTGTTATCCATCCAATACTCTGCTACTCCTACTTTGGGATCCTTGGACCCTTGGATCCTCATACCTTCGGATCCTCATACCTTCAGATCCTTGGACCTTCAGATCCTCGTACCTTCAGATCCTTGGACCTTCGGATCCTCGTACCTTCAGACCCTTGGTCCTATGGTCCTATGGTCCAGTCCTATTCTATCCTTCAACCTATTGTGTAACATTCTTCACTTGTTCTACTCTGGACTTCGTCCAAGTAGTCTTGTCATCATCCCCTATCATCCAGGAATAGTTCCGGCGCATTCCTGTGCTCATCCGGAAGTCCTTCGGAGCTCTATTGAGCTATCCTGCCCTAGAGTTTGTCCGGACTACATCCAGACTTCACCAGAACTCTCCCTAGGACTTCATCTGAAATTAAGGGGCAATACTCGGGTAAGGGGCACAGTGCACAAACTGAGGCCAAAACCCTTTATGATCTGTTAACCCTCCGAGCACATCTCTAACACACAGCTTCAAACATGAATGCTTCCTCATGAAGCTCAACATGAAGAAGGACTATCATCAGGAGATGAAGAAGTATGATTACCTTCATGAGGTGCATGTGCATGAGGCCATGCAAGCTGCTGCCAGCCATCAGCATGAGCAGGAGGTGAAATTTGCCCTCATGAGATGGATGTCTGAGTGCATGAGGCCCAGGCCTTAGCACTTGACAAGGAGGCAGAAATGTGGCACCTGAAGATTCAATTCCACCAGATGATGCAGAGTGGCAGTAAAGCTTCTGCATCTGGAGGTACCTGAGACTCTGCTTGCTGTCCCTTGCTGTCCTTGTTCCCCTTGCTTGTATTCTCATTGCTGTTCTCTGCTGTTGTGTTTTTTCACTGCTGTTGCCATCTGACTTTGTCAATTTGTTTTTTTTCTACAAGTACTTGTTAGATTGATGTTACATGTGTTGTACAAGTTGTACTACTAGTAGTACTTGTGTTATTGGTGAATGTGAACATGGTTATCCTTGCCTACAGTGTGCTCTTGATCTAGGGCTGTCATTCCCTTTGCCCCTCCAGCTGCTCTCATTCCGTCTACCCCTCCGGCTGCTCTCATTTTTGGTTTTTGTGCTGTTCATGCTCCCGCGCTCTGTTTTGATCTCGCGGTGCATTTATTTCACACTCATTAACTACCATCTACATATTTTGTGTAGTAGTATGCATGTCTCGAAATTTCACTAAGTGTTTCCAAGTCCACTGTGTGCCGTGTGTCTTATGCTGAGTTTGTTGAAGACTTAAATGAGCTTTTTACAAGCTTTACCGAGTTTGTTTTACAGAGCAGAATTTACTTTCAGTACCTCTAATATAAGGTGGTATTTTACGGTACAAGACGCCATGCGTTTGTAATCGGGTTCCCTGTACAATCGAGTGAGATCGTACTTTGCAGAACGTGTCTGAGACTTGCGGATAACTCAACAAGAGACCCGGTAAGATGATTCAAACCAAGACTTACCTGCGAGTAAGTTTAAACCTGATGATCGATTAACAGAATAACCTGAAAATTTATTATTCAAATATTTATGTAAATTAACCTTTATATAAAGTTGTAAATGACCAATTCAAGCCGATCAAGTCCAAATTTGTTCTTGGACAAGTCACACCTGCATTTTAAAGCTCGCAACTTCTTCCTTCAGTCGCTACTACAGCCAGCAACAGCTATGCCTAGTGAAAGCACCGCAACTGGCCACGATTCTCTACCTAAAGTTCCAACTCACCTTCTAACGAAGAAGTGTCGCACTTCCGTGCGGGAGCTTCAAGGTCTCCCAGAATCTGAAAGTGCACCAGGACAATGCCTTTTTCCAACGCTTCCGCTCGAGCTTCTTGCAGAGATATTGATTCAAACTAACTCTCCTCGCGATATTTTATCTGTCGCTCGCACATCCAAGTTTTTGTGCTCAACACTTGTTTGCAATCCTGCTGCTGACTTCATCTGGCGCACCGTTCGCAAGAATTGCTTGCCTCACGCACTTCCTGATCCCACACCAAACTTTAGCGAGGCGGCATATGTAGCGTTCGTATATGATGGAGGGTCTTGTGATGTAAGCAAGAATCCCATCCCTGAGTGGGGATTGACGGTGACATATCGGTTTATGCAGGTGTGTAAGAGAGACACAAAAGAATTCTATGCGAGCTTTGCTACACGAATTCGTTTATGTCGTAATGTGAGTCTCAACTTTCTAACTTCTTGCAATGGTTGCTGAGCACGATTATCGTACTACGATAGACGCGTTGCAAGAAGGATATCAGGTGGAAGATGTCTCAATTCCGTGTATGAATTTTATTATTAATTACCTTGTCGCAGGAAATATCTTATAGATGTTACCACTATTTTCAAAGGTCATGCGCGCGATGAGATATGGATACCATACGTAGAGTCCTCGCATTGCTTTGGTGACTAGATTCCAGTTTCCGAATGTTCTCATATTTAATCACAACTTTCCAGATCTAAGCCCTGACAAAGAATGTATATTTTTCTGTGCGTTTCGGTTTCTAGTAGCTTAATGGAAGTCGCAGGGCCCGAGAATCCCACCGTACTGATGAGGAAGTCGGAGTGGGAGCGCTTTCGAGCCGATTATGCAGCGTTCTCAGCTTTATCTCCACCTCCGTCCGACGGGCTGCGGAAGGTTGGATGAGGACACATTTGCCTCGCTAGAAATTATCTGACATACACATTTAGGCATGTACTGATCAAATTGCGAAATTTCCAAAGGTCATGGAGGTACGTACTTTCTGCAAGAGTCTCGGCCAATGTGACCAGTAGTTCAGTTAGCAGTTGCGTTACAGAAGTGGAAGCGCATTTATGTCACTATGCACTACACCGTCAAGACCAAAAATGAAACGTGGTAAATATGATTTAACTTCTGTCACAACAGAAATCCAACGGAAATGTAGGGCAAAGGCACTTGCCGCCCAGGAAGGCTGGAATGAGCATGATTTGCTCAACTCTCAATTCTATGGTTCATTGGCCAGGCACAATAATTATTTACTGGAGGAAGTCACGCTACGCGGTATGTGAATGCAGTCAGGCTCATATGAATGAATCACAGTCTTACCTAGTGTCGTCCTTTCAGATTTCCTTCCAATCAGGCCTCTTGTCGAAGCTCAGCTCTTGAAGATGCAAATACACCGTCAAAATCAAGAAAATGAAGCATCGTACCGTCAGCGTCGCAACGACGTCGAACAATACTACAACCGCCTACGGTCCACTGGAACAATCGTCCCATCGCTTCATGAGTTCCGTAAACTCTCGGTTATGACGACCATGCAGGGGAGCGTGACGGGTTCAAGGCCCAATTCTAGTGGCCTTGCAAAAGACATGAAGAACTCGGCACTCGTCGCAGAACTTGTTGCAGCTGATTTGAAGACGTGGATGGCGTCTGCGCGGGAAAAACTGTCTGAATTGCTTGGGTTTCCCAAGTGGAGGAGTGCGAGCAAGACGAAGCTGCATCCACTAGATAGGATCACTGCGCGGTTTAAGTGCCAGGGATGCGGGAAGGTTGCGAAGCGGTACGAGAAGGAACGGTGTCTCGATTTTGCAGGCGTCTGTGCACATGAATGCCCCATTGATGACAAGAAAAACAAGAAACCAGTGGATTGGAATGTTGATCGCTTCGCAAAAGATGAGAAGGTTCGTTTTTTGATATCTGACAAAAAATTCAGCTCAAGTATCGGTCCCCCCATGTGACATTGCATTTACAGGCGTCACATGCAGTTGCACGCCTCCTGACGCTCGTCGGAATCACCGACGAGGATGCCAATGCACATGATACCGTCAAGATGCTTGGAGCACGCATTCAGTGCCTTTCCTGTAATCATGCATTCATTATCATGGACTTCCCCACCCTCGTCAGTTCGTTTTTCGTTTCTGTTTATTGAGGGACATTCACCACTGCTACGCGTAGATTGGTCACTCGCACCGGCATGATAACATGCAGATGGCTATACTGCCCAAAGGAGAAGGACCAGAGTGTGTCTTTGAGGCGGGTTTGTCTGCAAAAATTATGAATATGGGTCCCAAGTCACAGAAGTTAAGGAGTGAGATGAATTATCAGTGCCGTCATTGCGTTCCAGCTAGCGGATCAGTTGATGCTGGCATAGATGGGGAGGGGCGAGTATCTACTGGGGAATCTATTGCGGAGGACTCACACACAGAGTCACGAACGGCGGACCAAAAGAGACGCCAGAGAAACAAGAAGAGCAAGCTCAGATCAATGGACTTCAATGCGCTTCGTTCGCATTTGAAGGAATTGTGAGTAGTTTATGAAGGACTTTCGTGATCGGCTGATCTTACTTTTTGCAGACACGGAATAGAGATGGTGGGCGACGAGGATTTCTTCACACAAACTCCTGCGAAGTAGCAGAGTTGATGAATCCACACGAGAGGCGATCTACCTCACACTGTTTTTATCTATTATTATGAATAATCTAGAGCGTTAATCTGCACATTTGTTATTTTCCCGTTCCGCAGCTTGCGCGTCTAACTCTTGCTAGTCGTAACCCACAACTATGCTGCGCGTTTTTTTTACGAGTGCTTGCGCGTATTTTGTGTTTGTATGAACCCAGGCTCCCGCGATGTATATTTTTGGTACAACATTTATCTACTGCCGGATGGTTAATTGAAGTGGGTGGCCACCTTGTGCACTCGCACGCTCTCTCGAGGAAGGCGACATAGAAGAACAGCTGAAAGCACCACATGGCGGTTGATGTTGATGATCTCCGTATTTCTGTAACCGCTGGTAACATAGCGCTGTACAAACGGTCTTAGGATTGTGTCTGGAGCGGCCAGCGCGGTTGAGTTATGTAAGTTGGCGACTGAATCCAAATTCCAACCATTACTTACAAACACATTTTTGCCTTGTGGGTTGGGCATTAGAGCAAGCGCCAGGTGTCAATGGCACAATGAGAAGATATATTGTCCGTACAACGAGTACAAAGTCAAGAGTCGAGAGATGAGAGAGAAAAATAGTGAATACTACAACTGTACATAGTCCGTCGAGTCAAGAGTACAACTAGGAAAAATAAAGTGTCAGAAACAGCGCCTATAACTACAATGAATTACAATATGTAAATCTTTTGATAGGAGCGAGATGGAACCACACACGTCTTCCTGTCTTTCCGACCTCCAATCCCTTCCCAGCTCCTCATCAAAACCATCGCCTCATCCTTCATCAATGCCAACGCCCGCTCAATATCATCTTCCTCGGTTTTCTCGGCACCAATCACCATCCTCACACAAAACACCCCATTCAGGTCCGTCTGGGTGATTGCAATATCACTCCGTGCTGCAAGACGAGCGTAAAATGCGCGGTTCAGAGCGTTTAGCTCGGGAGTCCCAAGGTGAGGAAGGGACTTGGGTGCGATCCTGAAGACTGTCATAGCAAGGGACGGCTTTGTGACAACAGAAAATAGGTCAGATTCGTATATGCGCTGTGCGAACCTAGTGTTCAGCCGGATGCACTGGTGAGATAAGACCGCACGTCAGGACGAGTAGCCAGGAATAAATAAATAAACATACGTTGGTGATGTACTTTTGGAAGCCATTCACCCCGCGTGCGCGAAGGGCAAACCAGAATTTGAGTGATCGGAATCGTCTGCCAAGGCCGAGTTGCCAGTTGCGGTAATCGATAGCAGTACCTATACACATCCGTCAATATTGGAGCGACGACTTGACAGAAATAAAAACGCACTGGCATCTCCGTGCTTCGACCGCAAAAATTCAGGCGTGACGTCTAGCGCGTCGATCAAATGCCTCCGGTGCCGAACCCACAAACAGGAGCCATCAAAATGTATAAGACCCCACTGTAGCATTTCTGTAAGTCCCAGACTGATGCTCACGAGACAGAAATAGAAATAAATAAACCTTGTGAAAATTAGTGCAGAAAGAATCTACATAGTTATTTATGGCGGGAAGTTGGTATGCCTCGCGATATTCGGGACACACAAATGCGAGGCCTGCCCATGCGGCATCGACGTGCAGCCAAAGAAAAGGGTAATGTTTCGCTGCATGTAAAAGAAGATTTAGTGGGTTTTGATAATATGATCAGCATGCGCACCGACATCAGCAATCTCGTCGAGCCGATCCACGGCACCGGACGATGTCGTCCCTACTGTACCGACTGCAGAACGAATGAAATGAATTTCGAGACAGCGAGTGATCGCAAATAACATACTCAAGATAAAAGGGTGGAATCCAGCATCCACGTCCTCCTCCAATGCTACCTTGAGTGTGTCTCCACGCAATGCAAAGTCATCCTGTGCTGTGACTTCCAGTGCGCGGACTTTAAGACCTAAGATAAGCCCAGCTTTCTTCCCAAGCGAGTGGGTCTGGGTGGTGGTATAGAGCACGAGTTTCTCCACAGCAACGTGAGGGTGCTGACGAATATACCGTGAGCGAGCAGCAACACTTGCGACCAACACGGATTCAGATGCTGATGTCTGACGCATGGCGATCAGTATAAATTGGTGATGAGGGAATAAGAAACAGACCTGAATGACGCCCCCGCCAACCTCGGAGACATTGTAAAATGCCTTGTCAAGCCCGAGTAATTGAGCGGTCCAGTCCATGACCACAGCTTCAAGCTCTGTACATGCGGGGCTCGCAGACCACTGCAAAAAGTCACAAAGTCGGTAGGAGGGTTGCGGTGGAGAGACGTACGTTGAATCCAGGGTTAGAGGTGCTAGACGCGTATAGTTCTGCAAGTATACCCTCGAATGTGCTTGACGTAGGGAAGTAGGCAAAGAACGAGGGGTGCTGCCAATGTGTCAAACCTAATCCAAATGAGACAGGTCAATTCATGCAATAATGGGAATCAAGTACCAGGAATGATGTATTTTTGGTAGTCATCCGCGATGAGTTGAAAGTCCTCGCCCTCCATAGGGGCAGACGCTGGAATGGGAATAGTCAGACAGAGAGCGCAAGTTAGAATGGAAAGTAGACACCTGGGAGTGCCTTTCTGAGATACCCTGGCTCTACTTGGGACGAGACGGGCTTATCCCTCAAGGAATTATGATAGTCGCATATTCTGTCGATTGCTTGATAGCCAGCTCTGCGGAATCTGGGGTATATCAGATATGACAGGTCAAGATTGACCCTTGCAGAACGTACTGTTCAACATCCATGACAATAAAAAATTGTAGAAGAACAATATACAGGTGATTCTGCGTAGTTCGAGCCTCTGGTTAGTACGTATTTATAGTCAGGGCGTCTTTTTACTCCCGCGTGCACCATATACATCCAAGAGTGCAGTCCCGGCGATTTGGGACCCCTGTGGAGTTGTGTGGTGCCTCTAGGAGTAAACACCTGATTCAAGTACAAGTTCACGTATCAAGGGTCAGTTGACAAATTTGATTCAAGGCACTAGAAAGAGCGTGATAAGCTTCAAGATCAAGAAGAGGAAGACAAATTGAACTGATGACCCCAATAACAGCGTCCTAGGCTTCATGATCAAAAATGCCGGTCGACATCAGTTCTTGGCGCCAGATAGGTCGGTTTAAATTTGAAAATGTCCTCGCGCATGGAATATCCTTAACAGGCATTTCCGGGCTTGAACGGGTGCTCGCTGGAACGACGATAACACAGCCAACACACCAGCGCCATTTTCGTGATTTTAGACGCTCATTGACATAATCTAGATCAAGACACGGCAAATGCCTTGCGGATGAAAACAAGGCAACACAACAGAACTTGGGAACGGGAAGAAACGTCGGAAAACTCCATATGAAAGAAAGGCCTGGAACGGGTTTAGCAATATATTTTGCGAGACCGTAACGTTAAGTCCTCATCTGGATAGTACCTCAGAGATCGCACTATGATTTTGGGCACATGTGACCATGAGTGGCATGATTCCCTTTCGGTGGTGCAAGTTGTGCATGAGAAGCCTTGTCAGTGTCCCCCGTGAAAAGGGCCATGATCGACACAGGATCTACGACCTCAAAGAACAATAAGCATGAATTTAAAAAAGCCTAGAAGTCAGCCGCGCAAACCCACGTGCGAGATTCCTTGTCATTATTGCCCCCATGGTCACTCTCGTGTCCATATGACATACGGATCAATATCTGTACTATCAGGTGGATAATGTCAGAAGGTTAACTGCCAATGGAAGCACCAACATGTGTTCAAAAACTAACCTCATTATTGGCACATGGAGCAGGATCGTATAAAGATCGTTCGCTGCTGAACGGTTAACAAATTTGTCCGCACTTTGATAATCGACAATGGGCACTCAGCGTATGGATACCATTGATTGACAGGCAAACTACTTTTCTTGTCTTGAACCGTCAGATGATAACCGCATAAGCTCGTGTGCCAGCAACTCGGCGAAAAAAGGAGAGGTGGTACTGCACACGGCCATTTGTTGATAATTACACGATGATAAGGGTTCAAATATTCAAGTGTGCCCTAGCACATGGCCGCCCAATCTTCTTTGGAGCCTCGACTGGGGCGGTGATCTACATTTGGTGGTCGGTGGATATTGATGATTAGTTGATGCATCGTAGCCAAAAAGTATCACGCGCGAGGCTCGCATCAGTGTACATTTGAATTCGACGAGGAGTACTCACTGTGTAAAACCATTGATGACTTGGCAGGGTAATTGCCTTGAATAGTCTGTCCGACGATGGTCGCACTCCAAATTCAGGCCATTGCGCTCGGATAAAGAATAACTCGAAATATTTCACGTACGACCCTCGGAAGAGGAGCAATGACTCGAAAGATTTATTTCGCAGAGGATGGTATATTTGATAGAGTCCACTGTGCGTTTTAACAAAGCACTCTTCGACTCACGTCAGCGCTCTTAAACAATATTGAAACGCACAAAATGGTGTATCATGTGTGGGGCTGCATCAAAGAAATTTCAAATAATATTTGACCATGAGCACTCACGATGAAGATACTGGGCCAAACGATAGCACAGAGAACGAGATGCAGTGTCCGAGATGGCAGCTATGTTTTCGGAAGTAGTGGTTCAACAGTAAACACTATGCCTGATGGCCGTGAGCTCCAAGATTCAATATTCAACCTTTCGATTATTTTTCACACTGGAATTATTCCCCTAGACATGTTACAGACGAAGGAGGACAGAAGTGAAGTGTCAGTACGAAATAATACTATGTACCGGCACACCTTCAACTGAGCATTGTTTTGAATGTGAGCCAACCCCTTCAAGCTTATGGGACTTGAGCGTTCCGAACACGGAGAACGTTTCTCATAGAAAACGCCACGATAGCATGTTGATTCTGTAAAGTGATAAGATGTAAGTATTGTGTGAGGGCAGAATCAAGGGAACACCAACTAGTACAACGGTTCAACCGCTACAATCGCATCCGACTCGTCAGCTCTTTCCTTCCCACAATCATGGGTAACACACTGTCCCTCGTTCGCCTAGCACTAACCGAATTCCTCGACAACCTCCATACCTTCCAAACCCTTCAAGCACGCATCCAGGGCTCTCCAGGGCTCCCGCTCCCAAACCCCAGCCGCTCATTCTGGTGCTATCCACCCTCCCCTATCGCCACTTACGTTTCCAAGCTCCCGACACATGCTGACTTTGTCGTTGTTGGCTCGGGTATTACTGGGACTTCGGTTGTAAGGAGGCTTTTGGATGATGCAAGTGCTGAGGGGCATGATGTTAGTGTGGTTATGTTAGAAGCAAGAGACGCGTGTTCTGGGGCGTCTGGGAGGTAAGTATCATATCGGCTCCTCCATAAACCAGTAGACTAACATCCTTGACAGAAACGGCGGGCATATCACACCACCTTTATATCACGATTACACCTCACTCAAGCGCGATCACGGACAAGCCGTGGCTCAAAAGATGATTAAATTGAGGTTGGCACATCTCGAAGAGCTACGAAGCGTCGCGGAGCAGGAAGGCATTCTTGCAGAATCTCAGTGGCGAGAAGTAGATTCCTTAGATGTATTTTATAACTCGAACATGTTCGAGAAGGCGAAGACAAAGGTTGAAACGTATAAAGCAGACCTTCCATTCGATGCTGAGCACCATGAGGTGTACGAAGCGAAAGAGGCCATCGAGGTACGCTTTACGACTCGGTCATCAAAGAGAAATTTATGCCTCGAGCCAGAAATACTGCCTAGCATCTGATACAGTTGGCTGTATATCTTCCAGCGCGGGCGCAATCCATCCATACCAATTTGTGACCGGAATCCTCACAAAGCTTCTATCACGATACCCCGACCGGTAAATAACCCGTCGCCACCAAAACCAATCAAACTGACCTATCACCCCATAGCTTCTCACTCTGCACCAACACCCCATGCACCTCTATCTCACCTCCGACAGGTCCTAATCCTTACTACACCCTCTCCACCCCCCGCGGGATTATCACAACCCCACACGTCATCCACGCAACGAACGGCTGGGCGGCAACCCTCCTCGAGAAGCTCCGCGGTAAAATCATTCCCTTCCGAGGTAATATGTCAGCCCAACGTCCTGGACGATCCCTCCCTATCCCCGATTCCGACCCTACCTCCCACCGCTCCTTCGTTTTCTATACGCGACCAATGGGCTATGACTACCTCACCCAACTCCCCACAGGGGAACACGAGCTCATGCTAGGTGGTGGATTCGCACAAGACGGTGACGAAGGATACGAAGCGATGGGAAATACGGATGATACGACATATAGCACACGTATTGGGGCGCATTTATCTGGTGTACTTCCTAGGTATTTCGGAGAGGAAAACTGGGGGCGGGAAGGCGTACCCTTGGAGGGGAGTGGAGGGGAGTGGGCAGAAGGGCGCGTTAAGGTGTTGTGGAGTGGAATTTTGGGTATTTCGGTGGATTTGATACCTTGGGTTGGCCGTTTGCCTCGTGTGGTATCTGGAAGGAGCGAGCCGCCGTTGAGTTCGGTTGTGAAAAGTGAGAAAGGGGAGGGAATGCATGTGGGTGCTGCTCCTGGGGAGTGGATTGCAGCGGGATATTCAGGAGAGGGGATGGTGCATGCATGGTTGAGTGGGAAGGCCTTGGCAGATATGGTGTTGGGACGCGAAGTGGAGGGCAAGCTTGGGGAGTGGTTCCCGGATATTATGAGAGTTAGTGAGAAAAGGTGGAAAAAGGCAAAGGTGGAGAATTTACTGGAAGCATTGGATGATTAGCGTGTATGCATGTAGTACAGCTGTTGAGAGTAGTTTGGTACTATCATTCCGGGGTAATCTGCAACATGCATGTAATATGCAAAATGTTCAAAACAACCTCATGTTGAACGCACTGCTTGACTCACTTCAAGAAAATTCAGGCATATGTAGACTACTTATATATGATGTACTGTGTAGAATAAAAATTTCTTACATGTTGCAGCTGTGAGAGACGAAATAGTGGTAATTTGTAACCATGCAGGAACATAAATCATCCAGATCCCATAGATCCTGCAGGTATATTCACGAAGTTATACCCGGAGTACAACAATCACCTCATCAGGATTACAAAACACAACTTCGATAGAGCTCATCCTGTTGTTTTAAGATGCTATAGAGGGAGAATTGATGAAAACGTGACAGTTGATAGGAGAGTATGTAACAAGTTCAATCTCCTCTACGGCACACTCGGCAAGTGCACGAAGTCTTGCATCCTCTTGCATCGTTCTCACATCCTTGTTACAATGGCACCAAACCACAGGCACACTATCAGTCAGAAGAAAGCCGAAGAAGATGTGATTCGCGAAGCCAATTTCACTGCTGCTATCTAGGCTATCAGAGAGAAAAAAAACCAAGAACCTCTAGAGTCTGAATAGTAACTGCAGAGTTTAAAGTCTCACACCATACTCTTCGTTGGACTCAAGGCAGAGCTGCTCCAGCGAATTGTGGAGTTCTTCGATGGTCATTTAGAACTCAAGAAAAACCAGCGGTATGAGGGCTTATTTAATCCCCCCTGATGTTGAAACCGGCAATAACACTACGGAGTCAGTACCGCAAGACATGCCGAGTCATCAAAATTCGATGCACGCACCATTTGGCGGCCATCAACCGCAGCCTATCTCTCAATTACCCTCGATGTCACGCATGGATCTTCCCCCACCCGGCAGGTATGCACCCCCATATTATCCCATGCACCATTCGGTGCCTCCACCTATTCCCCACTTTGCGCCGGCGGCTGGTAGTAGATGGATTTTCGAGTTAGTGGTGATGTACAAATGTCTGATGTTGCCCGCGGTTAACCTTATCCAGGACCATATCACCAGTACATTCACAATAATTACATCAATCATGATACTTGATAATAATATATTGTTGTATTCATCAGAGCTCCAGGCTTCAAGCTTCCAGTTCGACGACTCAACGTCAACGCCAACAGATCGAGAGCACAATGCGGAGAATCAAAATTGACTGCGCCTGCGCTCTGCCGAGGTGTGACTCGACGTGACCACATTTTGCAGATTAGCAGTCAGACCCTCGGCTTTCATCCGACACTACACCACAGCGTCCTAAAAATGAGCAAAAATCAGATCTATGAAGAGGAAGTACGAATCTACAACACCCTAAATTCGTGGAAGATAATCATACCCAATATGAGGTATTGATTCGATAGGGCGGGACATGTGTATAATAACTCAGTGGTATTGTCTCCTTTGACTATGTATAGAAGCCAGTGAGCAATTGAAACGATACAATACTGCATAAAAATGTCTCTAACTTGAAACTTAAACCATGTGGCAACAAGCCTGCTGTCTACATCCAGCCTGCAAAGTGGCAGAAAATCGCCACTTGAAGCCCGCAACCGTGTTTTGGTACCTTGCTGATTATCAATGAACTTTGAACCCTGCCGAGGAGAGAGATAACTTAGGGAAAATTTGAAGGTGGTGATTCATCCATTGCAGATGCCAGTGAGGTCCGTCGTGTCATCGAAATTGATTCTAATAATAATGATGACAGCGACGATGTGGGTCCATCAGTCACGCGCAACGATGTCCTTGATTTGTGCCAGCAGCTCGAAGTTACATGTATGCAATATCATAGGTGATCTTCAATTTTCACTTGATTTATCTTCACAACTTCGAAAGTTTCGCACTGACCTCGTAACTTTTTGTCACATTTTTGGCGGAGGTCACACGTGGGTCACAGTTATGTGACAAATATCGTCTTGCATATTCCTCATAATGCATAACATTTTGGGGGTCCCATCGGTATGCATTATGACCATTTCAACTGTACCCAGAATTATAGTAATGACATTTATGTGACGCAGAATTTAATTGTGTTTTCGGAAGTAAATAAGTTATTGTCTGCGATCAAAGACATTACAGAAGAAAGAATTCAAACATGTAACGGTGCGTTCCGGGGATATCACATGACTGCTATCTAATTATAGATGTCATTAATTCTAGCCTCGCTCACTCCAATTCACCGTATGTCTGGCGTCCGAGCAGCATTCACAGTTCTGGTAGATAAGCATCGTTAGCGAAGATATGAAATTAGGCGTATAGGACTCTTTCCAATATTTTAATTGTAAAATACTCCAACCACTGGTACTCCTCACAAATGTCCATGCCTCATATACATAAGTTATAACCAAGCAGCCTAGCGTACTCCACTCCGAGCAGATCAAACTTGATCTATTTTCTATCTCATCAAAGACCACCTCAGTGAATTTCATTGGAGCATAAGCCTCTCGTGACACAATCTTGCCACAACAGCTCCATCAATAGGAATGCTCGTTCCCTGGAACCCTGGAGGGTACGCTTGCTCCGGAGTGTCAGGACTCGTAAAGTACCTGCACATTTATCTTAGATGGTACTGCCGCGACAAAACAAGTGCACTCACTCGTCACCCCAAAACCCGTAATGGACCATGCCAAGAGCCCGAGTGGTGTATTCGTAATCTCGTGCAAAACCTCCTGGGAAGAAAAATTCCATTACCGTAGCACGAGGTGATGGCCTCATCCAAAGTAGCGACGTGAGTCCGTTACCATGGACACCCATCATGATCTACACAACACCATCGTCAGTCATATTACACTAAAAGATGAAAACTAGTACAAACCGTGGTTCTCGCCGCGAGAGCGAATTGCTCTGCTCGAGAAAGTTTGTCCATGCTCACAACGTTCACTTCGTACCCAAATGAGTCTCGAAGCTTATAAAGCTCTTCCACAAGACGTTCATGATCCTCCTGTATGAGCATACGACGCCCCCATTCTTGACGCGATATGTACGTGATAACAGGCGTCTGCTCCATATCACCCACTACATTCGGGTCCAGCCCACAAACGCGGACAACGTTTGCGCGAATTGTACTCCACCAATGCTCACTCCCAGGCAAAACAGATGGCTCTGATGCAGTTCGCCCAGTGCTCGAGAAATGTTTACCATGCATGGCAGCAGCCCGGTCAGTAAAGATTACGCGGTCCAACATTATTGGCCGACCCATAGCTGCGCGATCTTCCCAGTCATAAGAGTATTCTGTGGCCAGAGAGGGAAAGGCACTGCGCAAGATCCATTGGTTCATCAGAGCATAATCTCTCCAATGGGCTGCATCCACATGGGCAAAGAATATCCGACGCAGAGCAGGAAGTGTAGATCTCCCCATTTCGTCGATGCCAGTGTCCAATGAGGAATACGTTCGCCAGAACCCAAAAAAGAGTTCAGCTGCCCAGTGATAATAGTGTGTGATGCTGGCATTTCAAATGAGTTTCAGTTGGTTGCTAGCCCCTGACACTTACAACTGAGGAGGATCGTTTACGAGCCACTGCCGCATTATCCGAGGTTGAGCAAAGCGTAAGTTAAACGGTCCTTATTACTCACTGTTACGCCATCCATCAACTCGGCGCTTGAACCGAATAGTCTTTGAGCTTGATCAGTTGAAACAACTCGCATCTCGCGGTTCCCCGGCGTCCGACTATTTACAGCGTCTTCGCCATTGAATATATCCACGGCGGTAGAAGTGATGGTAAGACGATTAGGAATACTTGATGGGAAATCCGTCACGACAAAAACAGTGCCGTTGAAGACAAAGAGGTTATCAAAAATAGTCCATCCTATAGTAGGTTACTCAGCCTGGGACGACTCAAAGGACTCAAAGCGAGAACATACCAGGGACGTGAGATACTACACGAGTGTTTGGAACGTGTCCCTTTGACCATGTCATTCGTGTCCTCCAAGGTTCCGAAGGATGTGCCGGCGATGCACTTGACCTATCGACATCCCAGAATCTGATCCCAGTCGTATTGTATCTTGAGAAAAATAACAATGAAACGAAGACGAGAATGAGTAGAATGCCCTCTCTTCGTGTTGGCGCCGACAGGCTATGCATGAGCAATGTTGAGCGGGCAGGAAGAAGCTGCGCACAAACCCCGATGGGTAAAAATATAAGCTAAGATGTATCGAGGGTTCCGCAACTTCTACTCCACTTCCATGTGAACTTGCTGTGCTTATCAGCGGGTTAATCAGAATGTCGTTTTCGTTGTCATCGACAAGAGTTCTCGGGAAACGTAAGACCGCTAGATATGTTTTACACATCTCTGCGAGTCCACAACCTGAGCCATCGACTTCAACTGCAAATCTCGCCGTTCGCGACACCCCAGAGCCTTCCTCAAAAAAAGCCCGCCATCCTTGCCCATATTCTGGATGCACAAAGTCCTACTCCAAAGCTTGTAGGCTAGCAGAACACATAAGGTCCCATACAGGAGAGGTGACGTCGTCTAGTGTGCCACTCTACGCCCACTGCATGTTTATCAGCTCAAACAGCGTCCCTACGTCTGCACGACTTGTCAAAAGTCTTATCTGCGCGAATCGCATCTTCAAGCACATGCGAAAAGCCATCTTCCCGATTCAGAACGCCCTTATGTATGTACGGAGTCAGCAACCTGCCAGAAACGGTTCTGGACCCTCCAACACCTCCATGTGCACGAGAATACGCACAGTGGTGCCAAGTCGTATGTTGTAGGTGCTATCTCCGCTATTCATGTCATCTGCACTAATTTTGTCTTCTCAGTGCGCGGTAGAGGGCTGCGATGAGGTGTTTGCCAAGCACCATCAGTTGCGATCTCATACCTGCCAAGCACATGCACCGCCGGGTACGAAACCTTACATGTGCACGCACCCGGGGTGCACTAAGTCATTCGATACGAACCAAAAACTTAAAGGTCACGTCAAGACTCATGATGGTTCGTACACGTTCGTGTCCATGTGTATGATGATTTATCATTTATTTAGATAAGCGCTACACGTGTGCACATCCAAACTGTTTACCTTCGTCCAACATTGACCCTGTATATTTTTCGACATGGACGTCTCTCCAGGCTCATATACGTGAGGCTCATCCTCCAACGTGCATGCATCCCTCATGTAACGGACGAACCTTCGCTTCGCAACACAATTTGCGCGCTCATCAGAAATTACACGAACAACAAGAGCTAGAAGCCGTTCTAGCAAACGTAGAACCATCAGAAGCAACGGACTTACCTCGCAAACGTAGACGCGGTGGAGAAGTGGGCAGAGACTGGAAATGCGACAAGTGCGGGAAAGAATTCAAATCTGTATGATCGTTGATGGATGTTTCTTTTCAATCAATTCTAACGCTGTGTACAGATGAAAGCTCTCACGACGCACAACAATGTGATTCATCTCGGCCACAGAAATCATATCTGCCCACATCAACATTGCTCCAGCGCCTTTGGCTACAAAAAGCTCCTTGAAAGGCATCTGACCAAGATCCATAGCACAAAGAGCGATCAATCTGTTACAGATCCGTCCGAGTCAGACAGCATCACATCTACAGACACCGATACTGATTATCATGACAACGAGCCGGCAGCGCACTTGACCATCGATCGCATTACCGGTCATGCTTACTCCCTCCGCACTCGCATGTCAATGTCAAAAACCATACGATGTCCATACCCCAACGTCAAGGACTTGCTGTTATTACCTCCAGAGACCCCGCTTTCTGGTTCTTCAGCGCACTGCGATCACATCTTAACTCGCGCATATGATCTTCGTCGGCATTTGAAGGCCGAGCATGGACTCGTTGGGGACAAGAGCAAGGTAGACTCTTGGGTAAGATTGCACAGAGGCAGCGCTCAGAGGTCTTGATATCTGTCTGTTACGGAAAACGTTTTGAGTGTCGTTCACCTCTTCAATCTTTTCATTTCATACCCTTGATGTGGGAGCTAAGATGTATTTTCTCCCCAGTCTAGATAATGGAAGGAAATGGAGGGTAGGCATAGTGTAGATGCACGCAAACAGTGATGCGTCTATACAATTCCTATCCTAGCCTTGATCATATTACATATCTCGTGCGCATTCGTCCTTGCTTCCCATCACCGATTATCTCACTCTTCGTCCCGAATATCCTTGTCTGCACTTCCCGGTAAAAGCCAATCAAGACTACAGCCAAAACTCCTGACTGAAAAAACTCGTCGTTTTTCAAGTTGGTGTTCAGCTACCTACTCATTATCTTCCAGTCTCCGTGTTCTACGTTTTTCTCAGTCTGCAATATACGGTGCTCCGCAAGAATCCCCACTTCGTTCGTCCGAACAAGCTACATTGTTGATATCCCGCAAACTTCGCCAGTTTTAAGCTCGTCAAGCCATAGTGAGCTCATCGACGTTGTTGGTTTTCTTTGCTACGTCGTTACTTCGTGCCAAGGACATTCAATGTAGTTTTACGATGCTTCAGAGTTCATCTCCATACGCATATCTCCGATCCCTCATTTCTCCCGTCTTTTTTGTCAGTTGACATCACGGCAGGATTCAATCAGCGAGACTGCAATCATGAACAGGCTCGATGGGTTCCGTGTTCCAAGGGAACGAAATTAGAAAAGAAACTTTCTTTCTGCGGCATTTGAAGGTCACCACAACTGCCTGGCCCGCTGTTGTTGCTCCAGACGTTCTCATTGGGCAGAACTTTGCAAATGGTTTCTGAGGCCCCTTACCACCCCATAATCCAAAAAGGAACCGTGCATTTGTCTTCCTTCTGACTACGGGAAACCATTACCGCTCAGAGCTTCACATAATCTGAAAGCTCTTTGTGACTATTTACATAACCTATGATAGGCAGCAGTGCGTTCAACAGGATCAAATTATGAATTCTGAGGGTTCAAACAATATTGGTAGTTGCATAAACGATATTTATAATAGGATCAAGAAATAGCAAGTATCAGGCAAATGCGGGAGAGGCAAATGCGGGAGCGGCGAAAGAAGGATAAAGAACTGATAACAAGGTACTGGGCCAATGGCGACATCAAGTGACTGTAGAAATAACAGGTGAATGAGGGTAGCTGAGAACTCGGCAGAAATGAGATGCAATAAACGAAACAGATATTGGATGTGGATTGTTGAACAGCGCTACCGTTACATCTCCCTTGAAGGAGGAACCAGTGAAGACGCGAGTGCCGTCCGGCGAGAACGAGACCGACGAAACTGATGAAGTGTGCTCCCGCAAGGGCTCACCGACTGGCTCCCTCGTCCCTGCATCCCACAGCCAAACAGTCTTATCCGAGGAATCAGTGAAGATCGCTGTGCCGCAATCTACTCGAGCTAGAGCAATCTGCACAAATGATTGCTGAGTAACTGCAGTGGGAGAGAAAATGAAAACATACTTTGGCTGCACATGACAACACGCTCAGAGCCATCCTTGCATATAGATGTGCCTGTGAAACAGGATCAGTTCGGTTCTGATCGAGAGGAGGACCTGCATACATCCACAATCTCTCCGATAACAGTGTCGAATATGCTGAGGGGTTTACTTTCAGCACTCGAAGTTGTTGCTTCTGAGTCAGTGGAATTTCTCGATGCTTTGCCTTTGCCTTTGTGCATTGTGAAGCGAAGTGAGATAATCAGAAGGGTCCATGATATCACTTATAAGACAACAGGCCAGCCTCGAGGCAAATATTTGTTGGTCTGCTGAGCAGAATGAAGGATGTAATCGTCCAATAATAATCGTTCTTCGACTCGTTTGAGGTTCTGATAGGTACCTTGGCTACGTACTACCTGCACGTGAATCCAAGTCTTCTGCTCACTGGATGCACCCGCAGCACGTATTCTTCGGATGATTCTTTAGGTATAGGTTTGAAGCCTCTCCCATGTTTCTCGACCTCCTCCTAATGCCATTCAAAGGCAATGCTAACGGTACATGTCCTGCGCTTAGATACGTCTATCCTGATTCTGTATAATCAACCGAGGGTTCTGAACTTCTGATCGGTACCAAGATTAGGGCAGGCCCTGTGTGCCGCTCAACACACTTACCTCCAGAGTCGGACGATCTGTAGGTATATGTTCGAATTCTCCCTGCCCCAAACCTGATATACAATTCATGACCTTTTTCCCTCAACATCTCTCAAGAGCCATTAATGCTAATGATACATGGCCTGTGCTTAGATATGTATCTTAGGGCAGAATAAATCACATTGACCGACTTTTCGTAATATCCAATGCCCCTACCAGCAGGTTAAAGTCATTCACCCAGCAGCCAAGCTCCTTGTCATGGCCTTGCAAGCTTAAGAGTTCAAAGTACGTCCTTCTCCATCTCATTTCTTATCTACTCGTTCACGTGAGTATTCTACTACAAACGTCTTGCAGGAGAACCACTTGAGAAATCAGACTGATGATGGGCCTCCGCCCTAGCAAAAGTCCAAATCAAAGGATACAAATTCGCACGTGCCTTGTGAACTCGAAAGTGAGTCGCTTCCTCATCTTGTCGACATTTTCTTATGAAGCAGCACAGTTCTATCGATGTCTAGCCTGCCGTCTCCTTTCATACAAGAATCTCTCATCGCAGCCCTTCACTCGCGTCGACCTGTGCCGCGTAGCTCGTGTCGTCAACGCTGCACCTCTTGCCCACACTGGCACACCCGTAGACATCTTCGAGACGATGGAAATTGGTAGACCGTGTTACTGCCCTCCGTCAGTTAGCTACCGGAAAGTATCGGTATCAGGGACACAGAGAAGACGCCTACAGCAATGACCATGCTTAGAGCCATCGATGAGGAGCGACAAACTATCTTGGCGATCTCGAGTGCGCCACCGACAATGACATCAGTGCGATCAAATCTCTTTATACGAGATCCACGACTGGTTCCTGGTGTAGGTGGAACGTAACTAGAACTAGGCAAGTGTATTGAGGCACATGGAAGCGGGATGAAGGAGCTTGCACAGCATGATGTGAAGCAGTATGCTACAGCACTCAAAGTCAATCCCCGAATACTCGCTGAGAATGCGCTGGGAGGTGCTGAGGCTGACGAGGTTCTCGGTCAGTTGTGAGCCAAGCACAAATAGAGGGACGGCGAAACCTGAGGTATCGATATCAAGGTAAAGTTCACCAGCTCTATATCATCAACCTTTGATTGATTGATCACACGCCAGGCTTAACGAGATGGCATTCTGCTAGCTGCCGACTTCATCTCACTAGCCAAAACCGTGGGCCATCAAGCTTGCAATAGTGATGGGTAAATAAGTAGGTGATAAGCACGTACTAAACATCTAATTTGGGGATTGGCTTGTTTGGACTATACAAGACACTGATACGGTATTGAGACTAATGGGACACGATTCTAGGCATACTGTTCATGTGGAAATGTCGTCAATGTATGAAATAAAAATTTCCCCTTCGCAGCTACAATGTCTCCAGCTTCCTGACGTCCATCATATTATCAGCAGAAGCCGTGTCCCTGACTTGTGTGATGATATCTTTATCAGAAGCAATACTCCTCACCACACTGTTGCTCTAGCAAAAGTGCGCCAAAAAGACTGTCCGAGGCGAACAAGCAGCCTCAAGTCCCTGGCGACCAGCTCATTGTCTACAAGCTTACCAGGCCAATCGCCCACACTCTGACTCGTGTGCAAAGTCGAGATCATATTGATTCCATGATTGGACAAGTAAGAATTTCTGCTGAGCATGTCTTGCAGACGGGAATTGAAGTAGCATCTCATATTTCGTTGTGGCCAGCAGGTCTTGTACCCCGTTTGTCTTGACATCACAAGTGAAACGTCCGACCCCATCTTGACCAGGCCTCCGCCTAACTTCTGTGAGAGGAAATGTAATACAAGGTAACTGCAACCTGGCTTGACGAAGCAAAGAACGCTGACACTCAAGAAGGATGTACAATCTCGAAGCCGACTCCCAGCCATGATATTGTTTCGCAGCGAAGACCGACATATGCATGTCGTTTTTAGATAGAGATGGTAATGTACATAACGAAACCTTGTATGAGGAAATGTCGGCTGGCAGACAATGTTGAAGTTGGACAATTGTCCCACTCAATCAAGGGCTGCGATGTCACCCGAATGGGCTACGATCTCCTGCAAGAGTCGTCTGAGCACCTTTAATATTTTCTCTCCGTGGGTAACAGTAAGATTGGCATCAAAGATGCCAAATAAAGAGTAGGCGATGTCTTCCTCCTTTGTGGCGTGACCAGTTGACGCCCATCGCGTTACTCTCAGGTACCTTGTCCCTGGATGGAGTCGACGAATGCCCGCGCATTTATGCCAGTTAAATGCTGCAACTCCTTCGCGATACTGATGAACTCCTTGTGGTTGCGCGAGCGATTGTCGAGATATAGGGTCAATTTTGAGAGCCAGGAACTCTCGACCAGTCCATCCTCACATGTTCCAAAGGCTGTTTGCAAGCATGCCTGACTTTGACGATTGAGAAACATCCGATAGGTAGACGGTGGTGAACGCTGAGTAGTGATACCAGATGATCATGGAATTTACTGATTTTCTAAGCTCGCAATTGTTGTTCCGGTCGATGCAGCATGTATCGCTCTGTGCCCAACAATGCCCCGCATCGCGTGCGACCTTGCCAAACTCCTGGAACTTCACCATGGTTCTGACAGGATCGATTTGGTACTGGCCTGCCCTCATGACCCAACCAAAGTACTTCGCGACCGCTTCTTTGGCAAGCATCGTCTGGAGAGGCTTATACATGTCCAATGAACACGAAAGCTCGTCGCACTCTGTACTCTCCATAAATGCGTTGATGTGAGCATCTCGACTGCACAAGCGCCCAGTAGAGGTGTCGATTAGACGAAGTGGAGCGTTTTTCAGTTGGGCGAGAATAGCTTGTCAAATAGTATATTAACTGATGTATTTTCAGCGTGGTTCTACAAACATTGTAAGTCATCTTCGAATCCGCATTTGACTTGTTTGGGGCTCACGTCGCATCTGCGGGTCAGGCGCATCATTCGACTTGGAGAGCACGATTGTGAAGGCTTCCGATACATCGTCATAGCGATGTGCTCCACGAAGCGCCACATACTTCAATTTGTATCCAAGATGAGACGAAGGGTTGAACTCAATGACCTGCGAATATCATCACAGATGTTAAAATAATGACTGATATTGTCTGCACCTTGTTTGTGTCTAAAAGGGTCTTCGCATAGAGGTTTTGGTCCAACTTGATCACTGCGACACACGAACTATGAGGGATCTATTACGAACTATGAGGGATCTATTACGAACTATGAGGGATCTATTACGAATGCCGTGGAAAGTGGGTTCCTGATGGATGAGAGCTGAAGATTTCTACTAGAGTCGCCAGTCGCCAGTAATTTTCCACTGAGAGAAATTGCGACGCAAAACACGAGTGCGGTGTGTTCAAGTTTGAGTTACTATCCTGCTTTGTGCTCCACAGGTATACGCGGGCCTCATCGATTTATCGTCCGAGGCAGCTGCAATGAAAGAAACATCAGAGGAAATGGCAAGTGAGTTGATGTCGTGAGTGTGAGTGGTGCAAGATTATGTAACGTTGGTCGATCTGATGTTAGCTTTCATAATTCTGCCAGTCCCGCTAAGTTACTGCTTGCTCACTTCGACAATTCAGAATCTCATCGACTCATGCCAACTAGCTTACATAACAAGATTTGCATCACTCCCATGTTCTGATCTTATAAACAAGAATAAATCATCGTGTAGTAATACGCATCTCTGTGAGTTCACAAACCTAGCCCTTCAACTGCGAATCTCGCCGTCCGCGACACTCCAGAACCTTCCTCAACAAAAGCCCGCCATCCTTGCACATATTCTGGATGCACAAAGTCCTACATCAAAGCTTGTAGGCTAGCAGAGTACACAAAGCATACAGGAGAGGTGATGTGATCTGGTGTGCCGTTTTACGTTCATGTGTGTTGATCGGCTCAAACAGCGTCCCCACGTCTGCGCGACCTGTCAAAAGTCTCATCTGTGCGAATCCATCTTCAAGGACATACAAAAAGCCATCTTCCCGAGTCAGAACGTCCTTATGTATATACGGTGTCAGCAACCTGCCAGAAACGGTTCTGGACCCTTCATGTGCACGAGAATACGCACAGTGGGGCCAAATCGCATGTTGTAAGTGCTATCTCCACTATCCATGTCATCCGCACTCATTTTGTCTTCTCAGTGCGCGGTAGAGGGGTGCGATTAGGTGTTTGCCAAGCGCCATCAGTTGCGATCTCATAACTGCCAAGCACACGCATCCCCAGGTGCGAAACCTTACATATGCATACACCCAGAGTGCACCCAATCGGTCGATACAAACCAAAAACTTAAAGGTCACATCAAGACTCATGACGGTTCGTACACATTCGCGTCTATGTCCATGATAATTTATCATTTATTTAGATAAGCGCTAAATGTGTGCACACTCCAACTGTTTACCTTCGTCTAACACTGACCCTGCGTATTACCTGACGTGGACATACCTCCAGGGTCGTATACGTGAGGCCCATCCTCTGACGTGCAGGCATCCCTCATGCGATGGATGAACCTTCACTTCCCAACACAACCTGCGTGCTCATCGGAAATTAAACGAACAATAAGAGTTAGAGGCCATTCTGGCAAAAATCGAACCATCTCGCAAACATAGATGTGGGGAAGTGAGCAGAGACTACATAGGAATGGACAAGTGCGGGAAAGAATTCAAATCTGTATGATCGTCGATGGATGTTTCTTTTCAATTAATTCTAACACCATGCATAGATGAAAGCTTTCACGACGCATAACAATGTGATTCATCTCGGCCACAGAAATCTTGTCTGCCTACACCAACATTACTCCAGCATTTTTGGCTACAAAAAGCTCCTCGAAAGGCATCTGTCGAAAGGCATCTGGCCAAGATCCATAGCACGAAGAGTGATCAATCTGTTATTAGGGATCGTCACGGGTATGGGTGACCCGCACGGGTCACGGGTAAGGGTATTGGCGGGTACAGGTACGGGTCAGGATTTTGAGACCCGTGACTCGCCTCATACCCGTCACTTCCATATATGGTACTGTAGTAAATTATTCTTGTCTTTTTGGCTTGCTTACCCGACGCTGATGATGCTCTGACCGCGTCCCGCTCTCAGCCAATGTGTTTCTCGTCTGTTGGCGTGCTTACCCAACCCTGATGATGCTTTGGCCGTTTCCCGCTCTCAGGCAGTGCGTTTCTCATCTGTTGACTCACTTACTCAACCCTGATGATACTCTGGTTACATCCCACTCCCACCCAGTGCGTGTTCTCATCTTTTGGCTTGCTCAATACCTAGCCCTGATGGTGTTCTTGTTGCGTCCTGCTCTCAGAGTATGTGTTCTCGTCTTTGGTTTGCTCACCTGACGCTGATGATGCTCTGGCCGTGTCCTGTTCTCAGAGAGTGCTGTGTTCTAGTCTTTTGACTTGATGCTGAATGATGCTCTGGCGTCCCGCTTTCAGTTGGTTCAGGTTCTCGTTTTCTCGTCTTTTGGCTCGCTTTCCTCATGCTGACGGCTTGTCATAGTCTCTCACTGTCCAACAACGAGGAAGTGTGTGATTTCAATGCTGGTGGTGCTTTGGTGACGGGCCATTCTCATACGTGATACAAACTGCGAGTTGAAGTAGTTCCAAAATAATAATTAGGATATCAACGAAATTAACTGATCCCTGATGGTATCCTCGATACCTAATTCCTTGAGAACTTCCTGTAAATATGCAGCGCTGATGTCAGGATGCGCGACGTAGCCTCGATCTTTCTTGAGCTCCTTTTTCAACTTGATGGTAGCGTTGATATCTTCACAAATGTGACTGCTGACTGTCACATAAACTGATCTTGTCATCTCAGAGGACCTATAGTTGTAATATAGGTCTGCAACTAGGAGGTATAACATGAGTTAGCACTGGCAGGAGTCAAACTCAAGTGGTGATATAAATTGAACATACAGTCATATATGTCTTCAGTAGCAAGGTCCTCTTTCCTCTTGGCAGATATCTGTTCCCAAGCTATTTCACAAAGAGCTGATGGCAGTCAGTGGATTTGCAGTGGTGGACAGAGATACTGACATACCTTGGAATATATTATTGACAGCTTGCCATTTCTTCATGACTTCTCTCTGTCCCTCCCTCTCAGCCTGTAAACTGTCTAATTGAATCTTCACTGACTCCATCTCCCTTTGGAATTGAATCTTCATCGACTCCATCTCCCTTTGGAAGTCCTAAGCCCAATAAATTAAAATTAGTTATACACTTTTAGATATTTTAAAAACTCACTTCTAGTGTCTGGGCTTGTGAATGGTATGTCACATTGGTGGGCTTTCCCCAAGCACCATGCCTAACTTTGTCAATGGTGTAGGTTTTTAGGTTTTTGTAGGAAAGTGTGAGAATTTCGCTGAGGGTCCTGCCGGACCTACTGAGGGGCATATCGTCCTCAAGTGCTTGCTGGAGGTTGGTTGGTTTTCAGGGAGGCACTAGTGGGGATTTTGGCTGAATCCAGGGGGATATTTTGGCCTTTTATCTCTGTCTTGACAGGTTTGATAGACTATCACCAAAGCTGTCAAGACAGAGATAAAAGGCCAAAATATCCCCCTGGATTCAGCCAAAGGAGTTGATGATTTTATCTTGCGGCGGCTGAGCACTGATTCTCGCCTGATTAGGTAACTTGAACATCATTACATAAGTCAATATTGGACAAGTCAGTCATTCAACTAGTTAATTGTTCTCTCGTTCATATTTATTTTCTCTTTTTATTATTTGTTCTATGTAGCTACCAGGCTCAAGATTCTTGACTCGCTAGCCGTAAAATAGTGAGCGGTTGAGCTTGCAACAGAAGTTGCCATATCCATACTTACCATGACTCAGCATTGGCAACAATCATTGAGCAAACTCACAGAAGGTCCCTCAACGAGCAAGTGACTGGGATGAAGATTAGGACAGTGCTACAGGAGCATCTAGACTGCTTTACAGTAATTTTGCGTACACCAGAAAAGTCACGAGTAATGGGAATAAAAAAACGCATGAAGCCAAAAAGAATGTCAGGATGAGCAGCGAGAATACTGTGGGGAGTGTGGTACTGTACAATGTCCATGATAGATATTCGCGAATGATCGTAGGTGACCTAAAGAACGGAATGCAAAAGAATTATGACCACAACAAGAAGTCCGTTGTAGATGGGGGGTTAGGTGTGACCGTATACACGAGCGTCCGTGGCTTATGACTGATCGCCCGCAGCTGGAGAGTATCTCCTCTTCTTCGTCCTCCTCAAGGATAGGCTCCTCCATTTCATCTTCTACGTCGTGGTCAGCTTCAAGCTCGTCATCAAAGATTACATGGAACTGCAGCAAGCGTCAGTGGAGGACCGACAAGCGGTATCACACCGTGTACATGAGTGATCAGAGCTTTCACGGGTTTGTGGGTGTGTCCTATGTTCGACAAGATCAAGGCAAAGTCGTTCTGCAGTGCACGAAGCTGGTTGGGGCTGAAAACAATGGCAAGGGCTTCAACCGTCATTTGGTTGTGTTCCTCATAGTCAGTTACTCTGGAGCAGTAGCATCGGTATCATTCGGCTGATGAAAGGACAGACATAAAGCTCACCTATCGAGATATTTGGCGATCCTCTTTAAAAGATCAAAGTTTGCTTGAGGAAGCCCATGCACAACACTCCAGATAGACTCAGGCTGCGAGTTAAGATTCTCGAGCTCTACAAGAATATGAGTGTTGAAAAAAGACGATCGATGGAATAGATTTTACTCGTTGCTTCGATAACGTTGAAATAGGACGATGATGGGAAGATAGGCTCGGGAAGTTAATCTGGACCATGACTCTACCAAGTCGCACACAGCATGGATTTCATTATCGAGGGTGATAGGCCCCTCGCCTAGCGAACCATCAGTACGTGCAGCTCATTCCAGATAGGAACGGCATCGCGGAGAGCGTTAACTTCAGAAGTAGCACCAACAACACGACCTATAAAAGAAGTCAGGCTTCTACAGAAGAGAAGCGACACCGGAACATACAGATGCCAGCTTCACTCAGGCCAGGAAACTCGATTTCAGGCAGGCAAGTCAAGATAACCGACGGGATCGAGCCAATCTCGGGTTGTGCTCCATTAGCTTCACGCTCGAGGAGCAAATCCGGCTCGACTCCAAAGACTAGAAACGTATGAGAGAAGGGGACATGGAAGACATGGAGTCCTTACCAGCTCTAGGATCCCGCGAAGCTGTAGTAGCTGATGGATGGTCATGGATATGGTCTGCAAGCTGCGGCTTTGGTGAATTTCCAAGATACGTCAAGCGTTTAGCCGCAAGTTTCGCAACGCGATTGATTTGCTCAATCCATCGTACCATCTCTTGTTTAGAAATAGCCTGCAGCAAATAATGTCCGCCGTCCTCAGCGTCCAGCTGGAATGTGAACGACCTTTCGTTATTGGTAAATTGGCAACTCGAGCGTCAACGACCGAAAGAACCAAAGAAGGTTTACCAGAGGGCGAGAAGTCTAATTCAGCGGGCGAATCGCTTCAATGCCGTAGCGTGCATGCTATCAGTAAATGCGCTAGAGATAGGCCTCGTCAATTGGAAAAACGCGGAGTAGCTTGGCGGCCATCAGAGAACTGGTGAGAAGAAGATATCGTAATATATAGGAAGGGTTTTCGTCACATTGGAATATAAAGTAATACTATCATTCCACCACAAGTGCACAATTTTCACTTATTGCTGAATAGCGACACAACAACAACACATATTCGTATCGGATCTACTGTAGTGTATACCTTAGGTCTCTACGCATTAGGCCCAACGAGAATTTTTTTATTTTGTTGCGAGCTTGTTGCAGCGGCAGCACTGGAAGTTGACATGTCGAAAAAGCAATAGATATGCACAATTTCGTCACACTATGTCACGCGCGGCA